>BMAW01026231.1:277968-290594 GCA_019974015.1 Nephila pilipes
TTCAAAGATTCTAATTTTTCAAAAATTATCTCATGATGGTAAGGGTATTTAAACTGAAAATGGAAGTATTATTTTTTAAGAAAATCATCAATTACCTCTCTACAGAGTTTGGTTTGATTATCTATGTGTATGACTTTTCCCATAATTTCCCCTTCCGATTATTTTTTTTTCTTCTATTACATGATCTCCTTGCAATTCATCAAATTTTCCGAAAACTTACTAATATCTAAAAACATATTTTTTAAAATGCTTTTCTAAATACAATATTATTATGTTATTTCTAATTATACAATTACGATAGTAAAATGTTCGCCAAATATTTTGAAACACATTTTTATTTCTGCTTCCTTTTACGTTAGTTTATTATAAATATAATCATTAATAAAAATGAATTAAAAAATTTCAAACCGTATTGTATCAAGAGTGAAAGAAGGAACCACCTTTAACGAAACATAATACAATAGAATAATTATTTAAAAAGCTTTTTAAATTTTTAAGGAAAGAAATATAAATTTTCCTGGTCTTTTCGGGTTATTCCGTGTACGAGGCAGTTCTTGAAAGCGGGCTATTGTAAAAGTAAATGAAACAAACAGTGGCCAGGAAACGTTGCATAATTTACGTAGTAGATGTTTTTATTCTCATACTCATTTATCCACGAACTTCTCATTGAGATGAAGGAGGACGTAGTAAAAACATCAGAAACATTGACATCAGCCGTGTGTACAGATGATGCATGATTTACCATGCATAAGAAGCTCTCAGTTTCAGTCGAAAGTGAAACGTGAAATACGATCCGTCTTTTTGATAAGACTTTTTTTTTCTTTCATTTGAGGCTGGGAATGTCAATTTCCTTGTCGCCGAAATCGGAACAAGATTAAATAGTGGTGGGTTTTTTTTTGGTTCATTCATTTTATTTGCGAGAACTTTATTTTCAATAATTTTTAAAATGCATCCTGGTCACCAGTCCAATTTAAATTTTAAAAGTAGTTTAAAAGTGCTGTTTCATACCAATACAAAAAAAATAAAGTTTGCCTTTTGTTACAAATTGGGGTAATTAAATGCTTTCGTTTAATTTAAATTATGTGCCAAAGAGTGCGGATCTAAAAAATGTAACGATTTATCGAATGACTTAACAAAATATTTAAGATGAAAAATACTTGCTTGATTGAAAAAAAAAACAGAAAAATAATTTCATTGTAATATGACGAAGAAGTTGTAGTTGTATAAAAATAAATAAAATAAAACGACAAAAAAAAATTTTAACAACCCGTCATCCCTAAATCTGGGTGTACAACTTCATAAAAATTAGCAACTGGATGGAGCGTTATTCTTGCATTATATTTCACTAAAAAGGTAATCGTTTTTGCAACTTCAACTTGTTAGATTTATCATTGCTCCACAATATATTTGCTTCTGTAAATTAATCCTGCAGTTACTTTGAATTCAACTACCATTTAATAACTAAAAAATAAACAATTTATTATTAAAATTATTGGCTACTGAAATGTACGATTTTTTTTTCTAAAATTAAAGACTGATTTCAATTTGATACCCATTTTCGATATAGAAAAATGCTCTAAATGTAATGACCTGTTCACACTTCTCTAATGTTTAGAGACTGAATGATTATAGTAAAACAAACTATCACACATTTTATTAGAGATTTGAGTTTATTTTAATATTGTTTTTATTTCCGTATGAGAATTTCTACATTATTGGTACATTTTCTAGAAATAAATAATAGCTTTTTATTGTTGAAAAGTGACTAGGTAAACCACTTACAGAGGAAAATACATATCTTCCATTAGTATGAACGTATATCATCCAAGTGAATAAAATTGCATCATGCTTCTTTGCAAGAAAAGAATGCCGTCATCATGTCATCTCATCATTGTATCATTAAATACCCTGCTTGTTCATGAAAACTGCTTTTTTTAAAGTGGAAACAAGTGTAAGACAAAATGAAAACGTGTAAATCAATTAGGAACAATTTATACCTGTCCAAAGAAAGAAAAAAATATATATGTTTTAATTCTTATAGCACATAAGAATTAAAACATTAACAAATACAACAATACAACAAATTTCTACCACGAGGGATAGCTTAAAGTACTTTCGAATAATCAAATCCTTCCTTAAAAAAATCAATGACCATGCCATCTAAATAAATATCTAGAAACCAATTACTAAATTATCTTAATAATGATAATAGTTGTACTGATAATTGTATCATTATCAATGATGATCTTAAATAACACGCGGCAAATAAGAACTTAATTTAGACAGGCATAAGCAATTTCTGACCATAATTACAATAAAATCAGAAAATATCTTCTAAAATAATAATTATTACAGAAAAGAAAATAACATGTTTCAAGTGCGTGTGGAACAAAATTTACTTGCCAATAAAATTATTTTTGGCATATGTTCCTGTCATGATGTAATGAATCGTATTTTATTGTTGTTTTTTTTTTTAGTCTTATTAATTCATTATTTTTTTCACTTTCTTAGTACCACAGTATATTTGAAATTGTACTTTCACTTTTGCACACATTTAAACTAGGCTCTTAAAATAATTTAAAATAATATAAAACTAAGTTTTTACAAGAATTTTCTTTTTTAACAAATTATTATTATTTGTGCGCAAGTAATAAAAACCCATTTCTCCGTTTTAAAGATGAAACATTTGATTTTATTGCTTACTTTAAGTATTGTAAATAAAATTAAATTCAAGTTACATTGAAATCAATTCAGAAATATTACCAATTTGACGAAAAAAACAGATTTCAGAGACAAGACTTTTTTTTTTTTTTTTATCTTTAGCCTTTTAAATTTCGTTAACTTTTCATCGTTTTCTAGGAAATGTGTTCTAGCTTCCTGTATAAGTCTAGCATTTGTACAATCATTTCCTTAGCTAGATAAGAAAGCCTTTCCTGGAATTCAAATTTTCCTAATTTTATTTCGTTAAATAAGTGATGAGAATAGTTACAACAACTTTTATATAAAGAAATTTTCCGGGCTCCCTTTCCCCTTATGCTTATTGTCCTTGATAGGTTTCTTGTTTTTTTCTTTTGAAAAGAAAATTATAAATGGTCTATAAAAATGTTCGTGGTATACTCATGATCCTGTCTCGTCACATTTCAGTGTCGTTGCGTACAAATTGAAATAATAATACTAATCTGTCTGAGCTGTTACTGGTAACTTACCAGATATCTGACAAGTTTTCAATAGTTAATTTTCCCTTTATTATCACAATCAATAATTTTATTCTAACATATTAACATTCCTATAAAAATATGAATAATTCATAATTTATTCAATACAAAGAAACAAGCTTATTATTTGCTCTAGGCATTGCTTTTAAGAAAATGACAAGAAAGAATTAGAGATACTTTTTACAGTTTTGGATTTCAATAAAATTATTTCTCTTTTGTATATTTTCAATAATGTCAATTTTCGGTTTATAAACTTGGATATTCAATAGAGTACAAATCGCTTTCTTAGATTATACTTTGTGACATAATAAGCACATCAAAAGTAAGTAAAATAAAAAAAACATGTTTTTAGAAATAAATATGCTTACAATATTTTAGAAATAAATATTCTTACTACAGTGTGAGAAGCTTAACAATCAACTTCTTAATACATTTACTGATTTGCATATTAAAAACCCAACAGATAAAATTTGGGATGCAGTTTCATTGATGGAAAAGAAAATACAAAAATAATATAGCTATATTATTGGCAATAAAAAATTACTTATAAATGTTGTACATATTCTCTTCTTTCTAATCCAATTCTTCACTCAAATTTCTTAGCTTCGTGCAAAATAATTCTTTAAGAGAGTTTTTAAAATAATAATTATAATCCCTCCCCCCTTGAAATATTGGGAACTTTACCTAACACACAAGACTCAACTATAAAAATGAAAAATAAATATAGATGAGGAAAAAAAATTCAATCGAATTACTTTTCTTAAAAAATATAATCAAGTATAATCGAATATAATATAATCAAAATACAATCAATTCATATATCATATTTTTTATTGAAAAGTAATTCAATCGAATTACTTTTCAATAAAAAATATGATAAGAAAATCCTAGTATATTTCCCGACCGTGGGTTAGTTTGGAAATCAACCAAAAAGTATATGAAAAATGTTTCTTAAAAGAAGTTATCATTTTTATATATCATCAGTTTTTATTACGCTAAACATATGGAAAGTTCCTTAACTATTTTCTAGAGCTAGATCATATCTTGTACTAAAAAATAATACTTAAGACGAACTTTTCCCTCAACGACGTTGACCTACTTTTAGATACGAACTCATAAATTCATCTCGGATGTTTTTAAGATTTATGTGCCGCTTTTATAATTTGTAGGAAATAAATGTGAGAGTCTTTAATGTATTTTTAGACTATTTAAATAATAGAAAAAATATCACTTCGAATGGATGAAATTTTATGAGTTGAAACAAGCGGACATTTAATATGGAAATGTGACTAATATATTTCTATTGAATATGAATTATAATAATTCATTCTTAGAGCAATGTAATTTTATTATTAAAATCATAGTTATCAAATAAATAAGCCATCCAATAAAAAAGATTATTGCAACTATTTTAAAATAAATTTTATTATGTGGTTTATTCAATCAAGGAGTAATTTCGGTTTTAAAAAATTACACAAATGATAACATTAGTTAACAATTTTAAGAATAAGTAATTTATAGCATTTTAGCTGTTTTATTCTTATTTTTGATGACTTATAAAAGCTGGAATGACTAACACATTATTATTTTTAAAACAATATTCGAATGAATTATTTCAATACTTTTTACATAATAATGCTTGTTTAAATAATTCTTTAAAATTTATTTTACAGTTAAGAGTTAAAATAAATAGTAGTAATTTCTTTTATCGGAAACTTCAAATTTTTTTAAGATCCACAAAATTTATCGAACTGATTTCCGTACATTTCTTTTAGGGGTCAAAATTCAAATCGAGTAGATTATAATTTTCCGTATGTACCCGCTTCATTAATTAGACCTGTTACAATTACCTAGACTAATAGGCTCTGTAGACCTGTTAAATACTAAATACAGTTAGTTTTACAGCTGAAAGTATTATTTTTTTATTCACATGAACTTATATTTTATTTTTACTAATACAAATATCAGTTGTTGTAATATTTTAAGAACCTTTAGAAAAAGTTTGCTTTGGTTTAATAAACAATATTTTTTTTAAAAAAATTAGAATTTAATAATTAATTTTTTATTACCTTGCAACATAGTATTGTACCAGTCTCACACTCTAATGGTACGTATATTAAATTATTATTTTACGAATGCATAATATATCTTTCATCTTGCTTGCTCATATATGTTACTTTGTCTGTGCATGAAATTATGACACGAGGGAGGGGCACGTACCCCATGACCATACCCTGGATCCCCACTATATATATGTGCGTATATATATATATATATATATATATATATATCTGTGTGTGTGTGTGTGTGCATATAATCATAATTAGAGAAAAAGTAAAAATGAGGTTTTGCGTTCAACACACAACCACATTCTCCTCAGGAAACCCAAATAAATAAAGAAGTTGCATGACTGAATCGACTGCAAGAGAAACCACACAGACAAATTAAACTAATTATGCTTTTGAGTCAATGTAACCTGATGTATAATTAACTCCGGTTTGGAAGAAATTATACAAAACCCTCGTAGCATAGTTCCACTGAAATAGGGATCTGCGTTGGTTCGATACAGGTTAGAAATAATAAATCGGTTGAAAGACAGGCTACATACTTGCAACGGATGAAGAATTCATCAAATGCTGTCAAACTACATGCTGTGACATCATTTGTTACAGTATTCTAGCTTCTGTTTGCATCATGTTTATTTTGGGATAGAGTAAAAGACCAGCAGAGTATTGAAACAACTGTTTCGAGTTTTTTCTGATGAAAGAGACTATCAACTTATTTTTTTTTTTTACTCTTAGATAAAATATTCAGCTCTCCGCTTATATTGGCTGTGGCGATGGATCTCTTTTGACACTGAAATGTTAGCTACTGAATAAATTAAATTTTAGGCATGCGTTACATAAAAAATCAGTGATAAAGAATTTTGCTTGTTGCATTTCAAAATCCATTCCTTTCCATTTGAATCTTGGACAAAAAAGTTATTTTGAGCAAATATATGCACAGAGTTAACTTATCGTAATTTAATGACTAAGTTCTGAGATAAAAAATTATCATCAGCCAATTATTATTCATAATTAAAGAAGACCCAGGGAAATCAAAAATAAATAGATATAAGCAGCTAAATTGTAATAATCGTAAAAACGGAATAACTTCAAAAATAGTTATAATATAATTATAAACGTTTAGAATCAAATATATTCATTGAATCAATTTGTACAACATTTTTTCCTTAGTCGATTTGCAACATGTAAATGATTTCATCCCCAATATGGAGAAATATATATATTTCTGTGATATGTGTCTTTCTCATTTTCCTGGAGGAAATACATTTTTATAGTAGCGTATTAATTCAATGTATACGCTATTATAAAAGTATATATATAATCGAAAATCAAATTAAAAATATTATTCTAAGTTTAAAAAAATATTCAAATGAAAAAAAGTCACGCATTTGCTTAAATAACTATTATACATAAAAATATTAAATCAATACATATGTAAGCGATTAATTAAAAATTATGGCCAATTTTAAAAACCAAACAATTTTAGACATCATAGTAAAAATCAAGAAACTAGAATAAAAGTACAACAAATAATGGAGACAATGTCTTTAATACTGTCCCACAAACTTTAGAGTGGAAAATGAGTGTTTATACCAATAGTATAGGTCCAACCTTCTCAACTTCAATGAATTACTTTAGAACAAGGTGGAATGTAAACAAAAATTAAGCAGGAACCTTAATTCAGGACAACAATTCAACCAAACGAAAAAAAAAAGAAGTATAAAGGATGGCAACAAATTCATTAATCTAAAGTAAATTAACGTAATCCATGAAAAATAATCTTATACTTACACGTTATTAAATTATTTTAAATTAAAAAGTTTTATAATAATTATACCTCCAAAACAAGAAAAATTGATGTTCTTACATCATCTTTCCAATACAGCGTAATAATACTTTTATGAAGAAAACCTTAATCGCCGTATTACATAATTGATTGATTTACGAAACTGAAATATGTAATATATACATAAACTTATCTATACTACCAATTAAAATAATCTTTGAAGCTTATAAATAAACAATATTTGAAAATATAAGACACTTAAGAAAATAAATTTTGTCAGTAAAAATATCAGAACATCACTTACGCTTTTACGTTAGAAAGAAGGCCATAAATAAACAACTGTTAACTAATGAAATTTAAAATTAAGTTTCATGTTTAACTAAGCATATTTACTTAAAAGATATTCTTTTTACAAGAAAGGAGGGAAATATAGTTGAGCTCTTATTTAACTATAATACATCTTTTTTATACCAGTAAATTATAAAGGGACTCAATTTTATTATGAAATACAATATTGTAATCTCTTAGAAAGATGGATCACAAAATGAGCTATAGCAAAAAAAAAAAAAAAATGGAGGAATCAAAGTTAGAATGATAATTTTTTTGCCATATTGCTCAGACATTAGAGCAAATAATTTTTAATGTCCTGGAATATACAGAAAATTATGAATACCTTAATGCAAAAAAAGTGTTCTTTGATGTTGTGTACGGAACAATAATTCGATATAAAAACCAACGTTTTTAAAAACAACGTTTTTATATGGTGGCAAAGTTTATTAAAGAAAATTATTGAAATATTAGTTAAAACTGTTGGTTATTTTTAACTTTAAAATTCACTAAAAAAGAGATATTTGTGAGCGTATTAAAAAATTCATAATACTCATAAAATCAAAACATGCATTTGAAAATTTGTAAGTCATTCTATTAAAAAAAAAAAAATGGGAACCAAAATTCAGAAAAAATTACTGTGATAAGACATGGTGCCAAATATTGGAAACTTTCTTTCTTGCGAATGATTACTGTCTAAAAGTCAGCAACCCTTACTATCTCGGAGATAGTAAAGGGGAGATAATATCTCCCCTTTGTGAGTACAATAGTTTTACGAGGCCTCATGTGGTGTGGAGAGTGCCCGGTGTTCCCAGAGGGGGAAAGAAATTTTTTCCTCAATCCTAAAAGCGCCGAGAGGAAAGAATATTTTGACTTATTAAAATTATTGAAATATTAGTTAAAACTTCTCGCAAACGTCTAAATATTGCATTGTTAGGCCAATACGAACGATTCCCAAAATTTCAAAGCTCTAGCTTGATGGGAAGTTGGTTAAATTAACGATCGAAAATTTGATGACACACACACACACACCAAGTGAAATTCAGAAAAACGTTGTAAAAAATGGATATAAAAGACAGCAGGCATCTTTGAAAAATATGCAAATACGAGATATGTCACCGAGAAGTGTGATGCAACATTTCACACGTTGTGTCATGCTTTGCACAACATTATCCAGCAGCTGTCGAGGCGATTTATTTTACTCCTTTGTCCGAAATACCAGAATGTGATGATGAGGGTGTTCTGGTGTTATGGAGGATATTTTTGACACGCAAGGAGAATACCCAAAGTATCCAAAACTTTTTCAATGGAGTTTTAGTCTAGAGAACGAAATGGTCATACATGGTGTTCAATACCCTAGCTCTCTAGGCATTCCATAGTAACGACAAATCAATGATATGATACGTTGTCGTCCATGAAAACAAATTTGTTACTGACAGCACTACGGAAAAAGAGAACATGAGGCAATAGGACTTCATTAATGTACTTTTGGGTTTAATCTAATATTTCAATCATGTATATATATATATATATATATATTCACTTCGTAATTGATGTGAAAATACATTTATGATTTCGGATGAAGGAAACGATCCTTTCTTTGTGAAAGATTATTTATTAATTTCATTGAGAGTGAGAGGCAATAAATATACATATTTTGAAGAAGGCAAGAGACGCAGCTACGCCGTCTCGACTGCATCAAAAGAGCGCAGATGAGCAGAAGGGAGAGAATTTTACCTTGAAATTTATTTTAACAAAGGATATATAGGGATTTCTCCATATCACGTGGCAACTCTCATAGTATAAAATGTAGGGATTCTGAGGGATTAACATGAGGTCTATCAGTCTAGAAGGAATTATCTCTGACAGATTTATGATTACGTCAAAGCTGAATCAACAAATTTTATGAGTGCGTGATCCGAAAATAAAAATGAGAAAATAGGAATGAACTTTTTACTTTTGAGTAAGAGAATGGGAAAACTTAGGAAATTAAATTTTTCTTCAAACCTTTATATATAAATATTATATATATAAAATCAACTTGGTAACATGAAATTCTTACAATAGAGACACAATGTAGCACTTAAAGGTTGATGAAAGCATTGTACCCAAAAAACGAAATGTACGCATACATTACGGAACAAATCAGAAAAAGATTTTGTTGATAGAATGGCGTTAGTAAAAAACAATATCTCACCATGAAGAAGAACAACAAACGAAAGTCTCTTAATAAGGGATATGAACTTCTCTAACTGTAATGGTTAAGGGACACCTTCTGTTCATACTCGATACCAAATCATCCAATGATTCTTATGGTAGGAGTTGCCACTCTTCAGGGGCATATGTTTCAACTGTATTGTGTTCCCTGAAGGATACGATTTTGCGGCCAAGCATCGCCCAGGCGTCATCCCATACATGTGTGATGGGATTTAAGTCAAGGAAGCATGTTGCCAATCCATTCTGCAGATATCCTTATTTTTAATGGAAGCTCTTCAACAGTAGAGGTCCTGTGTAGACGTGCATTGTCGTCCACAAAAATAAAGTTTGGATCAATCGCACCTCAGAACAGACATACGTGCGGAAGAATAATTTCATCGCAATAGCTATCTCCGATAAGTGAGTTGCCGTACACAGCTGCTGATCAATGTTGTCCTGTTGTACTTCGTTCAGTTACGTGCTATAAAATTATAGCAGAAGCAGCCACCATCGGAAGATAAACGGTTCTCACCGGTTAGCCTGGAGTCGAACTGGAGACTGGATGACAGAAAGGGCGAGTTCTTCCTATGCTTCAACTTTATTGCCTTCGTCAACCGTCGATCCGAGACTGACTGCTATGTACGTGCTCCTTGACCAAATGAACCTTAAAGCCGAACACACCAGGTACAAGGTGCCTATGCAATATCAGTGAAAGATGACAAGTGGTCTCTGGAGCCTCCAGACCACGTATACGGGTACCAGAATACTGATCGCAGAACGAGACTCGTCTAAAAGACGACATTGTGGCCACTTCTGTATCCAACTTTGTGTTCCTGCATACATGACCCATTTCTTGACTCAATGATGTTTTTGCAGAGATACACCTCACAATATGTCTGTCCTCTTGGGCGTCATTCATGGAGAGCATTGAGATCCTGCATTCCGTTCGAGTATGACCCTCAGACACCATGGTTCATATTCGCTGACAGTGGTTTGCTTTTCTACAGATGAGAGCTGAATATCACGGAACGATAATTCACCTATCGATAGCTGATCCTACCTCCTCAATTCTGACATTTGCTGGTAGAATTTCTTCTTCTTATTGGGTATAACACGACATTCTGAGCAAACTCCGACCTAACAAAGCAAATGAAAAATCAACTACACACTTTTATTTTGATAGTGCTTCATATGTCGTTTCTTCCTCTAGCTTCTTCAAATTCCTGAAATACTATTCATTGCATATCTAACCTCTTCTTCCTTTCATGTGTTTTGACGTTATATATATAAACTGTTTGTAGAAAATGCAACTGCAGAAGAGTCATCAGAATCAAATGGTCGCAGCAAATGTCAATTATAGGATAATACATACAAATTAATAAAGGTTCAGAGCCATCGCGTGCGCAGCGCCGCCAGCATATCTGATGGGGAAGGCGACAAAATAACTGTAGCGGGACGTTGAAAAAGTCTATGATTATTTGTTAGTGGCAAACGTTGGTGAGACCTGGTATGCCTCACGACGGAAGAATAAGAATTCAAACAACTTACGGGTTTGAACAGGGGAGGATAATCGACCTTCGAGAAGGAGGATTTTCTATCGCGTAACAGCTCGTGGAACAGTTCCACAGTGTTACGGTTTGAAGCAGTGGACCGACGGCACCAGCGAGCAACTCAGGCACTGGACGACAGAAGGTGACGTCAGAGCGTGATGATCGGCACCTACTCCGCATGGCGGTGAATGGTACTGGCACTTCCTCCAGGCGAAGCTGGCAGCACGTTGGTCTACTGCTACAGGTGTACAATTGTCGGCTTCTAATGTAATTCGTCCGTCGTCTGCTGCGCCGTTACTGCAGGGGTGCCTTTATACAGGATTCCCCTCGGCGATCATCGACGGCTGCGTCAGCGGTGGGCTCTTGAGCACAGAGACGAGCGAGCTGGGCACCAAGTTGTCTTTTCAGATGAATCACTTCGTTGTGGATATTACATGATGGCCGTGTTCGTGCGGGTGGTATGCCGGTCAGCGCTGCGCGGCTTCCTGTATTGAACGACATAGTGGTCGAACGCGGGTTATGGTCTGGGGTGCGATTTCGTATCATGGTTGATCAATTTGATACGGTGAGGTATCTCAATAGCAACAGGTATCCGGCGTGGTGCTACAGCCAGTCGTTCCTTTCAGCTAGAAATCCCTGGAGCTATCTTTCAGCAGGATAATGCACGCCCACATTGGACTGTTTCGAGACTTTCTGTTCAGCTGGCGCATTACAGCTCTTCTTGACACCTTATTCACCGGATATGTCGCCTATTGAGCGCGTGTGGGATATGGTTGGTCGGCGTCTCATCGTGATCCGCATCCTGCAGTTCCAAAGACGAACTTTGGTTGTACAAACGATATGGATTCTCTTCCCTCAAGCAGATGTTATTCAACATCATTTGACTCTCCATGCCACATCATAGCAGCACTTATTGCAGCCTGCTGGTGGCTGCGCAAATACTGATTTCGGACCTTAATTGTTCTTTTGTTTTGAAAATTTCATGTTGTTAATAGTACAAGTCGTTTCTGCATTAAATTCATTTGATTCTGATGATTCTTTCCTTGGTGTTGCATTTTCTACAAACAGCAGTATATATATAGAGAGGAAACGCACGAAATTTAGGCAACAATTACAAAGGTTCCTTAGTAGAAAGATGATGCATATGCAGTTGTCAGCATTATGACATCAGGGGAGGTCGACGCAAACGCGTGAAATAACCGACCTCTGTGCCGAAACTTAAAATGAAGGTGGAAGGAACGCATTTCCAGACATATTTCTTAAGTGAAAGTGGAGTCGTGCTTCATAATGGCATCATCTGGATGCCTTTACATGGTAGAAAGCTTGAAGAGGGCGTGGTTGACGGTGTTACAAGTGTTGGAGTGTGATAGAGCTGTAGTTTCTGAGAGCAAGAAAACCACTGAAAAGGATGGTGATGGTCGGCAGAGGAAAAACGAAAGTGATGATGGTTCACCAGGTAAAAAGACTGCAACCAAACTTGGGACAG
>BMAW01026231.1:293015-333814 GCA_019974015.1 Nephila pilipes
TTTTTTACGTTCGATAGTTGTGTAATTTTACAGAATTTTTTAGTTGGCCCATTTTTTTTCAACACATATTCATATTCCGTATTTTTACACTGTAAATAATCTTCATTTTGCACCAAATACTAAATCTCGACAAAATTCATCAAATGACCCCAACATAAAATGAGCCACATACGAGGTAAGAATGAGAATCTTTTTTTTTCCCTCCTTTTTTTAAAAAGATTTCATTTGGCCTAAAAATGCGAAAGCAGGCACGTTCAAAACTTCAAAACCACGTTCAGCACTTCATATGCGGAGCAGTTCGACCACACGTCAAATTGTAATTCTGTTTTTAGAAGATGATAGTGAAAAAAAAAATGAGTCTAAACAGGTGTCCATAGAAAACGAGCAAGAGAAAAAAATTGGGTCATAGACTAGCCAAAGGGCAAGTCCAAAGTCCGGGAAAGCTCCTTATCGAAGCAGTTAATATTTCAGGGGTGTGCTGAATTGTGTATAATGATACATATTTCATTCTCTTTGAAGGAATGGATGGCCTCTTATAGGGGGCCTTCTTAGGCGTGACTTGAGGGGATAGGGAGCTTAGAGAAAGGAAACGACAACCGGTCACGGAATGTTATAGGTGATGCGGTATTAAGTAACCTGCAGGTAAAATTACTTGTAATTTTTACCAATGAGAAAGTATGTAAGTGCTATGAATAAGGAAGAAAATTGTTCCTGGGAATATACTTTCGAAAGGTTCGATTAGCTTTCCTTTTTTATCCCAGTCTGGGAGGGATGTTTATTAACAAGAGATTGAGCGATTGAGTGGTAATATCGTATGAATATTACCGTGATGTTGTACTAAATTCTGTGGAAAATTAAGTGGATATTTGAGATCATTTGTAATGGGTTTCAAACAGTGACATCCTAATTTAAGTGATCTCTTGGCCTTGTTGAGCCTGTTACAAATTCAGATCAGAAAAGGAAATGCATTTTTCAATTCAGGCTACTCTAAATCATAAGAAATCGCCTTCTGTGACAAAAAGAAGGGAGACTAACGCGTGAAGATTATTCTAAATGGGATGTTTTATGTGTTTTTCATGAATATCTAACAAAATTTTTAAAGAATAATAAAGTATGAACAATTATTATTAATGCTTATTAACAGCAATTGAAATATAATTTAGTCTTAAATAAGTTTTTTACATTAATTTATTTTAATAATTTATGTTTACCTTTCCTTTAATTTTACTGCTCTACATCATCATGCTTTTATTTAGTGATCTAAAAACAGATTTTCAGATAGTTGATTTGAACACGTTTGTCCGCGCTTACTTAAGCCACCCATTTGTCCTTTGTTTGTTATAAATAAATTAACGAATTTTTTTAAAACTTAAATTTAAAAAACTTTGTGCCGACTTACTGGCTAAATGCAAGAAAAATTTTGAATTTGTATTTTACGACATTTCATAGGTTTTAATATAAATGCTGAAAAATCACAATACGATACAGAGAAAAAACACGAATAATGTAAAAGTAACTTGCATATTCGATTTAATATAGTACAACCACTTATTTTATGGCATTCATTAAATTGAAAATCGTTGCAGACTACCGAACTATTTGAGTAGGTTATTGAATAGAACTGAATTATAGACTTGAATAGAAACAATCATTATTCAAACACTTTAAACACCTCCTCTTTTATTTTAAAGGGGGGAAAATATTTTAAAAGAGATAAAACCTTTTTTTTATATGTAAATTAAATTTTAATTTGAGCAAATCTTTCTAAATAAAACCAGTTTTTAATATGTAGGATCACTCAATTTTACGAATAAAAATAATGTTCCCATAAAAAAAAAATCCTGCAGAACATTCTTAATAACATTATTTAAGTCACCATAAGATACGTAACATTGTGAAAAGTGATAATAAATTATGCTTTCTTCTCTGAATGGATTAAAACGTAAGCTAATAAAATTACTTTCGGTAATATATAAATCTGATTTTTCACTTTCATGTATGACATTCACATCTGATTAAAGGCACTGCTTTCTTCAAGAAATAGAACCCCTCGGGTAAATTTACCATTTTTTCGGACTTGCTGTATTAAATATTCGTTACGTAATTGCGGTAAGACACTGGCAGAATTTAGGTCAAGTGCCATTTCATCCTGCATACACACCACAATTCTCTTCTGTATTTTAAACATCGACACAGTTTATCATAAGAACGATTTTTTAATAATAGTCATTTAAAAATTTATTGATATTCATAAATGACGTCCAAGATAGGACCGGACCACCCTGACAGGGTAGATGGCATTTTTAGGGCTAGGTTAAAAATTTTGCCGCCCTGTTATTTGCTTCCACAAAGAACTACACCGAATTTGGCTCATTTAGATCTCTATCTTCTTTCACCTGAAGAGGAGTTAAATTAGAGGTAGATACTCGTAGTTTCACGATCAGCTGTCAAGGTTTTTATTAGGTGGATCACATGATTTAGTGCACGATTAGAGGCGGGAGCAAAAAACAGAAAAAAAGAGCTTTCTTTCTTTCTTTTTTTTTATTCGAATGAAAAATGATGCGAAACCGTGATCCAGTGGTTGTGCAGCTTCGTCGAAGATCTATCTGCATGAACCTACTGGTTTACTAACCGATATTGGTTCTTCAAGGTTGCGGGGGTTGGTTTATGTAATTAAAAAATCGAGTTTGTGGCGTTGGATGTAACGGATGTGACTTGAAGAGGTGAACTATGTCCTAACAAAATTCCAGACGATGTAAAAGATGGATCAATAAATTATGTCACGTTTTTGTTTTCTGTAAAAATGGGGAGGAATGCGTAGGAGGTTGCAAATTACTATTTGTTACAAATACTTTTTTTTTTTTCATTTTCGAATTGTTACAGAAGGATGAGGAGAGGAATAGATGTATTTTTAATATAACTCCTATTTCTAATGCAATACATGTCATGGAAAAGATTCTTTACTTTATCACGCAGACCTACATTCAGAAAGAATTTCTGGTCTGTTTACACAATCATTATACATAAAATAATTTAAAATTCTATTGAAAAAATGGAAAGGAAAGTGAAATCCAAGGAAAACAAGCGTTCCTAAGATGTTACAAGTACTTAAAAATAATGTAATGACAAGCAAGAAATCAAATTTTTTTCGCGTGGGTTTATTTTCAAGTGTTCGTATATAAACATCTTGCCACCTCAAATGAAATTTAACATGAAGAATTGTTGCAGAAGCCAGATATTTTTCCGAAATACACTTGACCATTTTTCTGAATGTGCATTAATAAATGCATCTTGCGCACTGGTACACTTTTAGCGTTAATGCTATGCAAGGCGGCCATCTGGGTAGTGCCGCAGATGCTATGCATCGGGAATTGAAGGGGGTCCAACATAATCAAGAACTAAAATAATGTACTCTAGCACACGAGAACTTGACACTGTCTTTGTCAGTATGACGTAAATCTCATTTTATCGTAAATATTTTCACAGTAGATTTATGAATTTCGACGATCTTCTCAAACTAATTCTTGATGATGCGAACAGCTAGTATTCGTTATCTGATTCGGGGAACTCCCGAGTATCCCCACCTAAGCAATACCGAAAAAGAGTAAGGATATCCGAAAAAAGAGAATAGCCGACTACACCCGACAAAAAGTAGGAAACTTTAGCTATGTTGTAAAGAACTTAAAAGGGAATATATTGAGATTTTAGGATTTGAGGAACTAACTAAAGATGTTTTAAGTAAAAGGATTTAGCATATTATCAGAGAAAATTTTTTTAGAATTTTGTTGAAAATATTGCTTAATAGTAGAAAGTTCAATTGCTCTTCGGATATCATTAATAAGTGATTCATCCGAAACATAATCGTGACTTCGCTGCAGAAAGCAAACAAATGTTTAAAAATTACAATCTCCAGAAAACTCTATTTTGCTACAAAGAACAAACAAATAAATATAACGATCTTTAAAAATCTTCGTGAGTAGTCAAAAGCAATGATACACCATGACATCCTGTGACGTAATCTGAGCAAATATTATGCGCTGTGTAGACAAAATATTGTTTATGGTTACTTTAACATCAAATTTTAAAAAATTTAAAGCAATTTTCGAAAAATTCGCTTCGAGGTGCTTACCATCAGAGCCCATATTCATTGTACAAAAATTTCATACTTCTACGTTATTCCATTTTTACTTAATGCTACCCACACACATACTCAGACTCTTCCTTTTCTTATTGTTAAATACAGCCTGCAATAAAAATTGACGTTGCATCGTTATTCTTTCACAGATTCTTAAGAAAATCAAATTACGTCAAAAGACTCATTCAAAGGCGTATCCTATGAGAAGAAAATATTTGGGGAAAATTGTTACATATGCTGAAAAGCTAAGAAAAATAGTGAAAAGGGGGGAAGGGGTTACGAAAAATATTCTCAAAATTAAATTTTAAAAACTTTTTTGACGGTTTATGCTTATGGTTCTTTCCACACAGAAGCGAAGCTCCCTAAAAAAATTTGGAGTGATACCGTCATCGGTGTGAATTTGTATAACAGGCGTGCAAACATTCAACTTTATATATAAGATTAGATGATATCTTATATTCTTTTGAGAATAAAATTTATTTTAAAACTTTTTAGTTCTGAATATTAGATTCGGGAATGTGCAATGTAAAAGAAACTTAAAAGTAAGCTTAAAAAAAACGATAAATTTAGAACTCTTCATGAATATCACAATTATTTGAGCTCTTTATCTCATCAAGGATAATGAGAAAAACAATTATATTTAAAATAATATTAAGTGAAATGTCCTTTATTATGTTTAAACAAAAACTGTAATTACAATTTTTAACTCAACATTTATTACATGGATTTTTTGGAACATTATTGCAACATGATATTTATTTCCTAAGTAGAAATGGTTCGTTCGTCAATATATATTTTTGCAGAATGTTCCACTCTTGAACATGACTATAAATTACCGTAAATATATAAAATTCTCGCGGCGTGATGCAAATTTCTGCCATGCCCAATAAGACATAATGTTATTTAAAACCCAATGATTGATTATAATAAAAAGAAAAAATTTCAAACAGGAACCATTTAACTTTTGCTATCCGACGACTGAAATAGCTTAAACTTTCGAATAATACTTTCTAAATCACTGATCCGAAATTCTACAAGCAAAAGTAATTCAAAATCGAAGAAACGACAAAATAAGAAGCAAAATAAAGGGGCGTGGGGAATGTGCTACTCGAATGTTGTGTTACTCATTTTCCCTCTTTGAATTTTTTGTTCCTGTAATCATTCAGTCATTTTTATTTTTTCCTCTCCATCTTTTCGGCACATCGCGAGTGGGGGACTGGGTGAAGGTCGAACAATGACCCTGACAATGAACGTAGGAAAATTAGGTCATATGGAACTGCAGACATTTTCTTATTATTTCATTCGAACGTCTTTTTTATCGCCAGCAAGATTTCGCCGTTCGGAATGAAAAGCAGAAAAGACAAGAAAAACATAAATAAAAACGAATAACTCCGGCATTAAAAAACATGCCAACAAAGCGATGGTATCGTACTGTGTTCTATTTGCAAGTTGATGGAAAAAAACCGGCGGGCACGTTTGAAATCAAGAATTTTCCGTCGCCTCAAAAGGCAAGGATTGAAAGATAACATACCAAATGAGAATTCCAGGACCATTTACTTCCCAAGATAAGATGAAAAAGGATGTCACATACTGAAAAGGGTTAGTATTACTTTCACGGTGTCTTTTTTTAAATTCGTTCCTACGTCCGAGTCTCCTGACAACGAACGTCACCCAATCCATGTAATATTGGAAAAGTCAGAATAAAGAAATTAATTCATCCAACTCTTTATATAAGTTTACTAGCATTTCGCAATTAAATTATCCGATATGGGATTGAAATATAAATATGATAATTAACGTGTAGAGATTCAATGCATCCGTTTTTAAACTTTTATTTTATCAGTGATGGATCTATTATCTCTTGAAATGCTAGTATTCGAGAAGAGTCGCATTATTCATAAAGATAAAAACCTAAACACATTAAATTATTCTCATTTTTAGCTTGATTATAAACTGTTAGAGAGTCATCCTAATAAATGTCCTTCAGCTTTTAAATATTGAAAGTTGTAGAACATAGTAGGGATGATACTGTTATAAAACTCGCACTAAAGCATAAGCAGTATTCGCACAATTACTGCAACATGTAATAAATAAGAATTGAACGAAAAAGAATGCTAACATTATATATATAACTAGAGTAAGATATCAAAATTAACACTATTTTAAAATTTATGTAACTGCACTGAATTCTTTTGTTTATATATATATATATATATATATATATATATATTAAATAACTTATATAAATCGCACTTATTATGTAGGTATTACCAACGGAATTTTCGGATATTTAAACCATAAAATGACAAAAAAAAAAGGTTTTTTTAAAATATTATTGGTCAGTTGTGTATGTTTTGAAACCATTTATACATAAAAGAAATTACAAAAATCAAGAGGATATTTATTAATTATTTAATCAATATTTGAACACGTACAGAAAAGATTTTTCCTAAGTTTAAGAAATTTCGATTTTTATCAAACATTTTCAATACAATTTCCTTTGTTATAAAAATTTCTTTCAAAATCCACATTAATACATGTTAAGAAACGTATTAAGTATAATCCAATAAAAAAATTTTTACTCTAAATTTCTTAATATAGTTTTCTTTTTCAATCCCCTCCCCCACCCCCTTTTTTTTATCCTTTTTTTTTGCAAAAAACTCACAAAAATACAAATAAGATACGACATATATGTCAGGTTTTACAACTTTATTTTAGGCTTTACATCTTTATTTTAGGCTTTACAAATCCAAATTCATCCATTTCTACATAGTTTCCGTTTGCTAGGTAAATAATGTTTTAGTCTGAAATTGATTAATTTCTTGCTGAATTCAAAAACCGAATGTTACATTAGTTTGCTGAGCAGCAGAGAGAAACTCGATATATTTATATAAATTTTTATTTTACTGCTACTCCCGTCCTCAAATCTTTACTATTTCATCTATTTGAATGCAAAAAAGAAGCATCCGAAAGAGCAAAAAATCATAAAGGCTTCTGTTGAATTACATTTTCTCTCTAAGTTTTGAAAACATTTTAAATTCTGCAGAAATCTTTATTATTTTTCGCTCTTTCGGGGGTATTTTTTTTTGCATTCAAATAGATAAAATAGTATATATTTGAGAATGGTAGTCGAAATTCCATAGGATTAACGTTACGTTCACGAAATCAAAATGGCCCGTGACTGTAGCTTTAAGGTAAAATTTGTTCATTTTTAATCGTATGTTCTCTATCTCTATTTAATGAGTCAAAATGACCTCGATTAATGCTGTTTCATTTGGCACTTCTAAAAACACATCCTAAACGCTAAACGAGGTCTTGCTGTACATTGCTGAAATTTATCCCTGAAAATAGAAATCAACAAGCGATCGGTATATCTCAGAACATGTATAAATTTCCAAACAGATAGGTGATGTTATTGCTCTATTTATATGATAAGTAAATTCACGTACCGAGTAAAGCTCGTTACGTAACAACGATTGCCTATTGCATTAATAAGGATTTTCCTTCTTAACTCATTCCGATACATCAATTACATTACATTATTTGCCTCTTCCGAAGATGAACTTCCTTTTATTTAATCGGACATAATGCGAATAACAGCCCCGGGTAGTATGATTCGAAGAAGGTGGATTCTTTATTCTACTTACAGTCTTCAATTTTATCGCTTCTAATTAAAAGAGGCAATTGATTACTGCTTAAAAACGTAATAAGTGGGTTATCAATGATTATTAATTACTCGTAACGTGTTAGGAATTGTTTCATTTCTTGTTATCGTCTTCAAAATCGCACATTATCTGATAAGCTTGATAATATGGCTCATGTTTTATTCCTATTACGGCTCATGTTTTATTTCTATTACGGCTCATGTTTTATTCCGGGTGATGATAAAGAAAAATATATTAAAAGAGAAACACGACCCTGAAAGAAGTTAAATCTTGCCTTAAAACTGAAGAGAGTGAAATAAAAAAAAATAGCTGGCTGAATAATTATAATTATATGTTTTAAAAAGTTTGTTGATTGAATAAACTTAAATCTCATGAGATTTTAATTAAAGTGAGTGGTTGGTTCAATTAATGGATACAATAAAGGTTGCACAAATGTTGACTGATCGTGTAATTTTGAACCGAAAACAACCAACATGGAACGTACCGGAATCGGAACCTCACTCTCCTAACTTGCTTACTTAGTCGCGTTAGGATATTGACACTCCGTTTAACTTAAATCTTCCAATTTATTCCGTCGTTGGTGGAATCAAGGAGAACACTTGATTCGACTCGGGAATCGTTACGCGTGAAGTTATGATAACTATTAACCACCACTCAAGTGGTTAACTAAGCTTTTACGGTCTTTTTATTTACTTTCAATGAATTTAAATAAGCATTTGTTTTAGTGTTTACTAATTTAATTGCCTCTAAGTAATAAAAGGATTTTTTTAAGAGGTCATTTCGTTCCTTATTAAAAAAAATTGAATTGATTCAGTATTTTAAGAATTTGCGCTAACAATCCAATACATATTTTTAAAAATATTCAGTTGTCTCATCATTACATACTTATGTTAATATTACAGAATTGTTCCCAAGTTTTTATGTGGATCGTTTTTCGATTCCAGTCTGAGCATCCCATTGTTAAAAATTTATAATTAAAGTATATTATTACAAAGCTAATATTGAATCCTATGATTATAAGAATTATAATACAAATGTATAAGAAATTTACACTTTATATAACCCATATTTGAGAGATTAATTAAACATTTCTTCCAAAAAAATATACTGAAAACTTTTAATCTCGTACTTTATGAGATCTATTTACATTCTAAAATATGCTTCACGTGAAGAAAATTAATACATTCCTTCGTAATATCTTTTTCTAGTATATTTAAAATTCTGGAGTCACATTAAAACTGAGAAGGAGATAATAATATTTTGATTTAAGCAAATATATTTCTATTATAAAAACTATCAATTTTTCAAAATGCTTAAATATTAGTATTATTTACCAGCGAATGTAATAAAAATGGAATAGTTTAGGTCATTCATATGGTTTTTAAAGAAAACATTGAAGTAATATGCAACCACTAAAGTTGAGTACTTCTCTATATTGATTTGCCTAAATTTATCTCATTTTCATAGTCGTGACATGCTTCGTATTACGTTCTAAAGAAGACAGTGCTATAGATGTTGACAATTTCTGTTAAATTCTGCCAAGATATTTTGAATTTCAACATTCCCAATAAGTTACAATAAATTTAACCTCTATTACTGTTATTGATCCAGTTGGTTCATTCTAAAAAAAGAGTAAAATTTGTGGAATTTTTCACCTTACTAGAAATATTTTATTTTTTATAAGACTTTTATGATGTCTTGTTAGTGTAATATGTCATCGATTAATACATATATTCGTGCTATGTCTTTCAAATTAACTGTTAATAGTTTCACCCAGGTTTATCCTTTTTTTTCTATTGCATTATTAGCATTCAGAATTATAACACCATGGGAACAATTTCAACAATAATGCTTTATTACTTTTTTAAGTCTTTGTTACCTCAGGAAAAACATATGGTCAGTTTGTTTTATATATTGAGAGCAGTAAACAACATAAATTGCACGAATTCGATTATGGTTTTAGAAAGTTAAAAGGAATCATTTATTTATTCTGAATGCGTCCTCAGGCTGAAAGAAATTCTGAGTAGCATGACATTAATAACGAATCCTCAGGCGCATAAATACCTTATTTACAAATATGTATCAATTCGTAGAGGTTAATAAGCCAATCTCCGTTTATGATTGCCTATTTATTTCAGCGCTACAATCAGTTACTGCCCTTGAATGATTTCGCATGAGCTTCGAATACAAAACGTAAATGTCAACTTGTTTTGTTAAAGGTTTTTAACACATGGGCTCTTCTGATTAATTCGATTCGTTCATGAAGTTGCGAATTATGAATATATTCGATGAGAATTGAAAACACACCGATTATTAATCATATACAAGAATCATTTATCATTTCATAAAAAAAACTAAGTGAAACAATGCACTAGTTTTTATTTGCTATATTCGGCCTATTTGGGAGTCAGTTCTTTTTAAAAGGGTTTGCATTAAAATAAGATAGTGTGAGGAAATATAATTTTTCACACAACTTTTTTTCTGTTCTAATTGATATACAAGCTTTCAGTAATAAGTTCTAAATGACATTTAACTGTTTGAAACCTATACCTCATAGTCTATTCTCTTAATAAATTAAAATTACTTTTTTGAATCAGAGCTTTGTATTAAATGAGATGAAGCTTCTTTCTTTTGAATACATAGATAACATATTTTACTTACAAGTATGCAAATTATGTAACGAGAAAATTAATGTAAAATTAAGAAATGTAGTGGCACGACAGTATGCTGTGAGAGGATCCTTAGTATGGCGCAAAAATTACAAATGAATTAACAAGTAAATTTAAAAGTTATTTTAAGGCAAGTTAAAATCAAAGAAAGTATGCATACAAAAATTTCCAAGAATTTAACTGTACACTGGTGTTTAAAAGTTAAGCAAAATTCATAAAATGTGAAAAAAAATTAGAGTAAATATAAGGTGATCAATTTTTTTACAATGAAAAGGAGGACGAAATTTTTTAAGAAAAAAGTACAGCGTAAATAAATCAAACCATTTATTAATTGAAACAAAAATACTAATTATGTTTACATCCCTTTTAATTACTTAATGGAACGAGTATTTTTTTTTTCCCATTGAATAAATATATCATTTTCTAAGAATATATTGGAAATTTCGGAGCAAGAAATGTAATTCATATTGAATTTTACGGTAAGTGCTGCAACTGGAGTATCAACATTCAATCTTGATTGTCTAAAAATCATTACCAACTAAAAAAAATCTTTCAACTGCTGCATTAGTTCCAGGGCAGCACAACGTAAATCCAACAAGAATAACTAAATTTTCATATAAAATGTGTTAATTTTTGAAATTGTTAAATATATCTACTCATCTTTTATCAATTTCAACATGTTGATTTTCCCCATTGTTCCTATTTATCAGAATTTAAATATTCAATTGAGTTTTCCAATTTCTTCAAACAGACAATTGTCATCGATTTTAATATCAGACATTTCTTTCGATAAAAACTCAACGCAATTTTCAATACTGCCTAATTTACTTGCGATGAAGTCAAAAAACACCATTGAAAACTGTTATTTCATGTGATATTTGTTTCAGACCATTCTTCGACATATTGGAGAGATGTTTGTAAAAATCTTGCTCTTCTCTGGTGCACTTTTCCATAATGCTCGGATTTGATTCATCTAAGTTTGACAATTTTCTTTTAATTATTGTAGGAATAAATTTTTTTCAAATCGTGATTTATATTTATGGGCAAGATCGTTCAAAATAAGACTAAGTTCTATAGCTGAAATATGTTCCCCTTCAATATATTAAATCATTTTGTGGAAAATAGATGCCTGATTAAATAAAAAAAAAATTCCAGATAAAAACCAGCGTTTTTTAAAACAACGTTTTTAAATGGTGGCAAAGTTTATTTAAAAAAATTTATTGAAATATTAGTTAAAATTTGTAAAAAACCTCATATCTCTCTCGTTTTTAAGATCACTCTCTCTGCGTAGTTCAATATATCTTCCATAGATGGCGCCAGGTTATTACACAAATTACGTTATTAAAAAAATTATTGAAATATTAGTTAAAACTTGTCGCAAATGTCTAAGTATTGCATTGTTAGGCGAGTAAGAAAGATTCCCAAAGTTCCAGAGCTCTAGCTTAATGGGAAGTTGATTAAATTAACGATCGAAAATTTGATGACACACGCACACACCAAGTGAAATACAGAAAAACGTTGTAAAAAAAATACATAAATGTCTCAAATAATTCATAATTAAAAAAAAAAGATTCAAGAATTTTTGGACATTTGTTTAAGCTTTAAAAAATGAACGGAGAGGCTTAATTAATTGTAAAATACGTTCTATAGCAGGTGTGTTTAGAGCGAGCCATCTAACTTTTGAATATCCTAAAAAAATTTTGTATTCAACATTTGCGTAACAGTTTGGCGCGGCATCTCTGAATACAAATATTAACAGGTTAATTTTAAAATATTGAAAAGGGGGACACTTTTCGATGAAGGACAGAATCTACAAAAGGAGAACGATTGCTCACCTAAGTAAATATGGGTAAATTTGTTCGACATAATTTGTGGAGAATCACATGTCGAACGTGAAACTTTGCCTTCATGCTCAAAACACTTACGCACGTCGTGACGCGGATGAATCGGCACATTCATCATAAGAAATTCGGATAGGTTTCGTGAAATTCAAGTGCGAAGAAATTTTGTGAACCATTAAATAGAACGAATGATAACACAAAGAGAATCAATTGGCACGACTGAAAAAGGAAAAATCGTTGGAATGCTCGAATCCGAATGATCACAAAACGACTTGTCTTGAATTCTGAATGTGTCTCAGTGTGTAATCTCAAAACAGTGGCAGAGGTTTCAAAGTGCGGGAAATGTTAACCATTGATAAGTACTAAATAGGCCAAGAGTCAAAACCGTTTGCCAAGACAGTTATCTGGAAATATCTTGCGCGACATCAAAGAGACAATTATGCCAAAAAACTTGGTTCAGCTCTCACAGCCGCTACGGGAGTACGAGTCTCCAAAAAAGCTGTTCACATGTCATTCAATCATGTTGATCTCTATGGCAGACGACCAACTGTTTGTATTTCTCTCACATCTACACATAAAAATAAAAGTACACGTTTATACCGGAGTTTGAAATATCAGTACTGAAGTCTGGGACTTTAAAACAACGCGATGTTTAGTGATGAATCTCACTTTAATCTTATTCTCATCGACTAACGATATGGCAAGAAAGTGGAACTCGTTTTCACTCGAAAAACATCAAGTAAAAACATCACCAAGGAGAGTCATGTGGGCGAGCATCATGCTGAACGATCTAGTAGACCTCTATACCGCTGGATCTGTGACTGCTAAAAGATATAGAGATGGAGTTCGTGAGTATTATGTTTTCTAGTTTCGAGGCGTTATCTTTCGAGGCGTTGTCGACCATTTCCTTAAAAAGCTTGTCGCGGCCTGCTTAATCATCTGATCTGAATCCTATCGAACATGAGTGGTATATGCTCGGGAGGCAACTTAAAGCTCTTCTGCATCCAACAGGCTCTGTTCCCAGAATTGAAAAAAAAAAGATCTTCGAGACGTTTGGAACTCTCTGAACGCACAACTAGTCCACAATATCGTAGAATGTATGAGTAATTGTTGTGCAGAATGCTTAACTGTCAAAGGGTATTACACACCTTTTTGAATAAAAATAATAAAAGGCAACAGAATCTTTTAATTCCATTTGTTTTTCACTAAGTGTGAACTCCTCTTAAGTCAAATTTTCTTTCAGGCTGTTTCTTTGGATATTAAAAGTGATTGTTATTCTTTCACGTAGTTTTCTTATTTTGTTACCTTTTACACTCGTATATCACGTGTTTTCTTTCGATATTCATATAATTATCATGTATGCTTAACTTTTGTACACCAGAATATATATTAATTTGTCACGGTTATAAAATAAATGCATACCAGTTAATTTCTAAAATATATGAGAATTAGTATTAAACCACATACATTTATACAAATTTATACAATTCAAATCAAACTGGAATAAATATGCAACAATAGATGCAATTTACTTGTTAATTTTAAAAGAAAATATCCAAATACTTCTCCTTTGAACATGTATATATATACATACATGACTATTTACAATCCTTAAATTATTACACAACTTTAGTAAATAAGGAAGTATAATTACGATGAGTACTCATATTTACAGAGTAGTGTCCAATGAGGTAATATCGACCCATTTCGTAGACCAGCCTCCGGTTTTCATGTCAGTGATCAAGTCCCTCTCAAATTCGTTTAACTATGCGAAATGTCTTTCCCACGTCTACCTGGCATTCTTCGCTTGCTAAAATGCTTGTAGAGTCAGAATGTGATCGTTACTTTTATCAATCTTTCACTACATGCCGGTTTATATGAGTCCCATTTCCTGATTGCAGCACCACTGCTGGGTGTGTGGTCATACGCATTGGCACCAAATTTGGATCATTTTCATATGGAACATCTTTCAACTACTTTTCAAAGTTTCGCAATTGTTGCTCGCTTCGTTCATTGGTGCGCTATTTTCAATGTTCCTGAGTGTTAGGCTATTTTCAATGTTCCAGTGTATTTTAACAAAATCTTAAAATATTTTCATGTTGATTAACAAGTATAAATATGTGTTTTCTTACCTTGAATGCTCTATAATCTTTCAAAAGTGTTTTTAGATTAGCATTGTAATTCTAAGACTAATTTTTATATGTGTTTCATGTTAAGAAAATTACTTCGGTCGAAAGCGATTCATTCAAAATTTTCAAATTTTAATAAAATATTTGCAAGCTACAGATACATATGGATTATTTTATTTTACTTCATAGTATATTCATTGATACTGTTACAAGCTGAGGCGGTTCTCTTTTGAAGGAAATGAAACATAAACAGAAATGTCCTCAATCATCAAGGAAAATTTAAACAATTACCCCTTAGCCTTGGAGATGGATTTGGCTACCATTTTGGCGACTTTGGTGACAAATTGAAAGATTTCGAATGTGCTGGAACTTAGGCGAATAATCGATCGGGAAGAAAGTTACTGATTTTTCGTGAATTTTGCGATGTGACGTCATACCTGACTGGAAGAAGTATAAATACTCTAAAAGCCACAGTTTGAAGGAGGAGTCTGTTGGTCAGTGAATCAGTTTGTCTGTGGAGTCTGCTTTGTAAACTGCTGGACATTTAGCCTGAAATAAGCGGAACAGTTGGAGTCTGTCTTTGGAGTCTCTATTGCGGAGACCGATCAGGAAATCGAACGGAAACTATCGACGTATGGAAGTGAAGCGTGCCGGGTGAATTTGCGAAGAAGCAGCGTGTAACTGCCGGAAATTATCGGATCCTGCTCTGGAAGTGCAGAGTATTACTGCAAAGGTTTCCCGTAGCGAGAACCAGTAAGCTGGTGAGCTGAACGTTGCTGATATAACTGTGGCTGTTATTACTTGGCTGTTTTGTTCCTGTTTCTGTGTCACTAAATTGGGCAAGTGTTGTGTATTTGACTAAGTAATTGATAAGTCAATTGTTTTTTTCGGTATTCGAGCCTTTTTTCAAGCAGCGAACGATTCAAATCGGTCAGTTGTTGTTTGTAACGTTTAGTATTAACCATTTCCCCATGTTTTAACAGTTCATGATACATCACGCCCCCTCTTGTCCCACCAAACACAGAGCATCGTCTCTCTGCCAAAGCGATTCGGTCTTGCAATCGATGTGGATGGTGCGCCTGGGTCTATCCAGATATTTTGCGCTCGGGATTCTCAAAATAAATCCACTTTTCATCCCCTGTAACTAAACGATGTAAAAACTACTTCCTTTTGTACCGAACGAGCAAAATGTCACATATGTGTTTTTGCACTTTTCCATTTGCCTGTCGCTTAACTCATGTGGTACTCATTTACCGGTCTTCGAAATCTTTCCCATCTCTCGTAACCGATCGGAAACAGCTTGTTACTAACACCAATTACTCGGCGATTTGTTTTTATGTTTGCGAATCATCTTCGTCCGATAATGCTTGCAATTCCACATTTTCGGGGGGGGGGGGTTGAAAAGGGGGGGGCCCGTTCCTAGTCTACAACATCGTAGTCACCACTTTTGAAACGCCGAAACCATCGTTCACACGTATCTTACAATAGAGCATGTTTTCCAAAGCTTCTCGAAGTAATCAGTATAATTCAGCAGCAGTTGTCTTCAAATGAAAACAAAGAATTATATTGTCCGCGAATGCTCTTTGTTAGGTATAAATTTCAACATATTGATCACAACAACACAATACTATACACACACTTTTCCATTTGCCTGTCGCTTAACTCATGTGGTACTCATTAACTTGTCTTCTAACTTGTTGATGATACAACAAAATGTAGCTGAGTCAAATTTTTGCAGCACAAACTGCATTGGTGCACCAACTTTTGTCTGAAATCTACATTTCATGTGCATCTGATATTTTCGATAATAGAGTACCATCTAGCGAAGACTAGTCATAAAATAGGTTAGTTGTCAGTCACAATTTTATCAATTTTAGTAATAATTATGCATTTCTAGATAAATCTAGAAAGAATTTAATGATAACGCTGGTAGTTATCTCGAAATACTAATCCGCGAAAAAAATGGACAGCATTGATTTGTTGCATTTTCAAATATACTTATGCACTTCAAGAATGTTTTACTTCAGAATTTTATAGTAATCCGATTGCTGTTTAAGAGATTGGCTATTCTGAACATTAGTTTTAGTTACATCGACAAGTGACAGATTTTTCACTAACAAGTTATAATTATTTCCTAACAAAAACTTAATACATATTAATGATTTAAAAATTGTAGTAAGTGTAATTATTGGAAACAAATGGAACACTGAAGAATAATGTTTTACGCAAAACTGTCCCATTTAAAAGTACTAAATATTCATTGAAAAGGTTAGATTTATTGTTGATTGCTTATCATTGTTGCATTTTGATGCAACTTGATGACAATGAACCTTGTAATTTTGAACAGCGGTCAAATGGCGAGGACAACACTTGAGGTAGCCCTCTACTCTCCAAATATCCACACCATCCCAACGGAAGGACCTACAGCCTCGATATATTTAACGTGTATCAACTCTTTAACACTACAGTTCTTTAATGGTATCCGAACTCGAACCCACGTAACAATGACGTCCATGAGGGCGCTACCATGAACATAGGCTACTTGAAAAGATGGAAAAAGTCTGAAACAGAACTTATGAGAAATGATAAACTTCCACTTAGAAATGATAAATGTTCATAGATAAAAGCTCTCTACAGTATACATAATATTATACACTATTTTCCTTTTTTTAAAAAAAACTTGGTTGAGTAGATTTCTTTCCTTTTTTATTATTATTTTGTCAGTACCAGTATATTTATTTAACAACAGACGCCTCTGGTACAATTTAAATTAAGCTTGTAGATATAATTTAAATACGCGGTTTTGAGATAAAATTCATTCAAATAATTCATTTAAAATATTAGAATAAAACGTTGAATAGAAATTGTTTAAAATTATAATTCCTCATCCGAGTAATATACACAAAATATTAGGATTTATATATTATTTCTAAGAAAGTGAGAGTTTATTGAATTTCATGCACGTATTCAAATGCACTATCGAAAAAAAAAAGTTTTACATATTTAAATTCGTGCTCCTGATTGGTTAATTAAACGACAAAGATACAATGTAATTTTCTTTCATTTAATACTAAGTAGGGAAAATAAAGGCAATTGTAACAATTTTTGAAAAAATGTTTACATGTTTGATAATTTACTGTTTTTTTTTTTTTTATTATTATAACTGCTTCTTTTTAAAGCACAACTATTCATGCATCATATATACACAAAAAAACATTCGATATTTTTGTTCGTTTGAGCACTAGAAATATTTTTTTCAGAACTAGTGGGCTGTTGTAACTTACCTCAGGTTTAGGGCAAGTTGAAGAGATGTGGAGCACATAGAAAAAAAATTCGAGATAAAAACCAACGTTTTTATATGGTGGCAAAGTTTATTAAAAAAATTATTTGGTGGTATTTTGCTAAATGTGGCTACCCTGGTCCGATTCGTGGACTTAGCGTTCAGCCAAAAAAAAATTTTAAGTTTGGCAATTTTTGAAATTGCGCCAAGTGATTGGGCTAAACTGCATTACTTAAAAAAAAATTATTGAAATATTATTTAAAACTTGTCGCAAATGTCTAAATATTGCATTGTTAGGCGAATAAGAACGATTCCCAAAGTTTCAGAGCTCTAGCTTGATGGGAAGTTGGTTAAATTAACGATTGAAAATTTGATGACACACTGATACACACACCAAGTGAAATCCATAAAAACGTCAATATTCAAAATTATTTTTATTAATTAATGTATGAAAGAAATCTGGTAATAATTATTATACCGTTATTGATAAATGATTTCAAGTGGCTCATATTAAAATAAAAATAAAATTATTTAACCGATCAACACAAAAGTCTGTTTTCATCAGAATCACGGGGAACGAAACTAATGATAGATTATTTCTTCACGTGTATTTTACGTGTATCCACACGGAGGGGGACCCCGAAAATTAATTTTGGGGGTTGCATATCGTCAGTAACATGAAAGAAGCAATTTTGTAGTTTAGAATTACCACTCGGTAAAAAGTAAATAATACTCTATTTCAGTCTTATTTCTTCTATTTAAAACTGCTCAAGTATTGATATAATTTTATCGAGTAATAAAAATTACAAAAATGCAGATTACTTAAAAAAATAATTAAGATATACCATAAAAATAAAATTTGCATTTTTGGGAGGTGTATTTTCTATAGGGATGCATTCCGCCTTCTCTCCTAGTCTACAAAAACTGACCTAACGCACCCGTTTAGAGACAACAAAGACTTCTGTATTCTTTTCTCAAGAATCATATTACTTGAAATCCTTCTTTTTCTTCGCTATGAAAAAAATTTAAGCGTGAGGAGAAATTTTTTTTTTTTAATTTCGAACATCTATATGAAAGTGAAATAAAATAATTATCCTGAAATATTTCAATTTCGAGAAAAAATTCTTGGGGGTGCATATTCTTTTACCTCCCCCCCGGGGGGGGTTCTCTACTGAACCCACATCTTGCAAACTAAACATTGTACCTATTCTCCTGCATCAGAGTTGCTGTGAACATCTCGGCAAGTATGAGCAAAACTACTCCTTCACCTTTTTTTAGCCCCATCGGTGTTTTCCCCCCTTTAACCTTTTCCTTTTCTCATTATCTTGTTTTCTTTTCTTATTAATTATCTCTTTTTATTCATTTTTCAACGCTTTTGGGGGAAGTGTTAGTTAGAATAGAAAATTTTCTTTTATGTCACCCTCTGATAGAAGGTTTCTGGGTGAGGCCTTCAGTAGAGGTCTAATCGTTGAGGGGAGAAAAATAAATTTTTCTAGTTAGGGTGCCTGACGGTCCTAGAATCGGTTCAGTAAATATCTCACCAGTCAACCAATTTATAACTTCACTAACACTGTTATTCAAATCCAGCAGAGATTGTAGCATTTTAGGATTCTCAAGACACAATGACAATTCATGATCAATTAATGTTAAACTCATTTATTCTGTTTTCTCTTCACTAGGATTTCGATGATCGGTCACATACCCTGGTGCAAATTTAGAATCTTGAAAAATGTCATTCAAAGGCCACAAATTGTTTGCTTTGAGTCAACTCATATTGTTTATAAGCTTCATTTAAATACATCTTAAGAGAAATGCAATAATTGCTGCCGTAAAATAGAAATAAAAATATTTTTACATATTAATCTATTCTCAGCAACGGCCTTAATCGTTTCAGCTTTCGGATGTGTTGTATGCTAAACGTAACCATTTATTTTTTTCTTCAAAACGAGACGTTTACAAACTCTTAAGCAAAAGGAATGGTGAACTCAAAAAATTTTATATATCTTTTCATAGTTTTTATTCACTGTTGAAAAGAACGGGAAAACACATAAAGATAAGTATATATATATATATACATTCTTATATTTTTCTGAAGAACAAATATGCTTTAGTATAATTGGTGTTGATTTCAAATAAGAACGAAATTCTTGATAGGATTTTTAAAAATTTATTATAGTAACTAATATAGATTTAAGAGCTGAGACTTGCAATTGTGTTTCCTTATGGATGTATTAGTGCCTCTTTTAAAAAAAAAATGTTACAATGAGACAGTGGCTTGCTCTCCTTCTTAAAGCGGGATATTTCGGCGTTTTGAAGCTGCGCTTGGAGACAATGGGACAGGTTATCTAAAAACGAGTTTGGTTTGGATTTATTAATGTGACATTAGAAGCAACACGGGGGCTATTGGCGAAGGCCTCGTAATTTTGAACCTCAGTCAAGCGATGAGGACGACACCTTAGCTGGCACCCCCCTCTCCTAACATCCACACCACACCAACGTGAGGACTTTGGTCCCCGACCGATTTCACGTGCATCATTCCCGGCTACACGACGGGTATCTAAAAACCGAGATTTATGGTCATTTTTAGAAATCGGGAGTGGCCATAAATCGTAAAATTCTCAATGAGGAGTTGGTTATAATGTGTTATAATTAGACGGGACTTTGTGATAACTTGCCCCATTGTATCGTTTAGGACATTTTTGTTGATTTTTCAAAAGCTATTGTGTTGAGTTAAAAAATTAAAGAAGCTTTTTAAAACTTAATATCTATACACAATAAATAAACAAATTAAAAAAAAAAGATCAGTTAACTTACCTTAAATCAAAATTTGTGAAATATTTCTCTATCCATGTACTAGCTGGTAAAAATTTTGATCAATTTAAGAACCTGTACGTAACGTGCGTGGTACAACTTGTCTCTAGCTCCCCTACTTTGGAAATTTCAAAGCTGGGAGCGCGTATAAAGAAAATTATCCGTACAACAAAAACCTATTTTTTGAACAATTCACTATTTTATTCACACAGTTGTTTTCAGCATCAGCGTTTTATTGAAGTGATTATTGAAAAAACTGAAATTATCAATTTTCAAATTTTGCCAATTCAAAAATACATCTAACGCCTCTCGAATTATAGATTTTTTTTAAAAAAAAATGGTTATGCGTCAAAAATGATAAAACAAATGGTAAACTTGCATGAATTAGTCAAAAACGACCAATTAAGACCCGCATTTAAATATAGACTTTCACGTACTGCAGCCAGTATAAAAATTATGAGTTACCCTTTAGATGAAAATTTACTGTCATATCCGTCTCTGAATTGAAAAAGTATGAAGTTAAAAACGCATTTAATTATTCAAAGGAATATAACTCAGAAACGAAACGTTGCATAAAAGCTCAAAAAATATACCGGAATCATTTTAAGAATGAATATAATTGTTTCTAAAACTGGGATGGCCTAATTAAATGCGATGATTAACAACTACGTCAAGTGATTTTTATGCATTGAATAACATAAAAAGATTTTGAGAATTAAGAATAATTTGTGACTGATTTAAGAACGATCACATAAAACAGTATCAAAGAAAGTATGTAGAAAATAATTTTACGATTCTTCTTAGCATAATTGGTATTACTGAAAGAGCAACTCTATAGTATCCTGAAGAAACGGAAAGAATGATTTATCCCTTGTGTTTATCTTTTCAATGATTGACAATTATGAATTGCATTTTCTTTCTAAACACCTGTATTGCTGGAGGGTTGGTATTAAAACCAGAGGGGAAAAAAAAGGAGAAAACTTGACATAAAGAGATAGGGAAGGGGAAAAAATTCTGAAAATAAAAAAAAGAGGTTGAGAATCACTTGTGTCAAAAGCCGCTTCAATTGGCTAGAAAACCTCAGACACACATCTGCAGGTCGACGAATTGGGGTTACAGAAGCAAAAGCAATTTATATATCCGGTTGTTGAAGCCATTCAACTCCATAATTGAAAAACAACGATTTTTAAAAGCTTTACGTTCCCAATGCAATTAAAGTCATTTACTGTAAGCAATTAAGAATACTTTTTACTCTTTTCCGAAACAAAAAATATTTGCGTCAATGATACAGTTTAAAGTAATTGCAAAGATTGTGGGAGAGCTGGTGTGAAATGAAATATGTTTCGGAATGATAATTTCCAGTTCTCTGTTACAGTAATCTCATTCCATTTTAAATTACAAGCACAATAAACAATTATAACGCATCTAATCGATTGCATTTTTGATTATAAAATAATAAAAGTGTAAATTGTTGGAAATTAGTGTGATATGATTGTTTATTAACGTAGCACTGAGAAACAACACAAGGGCTATTAGCGACGGACCTCGTAATTTTGAACTTCGGTCAAGCGACGACGACGACACCCGATGTGTGTGTGATAGTGAAGTTTATTGGCGAAAGAGCCAGATGTGGCCATACTGCGCGCCAAACAAAGTAAATCCGTGATTTAGGCGTTAAAACACTGAAAAAAGATATTGGTCGACAAGGAGAGTCAAAAATTGAGAAGTTTATGGGCGCATGAGCCAGATGTAGTCATGTTGCGCCAAATAAGATATAACTGCGGTCTAGACGTGTGAAAAAAATTGAAAAAAGATAAAAAAAAAAAAAAAACTAGTTGACAAGATGATCGAAATTAGATAAGGATTGCTAGGGTATTCCGGGGGCGCTTAACCCGTGTTTACCAAAGACAATAAACCCCATGGAAAAGCAAAATATTTACTAGGATGCCTCGGGATCGTGATGCTCGTACCTACCCAAAGAAGGCAAGCCCCTGAGGTCCCCTGATATAATCTCCAAGGGCAGGGTGTCCGGCTATACCCCGAGACGCTGACTACCCATTTTAGTCGCCTCTTATGACATGCATGAGCCACAGTGGGATTATTCTATCACACCCGGTCACCACACGGGTAAGGACGACACCCGAACTGGCACCTCTCTCTCTCTCTTAACTTCCACACCACGCCAACGGGAGGACTTTGGTCCACAACAGATTTAAGGTGCATTAGTCCCGATTACACGACGAGTCATTAGTGGCACCAGGGCTCAAACCCATGACTCAAAGAAAACCCCGTGACCATGGCCACTAGGCTATCGCCGCTACAACTGGAAATTAGACTTTTAGAACAAAGTATAGTTATTAAAAAATATATTTTTAAAAAAAAAAATTATATGAACCAGAACAGGAGACTCTAAATTATTTTGTCGTTAGACCACTTAGCCAATAAACTGGAAATGGACTTCACGGATAGACTTTTGTAGTTGCTCAGTTACAGAACATTAATGATTATCAAATTATTTTTAAACGTTTTTCAGCATTTAACATATTTTAAATATTTCCGAATTTTTCTACTTAAATTTTTTACTGTTTATATTAATGCACTTTTAAATTGTTACATGTCGATTTGTATCGATACTGATAATTTCAAAAAGTTTCTTTTGGCAGTCAGAATCTAACAACTTGAAGATGAACAATAGTTTTTGATTGACACATTGTTGAGAACGGATTGGTTTAACTATTATCAACGCACAGTTCGTTTGTGATTATTTGAAATTAAAAATATTTTGAAACAACTAAACGATTCTTCTTTTTGCTTACAATTAATATTTAATGTGGCTTAAAATTGCTATGTTGAAAGGCAGGTTACTCTTTCTCACGTTCCTTTTCCTTTCAATTAATGTGACAGGAAGTATGACATATCAACATGTCTATATCTTTCTTTTTTCGATACATTAAATAATATACAAAAATAAAGTAAAGTATATATAGCTTGTAGTACATAAAAAGTTTCGAGTTAAAATGTTCCTCATCCCCCCCCCCCCTAAAGATATATCAGTGTGAAGATTGTCGATGTTTTATCTTGAAAAAGCATTAAATGGCGATGAGATATTTTTCTAATTCAGATAATTAACACAACTGTTATTGTTCATGTTTACTGTATACTTTAGAACGTTATTTTTCTATTAATTTTGATAAGCTAATGTTACAAAACTAGTTACAACAGATATTGGGACAAATTAAATTAAAAATAATACTTCAAAATATATAAGATTACGAAAAAAAGTTCATATTACCACCACCAGAAACATAAACGATATTCATTTGATAATGAAACATACTTCTTTCAGCATATTCGGTGTACAGTTGTGAAGGAAAAAAATTTACCTTTTACGCAGCCCCCTCCAAAAAAAAAAAAAAAAAACATTGCTGGGTGTTGAATCTTCTTGAATCACCATTTTCTTTGTAACCAATCCACTATGGCAGCAAATGTATCACTTAACTATGAACGAACGGATATGATGGTGCGGAAATTGTTGAGAAAACGATTGATTTTTAAACCATACAAGTTACAGTTGCTAAGCACTCATACCCAAAATGAAAAAGATTTGAGAATCTTTTAAGTCTTTACTCTTCTTGAGCTAGAGTCAAATGGAATAATGATCATATATACGGTGCAGTAATGTTGAAGTGAAAAACGATTTGCCGAAATTTAAGGTGTTTTGTGCCGTATCGCAAGAGAGAATTTTCGGTCTTCCTACGTGTAATTAAAAATTCCTAAAAATGGTCATAATTTTGAACCTCGGTCAGGTGATGAGACGACACTCAACTCTCTAAACTTTCACATCGCGCCAACGCGATTATTTGAAGTCTTGACAAGTTTAATGAGCATCAATTCAATAGTGGGTCTTTAATGGAGTCGGGATTCGAACCTAAGCTCGATGAAAACAACGCCAGCAGCGAGCTAGCTACCATGACTACACGACTGTTGCAGCCTGGTTATGCAACAGATTTGATTGTTTTCACAATTAGAAACTGGTATTTAGTTGTTTTTATTAACGTCGCACGAGAAGCAGTACGAGGGCTATTGGCGACGGACCTCATAATATTGAACCACGGTCAAGTGACGAGGACAACACATGAGCTGGCACCCCCCTCTCCTAACATCCACACCACGCCAATAGAAACTGGGAACTTCATTTTCCAGCAGGAGGAATTCTTTTATAGATTGTATATCGTTCACGTTTATGAGATGAGAATCACATTGAACTTTTGTAATTCTATAAACTTTAAATCGTTATTTTTAATAAGATATCTGTATTGTGAGTAACAATTCCTATAATGAATAGTAATCCAAAATCCAATAAGAGAGGGAGAATGGTGTCCTTCTATTATATTTTCTATCCACCAATTATATATATGTTTATCAATTACTATTTACAATGATATAAGGGCCCGTAAACAGTCCATACATTCATTATTCCACTTTAGCATTCAAGGGAACAAATTACATTCAAAACATGGAAAACCCACCTAACGCGATCAAGAACTAAATGTGATCGGAAATATTTCCCATGCGCTCTCACTTTAGACGAGACACAGCGTCTCCTGGCGGTATACAAACAAATTAATTGCAACAGTTCTTATCAAACTGCAGATCAGTACTATTATAGAACACTAATTCAGGACCTTAATCAAAAAAGCATTATTGTGAAAGAGTGAAATTTGAGGTTCGTGGCACAAGAGCTAAATCTGGTTATGTTGTGCCACACAATGTATATCTGTGAACTAATCATTTGAAAAATCAGATTAAAATTAGTTGACAAGAAAGTCGAAAATGGAAAAGGATCGCTATGATGACTCAGAGATGTATCACCTGTGTTTATCAAAGATAATAAATCAATCTAGGAAAGGAAAAGATCATTAGAATACCTCGGGGTCATGATGTCTATATTTACCTAAATAAAGAAAGCTCCCTGAAGGGGCCTTATAATGAAATGATTTAATGCATATTTGAAAAGAATTGTCAATAATGTATACTGTGTATATGGATATTGTATCAATCTTTCTTAATAAGAGTGAAAGTGACCTATTCCTTTCTAAATTTGTGATTCTAGTAACAAATCACCTCAATTAAAAAAAAAATTGTAACATTGATTGAATAGTTGTTTGTCGCATCATTATAGATCAATACAAGTGAGTTATGAGTGAACTTCGGTATTTATCTTTTACTGGACCTCTCTCAAATAATGAATACCTGGTGTTTTAGGAAAAGGGCCCTCTCAAAAACCATACACTCGCTTATTATCATAAAATTAAAAGTTTATTGCAAAATTCACTTTCAGCTACTTGGGAATCAATTACTTATTTAACAGAACACAGTTATAAACTCCTATTTTAGAAGTAATTGTTATTCTTCAAGGTCAAATTTCACAGAAAAAATTTTAGAATCTTTAAGGTATCTAATAGCTTTTAGAGTTTTACAATGAAGCTTTTTACATCAAGTACATAAAAAAAATCAGTCAGAAAAATTTACAAGGAAATAACTGAAATATTACAGATATACAAAAGAAATACTACATATTTGCAATATTTTCTTCGTTAAATCGTTTTATTAAGGAAAAAATTCATTTATTCCATCTGCAACTGAAGAACAGCACATTTTCAGTTATTTTAAACCAATAATTTTATTAGATTATTTCTAAATAATCATACATAATGCTTAATTGGGAATTAACCTTCATTGTCAAATTGTCTATAATTATAGAGTGCGTATGTAATGGTACAGTTCAAGGGTGCTACCACCATACATGACTATGCTGAGCTAAACAAAGTGGAACTGTGATCTAGACATTTAAAAAAAATTCAAAAAGATAAAAATTGGATCAAAGGGAGAGTCAGAAATAGAGAAGGATCACTAGGGTAACTCAGTAATGTGTCACCCATGTTAACAGAAGACAATAAACCCCATGAGGGAAAAAATCAGATACTGCAGGGTCACATGATTCCTGTACCTACTTAAAGAAGTTAATTCTCAGAGGGAGTCTATAATGTGGGAAGAAATAATACATTGGTATGACTTTAAAGCACCTTTGAAAACTTGATTATAATTATGATATATTTTACTGGCAAAAATAAAATGTGACATTGTATTTTAATAAAATAACTCACTATGCATAAAATTATTTTAATTCTTTCATTTTTGACAAAGACATAAATTCATTCACGATAAATATTTAAAATATTAATCCTTACAGTAAAAGCAAGTCTTTTGTTGTCAAAATAATATCAGGAAAAAATTCAACACAAAACAAGATTAAAATATATCAGAATTTTTATTGATCAGAAATCTCACATAGCAGCATATTTTTGCAACAATTTATATACACAAATATGTATATCTTTGAAAATCAGAGATGATAGTCAATATTACATTAATGTGAATCACACTCATATATGTCACTATTGATTGAATAGCATCAAAATAACTGAATACAAGATACTACACTTTGTTTAAAATAGTTGGGGAGGGGATGGGGGTAATTTCAAGAAATATTTGCACTAGAAAGTAGTGATGCTAGAAAACGTTCTCAAACTGCACATATTGTCAATAACTACCTTGTACTTCATTTTAAGCTCAATTTCGAGTTAATAATGCAAAATAAAATTTATGTTAAATAACTTACTAATATTGAGTTACAATTAAAAAATTATTCAATTATTACTCCATAAAAAAATAGATTATAATTTTTTTTTTAAATAGTACATTCATTGATGAAAAGAACTGCTAACTTTTCCATTACTAGTAGCTTTTAAAATTAAAAAATAAGGCACTTCATAGAATTGATCACTTTGGCACAGTAAATACATTACAATTAACAATGGCACCCATTTTGATTGGCTTTTGCATCAGTCACAACTAAGCAAAATCAACAATGTTTATATCAGGAATTTTTTTTTTTTCAAATATTACAACTCAATTTGTAAAATAATGCCTCTATACAACCTATTATACTCATTTACTGCAAAACACACACCTGTACCAAATAAGAAAATAGTTTCACAACAACAAAACAATTGTTCCTCTGCCAAACAAGCAATGTGCAAGTGAAATGTTTTTTTACAATAAATAATGTTTAAGTATATCATATAAAGTAGAAAACGAAATAAAAATATTAGAGCAAATTTATGACGAATAAAAAATGATATTCAACAAATAGTTTGATGAAAAATCAAAGTGATGAGAAAACTTAATGCAAAGGCGTGTAAACATACAATAGTTACTGTTCACTAGACACACCAAAACATACGCTAAATATAGCATTACAATACAGATGAATTCTACAAACTTAATACTTAATCCATTAGACATGAATACATTTACAGATATAAATAGCAAATTATATCTAATTTACTGGTTAAATACCATAAATAATCATTATACAAAGCTAAATCTATAAAACAGTGAAATTTATGAATATATTACAGGAGATTCAGAGGTTAATTATTGATTTTCATATCTCAGCAGTGCTCAGCCATTACATATATATAATTATTCATAAGAAAATACATTTAATACAACAAAACATTTTACAACAAACAGCAATGTAGTTTCAAAAATGTACAAAATATGGATTATACTGCCAGAAAAATTTTTGTTTATAAAAAAAAAAAAGATGTTGATTAAAAAAAGGGCATAATGTAGAAACACACTTTTATGAACATAATTACCTACAGGAATTCATTTAAAACAAATTTTCTCCAAGTCAACAGTGTCTAACAAGCATGAACCGGATTATACTTTTTCCCAAACCATATTTTTTTTATGTATATATATATATATATATCCCGATAGAAAATAAGCATTTGATTTTAAAAGGTTATAAATTTCTGAAATCTCACAATTTCTTATATTTTGAAAATTGAAAAGGAAGAAGTCAATATTTAATGACAAGAAATAAAGAGCCATCCGCTGTTAAATTCCCAATTTTAAACTTTAAAAATGCCTTTTTAAATAATCCAGATAATCTAATTTTCAAGTAAATAATATGCATCAGTTACAAACTTTTATAAAAATTAAAGTTGAATAAAAGCCAAATATATATAAATATATACACTGCACTTATACAATACAATATAATGAAACATGGATTGCTATAATAAAATTTATATGTATATATATCACAGAATTCCAATTTATGCATTTCAAACACTATAATAACTAGGAAAGGAATCATTAAATTAACAAATTTTGACAAATATGAAAAATTTAATTATATGCAGATTTAAAATGTCAAATTGTTGAATGTTACGTCAATTGTTATGTTAATCATGTAAAGTAACCCAGTTACATAAAAATGACTTTTTTCAAAAAAAAAGTTAATAAAACACAAGATAAAATTAAAATATAAGAAAATGAAAAAAAAAAAAAATTAAGATAATTTACATTTAAAAGACAAAAAGCATTTCAATCGTATTATATCAGGTAATAACACTATAAAATATTTCAGATCCTATCAGATGTCATTCATTTAATTTGATTTTAAAGTCTAAAGGTAATTAACTCATGTAAAGCTATTACTATTAACAGTTATAAGAAATCTGATAAAAAAAAATCATTTACAAATACTATATTTTTTTTAATGTGTCTCCAGCAAGGCAAAATTATTTCAAAAACATGCAAAAGATCTTCAAAAAGTTAAATTTAATCATAGATCCATATAAAGTTTCTATAAAATAGTCATAGATCTATACAAAACAAAAAATTATAAATCAAAAAGAAAAAAAAAATTAAGATTCTTCAAGTGGTAACATTTTTTGAATAAAATTATTATAATAAAAATTATTGAAAATATCCAATACATCAAAGCTCTATCTAGTGATGGAAATGAAATAAGAAAATAAAGATATTTTTAGGCAATATTTCAAAAGAAACATCTTAAAAATTGACTAGTTTAAATCCAGTTATTGTAATTACGCAAGTACAAAAATATACACTTTTTTGTCATTCAAAAAATTTGTTCATTCACAATAGTTAAGGTCAGAAAATAATTATATTATGGTTACATTTTTCCCCATTCTACAAAAAAAAAATTTAACCAAAAATTTATTTATTTATTCAAGAGAAATTGCAAATATGTATAAATTTGTCTAAAAATTCATTTGCATATCTCGTAATTACAAAAACGTAGAATAATAAAATTGCTTAACAGTAATAAAATAATAAAAAATATTTCTATATTAAGAAATATTTTTCTAGCAATTATTTTGATAGTGATTTATTTATCAATACTTTAAAGATATATTTTAAGAAATAATAAATTGAAAACAGGAGGAAAAGATAGGAAGAGTGCAAAAAAATATTTACATAAGAGAAAAACAAATACACAATAACATGTTTTTCTTCCTAATGTTTATAGAAAATTATCACATCACAGACAGGATAGACATTATCCAGTAAAATGGTCGTTTTCTACATTTTATACAACTGTTGCATTGCTGATTTTAAAATCATCATCAAAGGTTCTCTGCAAAACAGAAATATGAACAGTTTAAAAAAAGATAACCCCAAAAACATATATATATATATAATTATTAATGCTAAATATATTTAATTTTAAACTACACAAAATCATACCAAAAATTACAAATTATAATCACTAAAAATATATTTTAAAAATTTTCATTAAAACTAAAAAAGTAAAATACAGAATAAAAAAAATTATTTAAATATCAAAATCACCATAATAATCAAGTTAAAAATAATATCCAAAGACAAAAAATATACAAAATATTATAAAGAAAAAAAAGCCACAAGGATACTGAAATACTATTATATTATGTTTTAATTAAAAAACAAAATAAAGCATTAATCAAAAATTAAAACTTAACTAAATACAAAGCTACCCGAAATACACATCGAAACTTAAGAGTAAAGAATTGTAGTCTAGATCAAATCATTACAACTTCAGTAATTACATTCTCATTAATGGTATAGGCCAAGAATGATCAAAATACCATAAATGTATAAATATATATAAACATATACCATAACGAATACATATACATAAATTCTAACTACCATAAGTTAGGACAATAGTCAGAGCATTAAATTTTTTTAACATGTATAACCACATTCTTTTCATTTAATCCCTTTATGGCGGAGTCTTTCTCTATGTCCAAAAAAGACAGCACTTCTTTTTACTGCACTAGGTGTTACAGGCAAGGCTCTTTCACTCATTAAGCCTAATTCCACACACACAAAATCAGCATAAATCCATTTTACAAGCAATTAATTAATTTTTTTAAAATTTAAGTAGATAATATACTTACCACTTAGATGACATTGTTTCATTATTCCAAATCTTTTCGGTTTTATTGAGATAAAATTGCAAGCGAAAGTTAATATTAAAAATGTAAAAGTTTAGTTTTAGTTTAGATTTTATTAACGTCGCATTAGAAGCAACACGATGGCTATTGGTGACGGACCTCGTAATTTTGAACCACGGTCAAGTGACAAGGATGACACATGAGCTGGCAACCCCCTCTCCTAACATCCACACCACACCAAGGGAGGATTTTGGGCCCCGAACAGATTTAACGTGCATCAGCCCCAGCTACATGGTAGGCCTTTGGCGGCCAAGGATCGAACCCGCGACTGAACGAAAACCGATGGTCGCATAAAAATATGCTTAATTGCACTTATTTACACACCTATAGACACTAAAATATCTGAGAAAACATGCCATTAATTTCTAATTGTGTGCTATAACTAATACTAATAATTAATTTTTAACAGCAATTAATTCTAGTAGCATAGTCATATATTCTTTCTTTTACTTTCACTATATCTAAAAGAACTATACAAATGAAATGAAAAAGTATGGATCATAAGAATGACACAAACAAACAAACAAAAAAAAACCTTTCCCATATGGGATCTGAAGGAAAATACATGGCATAAGAATAAACAACCATCTTTGAAGATCACATGGTAGTAAATTAAAAGAGTCACAGAGATGGTTGTTTACATTATCCTCTTCTCAGCTTAATCCTTTAGGAATCCAATATGAACAGCCAAGGTCAAAGAAAAATGTTTAAATAATGTATTAAGATCAAATAATTTTAAAAACGTATTAGAGAACATTATCAGTATTCAATTGGATTTAAAAATATTTGAATTTTGTACTAAGTTGGTGTATTAAATATGATACAACCATCTTTACGAGAGAAATTTCCTTCGTGACACCAGTGTTACACCCATCTGAAAAGGATTAAAGCAGGCCTGTCTAATCCAAGACTTTGTGACTCACTTAGGAAATGCATTTTAATTCCAGTGGGCCACAATATATATTATATCATATATATATATGAAGAATTCAATTTATCATCTTTTTAATTTCTTACTTTTAACACCAATCCAAATTCTCACATTAAAAACTACTACTTCACCTCTTGAGTCACAGAAAGCAACTGATCCTCCTGAGTCTCCATTAGAGAAATCAAGAATAATCAGCAATATATTAAGAATAATTCTTTAATATATTACAGAAATGTTCTCCCATGTAAAAATAATTTGTTTTGCCATTTCCTCTTTTTACCACCTAGCACTGCATGAGCAGTCCATTACTTTATATCTTTTAGAATGTAGCATCAACACATCCACTTCGATAAATGGATAGAAATTTACAATATGAATGACTATCAATTTCTTTTTTCTAATTGGAATCGGAAGCTTCAAAAAATGCTATAATTAAGCCAATTTTACTAAGTTTATGATACCTGCTAGTATTTAAATGAAATATAATTTTAAAGATTACCTTTCAGTAAAAACACAACACTGGTGCTAAATTATTAAGAATCAAAAGACTTTGTACAGTTTGTCTGAACCACACACTTCTGGATTGAAAATGTTAAGCTAACCAAAGGCTGGCAGCAACTTGCTCATGCAATGTGTAAATCACATACCAGCATTGCATCTAGTAATGCATGCCTACACTCTCCAGTACGTTTACTGGATAGTTACATATTGAGTATCACTCACACAAATCAACCCACAAGTTTTTTAAAATGAGCTTAACTTTGAATTGGTTAACAAGATTATATAAAAAAAATTGTGAGATGTTCCCATAGTAATGGGATATGTACTAAGATGTTCCCATAGTAATGGGATATGATACAAATCACTCATAGAGAAATGTTCTTGGGTACTTTTAAGTACAATAAAATTTTTAGATTTTCGTTCATGTAAACTAGCTCTATGGGCCACAGGTCAACACCAAGCTGGCTGCATGTGGCCCATGAGATAACTCCTCCCTTTCAAAGGAATCTAGTTAGGTTTGGAAACTAGTTTTATAAAATATAAAAATTGGAATGATTTCAGAAAAATATAAATCACAACTTATATAAATCAAAGATAAATTTTGTTAAATTATTTATTGATAAAAAATATGGACTGATATAGTAGCTAAAATTTCTTAATATTTACCAAATTGAAAACTTTTTAAATCAAAATGCATAACAATTTTAATCAAGAAACTCTTTAAATTATTATTATTAATAATAATAATATACAAATTTCTTGTAAAAATGATCATATTTAAAATTGAATTTCAATAAATATGAAACAAAATTGAATGAAACTTGATTTTTCAAATATCCAAATTGTGTAACATTTAGATTTAGTCAATCCATACATCATTAAATTGCCACATACACACATCATAAGATAATACATATGCATTAGCTATAAACACAACATATATGAAGGGCATATATATATATAAAAATGGGAAATTTTAATGGATAGTTTTGATTGAAAAGTTTTTAATTGGAAAGTTTATAGGTGAAGATTATTTTATTTGAATGGAAAATATTGGGTTTTCGAAATTTTTTAGTAATTGAGATATTTTGCCTTTCATTTTCTTCTTTGTTTCTCATTTCTTTTCTTTTATTTAGAAATTGAATTTTGGAGTAATCGAATTTTTACCCGACAAATGCCTTGGGGAAGGGTTGGTACCGTAGAACATGTTTAACCCCACAATTCACTCCCCAGTTTGAATGTGTATGTTTTATTCTGTTGGGTATTCGAATTAGTCATTTAGTTTTAAATTTGATTCAATTCTTATTCATTTATTTTATGTAGTTCTATAAGTAGTTTCTTTTGTTGATTTTGGATTTTAATTGTTCTCTTCTTTTTATGTGTTTTAATAATAATTTCATTACTTTATCTTATGCATACATATAAATACACACACATATATGCCCAAAATTATTTTCACATGTCCAAAATTACCTTTAAATACATAAAATCACATAATTCTCAAAAATTGTGAACTATAAATTTGTGTAGAATGTTACTTATAATATTTCTCAGCATGAGGGGGAAAAAAAACATTGGTCACATTTGTGTTCACTCCAGCTGTGATATTCTTAGAACCAATTAAAACGATCCCTCTTTTTATTAAGACAGTGAAACGCATAAAGGTCTCTTTAATTTTCTTTAAACCTTCTGTACAAAGTTTGTCCTGATACAACAATTCCACTTGAGGCTGCAAGCTCTGAATTTAACAACTGATCAGGAGACTCCTGTTACAACAGGTAGTCATTACCATATATTGATCTTGAAATGTACTTGCTGTTTATTTTGTGAAGATTATCTTGAACACATGTATGTATACATACATACACGTATAAAACTGCATTTAGGTTAAATTAAGGCATTAACAAGATAGTGTTTTATTCTCTTATGAATATCAATGTAAATACAAAGTTATGAAGAAAAAATATCCAAATTTGAAGAATACATGGTACGAAATAGCAGAATCATTATAATTTTGGAAATTCATTCTAATTCAACCAATTTTTAATAATATTTTTTAGATTTTTATTAACATAAAAATTAAAAATATATTTATCAATAAGTTTTTAAAAAATATTCAAGTTTTTGTATGAATAAAAAAACCTTGATGAGAAGTTTTATTTTAAAGACAGTTTTTTATAAGCAAGTATAATCACAATATATCATAACTGAATTACTGAGCAATTATTGAGTTGGTTCCTAATACACCAAGTAAAATCATACATAAAAAAGTGCAAATAAAATATTAAACTACAAACAAAATATTTTTAAATTAATTGTTTCAAAGAAAGAATTAAAAAAAAAAAAAAACCTCAAATATTAATAAATACTAAAAATGATACATACTTCTTTCATTTTTCTTAATGTGTCACCTACAACAGATTCATATATTGGTTCATCATCATCTTGTTCTGGTCTAGTCAAAGGAACTGTAGAATAAGGTGATCCATACTTAATAGCATTACCACCACAAATTGTAATTGGTATATCTCTTTGACGTGGAGCAGTATGCATATAACTAAAATTTTTTGATGCAGGGAGGTCTATGGAAGAAATATAAAATGAATTGCATAACAGATTTTATTCAGAAAATTTAATTAATAAATTTTTCAAACATGAAACATTACATATATTTAAAAGTATTATCTCAAAAAAAACATTTCGAAAGTTTTATATCAAAATAAAATAAAGAAATGAGTTATAATACATTTTAATGATAGCTAGAAAAGTATTTGCATTTTTATTATTGTGTTTTATTTTGATGTACTACAAAAGTTTTTCACTAAATATTTTTAAAAGCTACAATGACTACAGAATAATCGATCATAATTGAATTCTGATTAGCTAATATAATAATATGTATGAAATGAATTAAAATGTGCTTCTACAACTTTGTTATATTAACAGCATGAAAAAATTTTGCTATTTGATACTAAAGACTTCATAGAATTAAGGAAAATTTGAAAATATGATTTGTACCCTAAACAATCTCATAGAATAATGAAATTTAAAGTACTTCTACATTTAAGACATGATATAACAAATACAGAATCAAAGTGAAAGTTTCTATTACTCAATTGAAATTCAATATTTTATTTCATAAGTGCATTTACTTTTTATCCAATTACATAAATCACTTTAAATATTTCAGCAATTTTAATGATACAAATATAATAAAATATTGAATTTATACTGAATGAAATATTAGAAACTGTTTCCTTATTCAGCCGTAACAAAGTCTTAGTACATTAATATATAAAATTCAACAACAGAGAAAATGAAATACTTTCGAAAATACTAAATTTTTCATATTTAAAAATATTCTCTAAATTAAAATGAGAACAAGCAAAAGGAAATTAAAATTACAAAGAAAAAAATTAAAAAAGATTTTAATGTACATAAGAATGGAACAGATATTGTAAGTAAAATGCTTTCAATATATTAAATTATTTTCCTATTGTAATATAAACAAAACAAACAAACAAACAAATGAAAATAGGCACAAAGAGCTCTCTTAAAGATTTTTTTTTTTTGTAATAATCTGAAGCAACTCTTTTAATCACATTTGGATTAGTTCAGTTGCTAATTTTCTTTAATTTGGATGGAAAAAAAAATTCATTTCGCAGGTGCATTTTGTAAAAATTATTAATAACATGCTACATTTCAAATGAAAAACTGTTTTTGCATTTAAGTTTTTTTAATAAGACCACACTAAAGAAAAGAAAATTTTCACATTAATTAATACACTTTCTACAGCATGTATAACAAAATTAAAGCTTGTTTATGTTTTGATAAAAGTTAATTGCTTTTCAAAAGATAATTTATAAGCACAATTACAAATGAGCAATAGTAAATAATTAATCAATATATACTACTAATAATATAACTCTATATTTGAAAAGAAACAAAGTAGAATTCATTTAACAGAAGTATTAAAATATTTTAACAGGTTTCCAGAGCAAAATCTTCAATGAAGGTAACTAAATAACAAAATAAAACATGCCAAGAGTTTTGATGAAGAGATGACAAAAATTGTAAAATCAAAAAAATTGCTTCTTCCAGTAATTTTAAAGTAAAATTGCTGGATGTGACTTTGCATAAAAAATAGTATAACAATTTATATTTACTTATAAATGAAAATACTATACCAATCAAAATAAACTGAAATATATTTTTTGTGTGTTTCACTTTAATCGATGAGAAAACTTTAAAAAACTTATTTTGAAATCAAAACTTGCTATATGCAGATATATAAAAAGCACACATACACAAATGCAGCAAAGGACCACAAAATATGACCTACATCTTCCAATAAACAGATTAAGTAATAAAATAAACAACTTACCACCATAAGTGTGAGAAGGTGGTAATGGTCTCTTAGAATATACATATACACAAGCTGTGACAATTACAATGACAATAATAACAGTGGCTACTGCAACAGGAACAACTATGTATAAGATTTGTGTCACATCATCTATGACTGGTTGAGCTTGTGAAGTAGGTGGAGGAGATTGAACTGCAAATTACACACCTTTTTAATATATATTTAATCACTGATGCATCATAAATATAGATAGGTTATGATTTTAAATAAAAGGCTAGAATTATCTTTTTTCTTACATATAGCTTCTGGTGAGGTGCGAACAGTAGCGATTTCACTGGGTTCACTAATACCTGCAAATCCATGAGAAGTTACATAAATTTGGAAAGGGATTCCAGAATCAAGATTGGTCAGAGTGTATGAATGTTGATAAGCATCAGGAATTGATATTTCATTCCATTTTTCCCCAACTTTGCGATAGTGAATGGTGTAGCCTAAAATAAGTAATAAAACTGGTAAATTTCTCCATTAGAAATGCAAGCATTAATTCTGAAAAGATGCATTCAAAAAAATTAACATCACATTCTTCAGCAAGAAAAGGAGTAAAATAATAAATCAAATAATTCCATAATTAGAAAGTTAATTTTTAATATTATATAACAGAACATGAATTCCAGAAATTGGAGGTATGATTTTTTTTTTCTTCTTCGATTTAAAATGAGTACTGGAATGATTAATTTAGTTAAGTTAAATGAATCTTCAGCTATAACACTGCAGAATGAGTGGCAACAGATTTCATGATTTTAAATCCATATAAAACGAAGACACCATCTGAACAGGTATATTTATAAATCATCCACAGCCACTGCAATAATTTTGAGATCCTAGTTAATTCAGATTTTAAGTCTTCAAATGGAACAGGAGCTAAAATCCCTTTTTTAGTCACAAATAACTAATATAAGAATTACATATAAAGTAAAGAAATTGGTAAAAGCAAATTTTTACTAATACAAGAATTTTCTTCTTTTTATGTAACAAAAATATTTATACATGTAGAACTTTTTTCCCCCCACTAAAGGATACATTTTGATATTTCTGACATTTAGAGGGGAAGGTAATAAGATAAATTTTTTAAAGCAAAACACACAGTCATTTTTATGTTTGTACAAGTTAGAAACTATTACACAGAGATGCAAGTTATGAAAAATATCAATATGCTTTATTTATTTGTATTAAAATACTAATTAACAACTTGGTCCTAGATTAATAATAATGCTTGAAAATTGCATCTGTAAAAAATAGCAATTCCATATTTCAATTTCAACCCATATGAACTAAAAATTGAGAAACAAAATAAAAATTTAAACAGTCCAATGGTATAGATTTTAGTTTCAAAACAGATAAATAATACAAGGCAATGTAATATGACTACACATACGAGATTGATACGATTAATTTATGCAAACATCTAAATCAAAAGCATTAGAATTCTACACCATCACTATTAACATATTTAACAATCATTGTATAAGGAAATGGTAGATGAGATTGTTAATGGGATTATGAAACTAACTTACCTGAAATTGATGATTTTAATTCATCTATCATAAACCAATTGACTTGTATGAAGGTTGATCCAATATCTTGAACAAGCAAAGTTGGGTGAGGTAAAGATTCTGTCAAGAGAAGAAAGATGTCTAATAATAGTTTCTTACTACAAACAAATTTAAAAGTCAAAAATAATTTTCTAAGATTCATATTTTTCAGATAACAACAAGTTAAAAAAAAAGGAGGGATACACTGTACATCTATTCATAAACAAAAGTATAAATTTAAATAGGGGGGAAAAGATAATAAAGCTATATTTTGCTATTACAACTTAGATTATTAATTAAGTTAGAAAAAGAAGTATATACTTGATAATTTCAGACAATGAAAGATTGAATTCTATAACAAAATAAATTCATATAAAAAGTAACTTAATAGAATTTAAAAAAAAATCATGTTGATATTTAACATAACAGAATACATGTTAAGAAAAGTGCATTTTCCCAGATAATTAGAATCCTTCAAAAACTGATTTTATCGAAATAAAAAAAAAAACCATTTGCATTAGAATAAAACAGCAAACCTTGATTGTGCGTCTTGAATAAAATTTCTTCACTAGGAGGCCCACTTCCAACTTCATTAAAAGCACGTGTAGTAACCAAATATTCAGTGCCACGTCGTAAACCTCTTAACATATAGTAATAAGAAGTTGACTCATCAGCTTCAACTGTATTGTATGTATATGGCAATGTTGAGGACTTTTGTTTATATCCAATATAATATCCAGATAATTCTCCATTCCAGTCTTCTCGAGGTGGAGGCTGGCAAAAACCATTTTATTTCAAAAAATAAATAACTAAGCCACATATCTTATATCATTAAAAACACCAAAAGCCAATATTAAAATCAGATGTCCTATCTTATATAGTTTAACAAATCACAATACCAAATTAATACATATCTTTAAACTAAAAAAAGGGGGGATTAATACTGTAACTGCATTAAAATATTTGAATTCTACATTTTTAGGAGGTAGTAAATATTTTTGCAGGAAAAAATGCATCTTATGCATAATTTAATTAAAAAATAACAATAATCACTAAAATTTTTATTAGTTATATTAAAGTACAAGTATGAAAAAAAGAAATCATAGTACAGCACTGTAAAATAAATCAGATTATAATAACAAAAAGTTATCCTACTGAATACAAAATTGTGTTGTCACGTAAATATAATACTTTGTATTATATATATATATATATATATACATATATACACAGAGAGAGTATTAACCCATATTTTAACAATAAATAAAAGATACAGAAAATTAATAACATTTTTTCTTTAAATATGCAGAAGAAAATACAAATTCTATTTCATCTATCAACTTTGTGATAAATTGGATACATACAAACTGTGATTTTAAAAATATTCAAATAACAAATATATCATTATGTGTTACCTAAATAATACATACCATTTAAAAATTAGTTGCATCTCTCACATCTTAAAGAGCATAGTTTCAATACCTTTAATTGTAGAGTTAAGTTTGGATGGTATTGTTACAAAAGAAATACGATAAATATTTATAATTTTTCAGAACAATCAGCCAGGTGCTACTATTAATGTAACTATCTCACATATGTAAACAAAGTTACTTTGACATGAGCAAAAAAAGAACAATATTTTTCCTATATTTGCGAAGAAATTTTTACACTAAGTAAATTTATATATATGTCTTTAAGAGAGGGGGGGGGGATATTTTTAAATATAATACTTTGAAGAGAAAAATGTTTTAATTCAAATTACAATACAAATAAAGACATAAAGTTGCATAATTCTTCCAATTTTTTTTCTTATTTTTCAAAGCTATGTTAAAAGCTGTAAAAATGAAAGAACATAAGTGTGAAAACAAAATTAAAAACTTGAACCCAATGCTTATGTATTTCAAAACTTTATAATATATTACAAACTTTAAAGGAAAGATTACATTTGAATAGATATCAATTGTAACTATAATAAAATACATTTTATAATTTTTCACATATGTAAATCTTTTAAAACACAAAGCACTTAATTGTAACTATAACTTATATTCCTTTTATAGTAGATTATCAAAAAAAATATTTTTAGAATATTAAATACAAGTTTTAGAATTTTTAATTATATAAAGTAAAATCAAATTATACTCTACAGTATATCCAGTAAAGATATAAAGAAAAGGAGCCAGAAGAATTTGGCTTAAGCATGAGAAATGTTTTTTAAAAATTCAGCTAAAAAAAAAAATTCTAGAATTTTTGAATTTGACTTAATAAAATATTTATTTACCTTCCACGATATTCGAACAAACTTTGATCCTTTATCTTCGATTTTAACATCTACAGGAGCAGCAGAAGGTTCTAAAGCAAATATTTTCCTTAAAATTATTTTTCATTATAAAAACAAACAATGATTTAACAAAAAATAAACTAAGTTTACATCATTATATCCTATACTAAGTTTACATCATTACATCCTATCAATACTAAGTTTACATCATTA
>BMAW01026231.1:333824-397274 GCA_019974015.1 Nephila pilipes
ATACTAAGTTTACATCATTACATCCTATCAATACTAAGTTTACATCATTACATCCTATCAATACTAAGTTTACATCATTTATCAATGTATACAATAAAAGAACAAATAAAGGGCAAGAAAAGGTGAAAAGTTTCACTCTTAATTGCAAAACTAAATTACATTCTTTCCATTCTACAAGAAACGATTTTTTTGGCAAATATTCTAGAATAATATTCACTGCATTTCCAAGATTTTTTTCCCTTGACTGTTTTTTATTTAAAACAACACCTTCGAAATAAACTGGGGTACAAGTATAATGACATGAATAATCAAGTGTAAATTTAAAACAGAAAAAGAGTTTAAAATAATTTCATTGCAAAATATTTCAGTAATAATATATATATTAAGATGACTGTACATACTGGTTTTATCAGAACAGTACATAAAATGTAATCAGTACACAAATATTTACCAGTTTCCTCAAAGGGGCATTAGTTTAGGAAGACAAAATCTAATTTATCACAATGTCAAACAACTGACTTTTAAAAAATGAATCTTTAATAAACTCCCAATAATAATGATACAAATACATTTCTAGTGATGTTCCAAATACTGGTACTCTTGACCAGCAGAAATGCATGCCACTGTCATATGATCACATGATGATGTAACTGTCATAAGATGATATAACAGTTAATACTATTCAAATGAAAAGCTAGGGTTTTTTTTTGTCGTTGAAGTGTCGAAAATATTTTTAATGATAAGCTGGAATCGAAATATTCATTTGTTAAAGCATGTGCCATCAACAGGAATGCAAAATGTAGGAGTGTGTTTTCAATTGCAAATAATGGGAAAGTTTTTTTAGTTTAGTTTTTATTAACATTGCACTAGAAGCAACAGAAGGGCTAATGGTGACGGACCTCGTAATTTTGAACCACAGTCAAGTGAAGAGGAAGACACCTGAGCTGGCACCCCTTTCCCCTAACATCCACACCACACCAATGGGAGGACTTAGGGTCCTGACAGATTTAACGTGCATCAGCCCTGGCTAATGGGAAATCAGATGTTGAACAGTACATTCAATCTAACAAACATAAACATGTCATGTAGGCATCAGTTTCAAGTAAACATGTGAAAGCAGATTTTAAGAAGCAATATGACGTATGGAAAAAAAATCATATCTAAAGGCTTGAGGCTGTACCATGCCTTACACATAAGTAGTAATTTTGATCAATGAAAAATACTTGCAAATTGAATAAAGCATGTTTCAATCCCAATTTACTTGTTCTAGAACAAAATGTGGTGCAATAATTATCAATGCACAGGTACTGTATATGCCTGATTGATTGTTTATTAATGTTACGCTTAGAAGATATAAAAAGGCTATTGGAAAGGCATTTCATAATTTTGAGTCTCAATCAAGTGATGAGGATAATACCTGAGCTGGCACCCCATTTCCAAACTTCCACAATTACACCATAAGGAGAGCTTGGAACTTCTACAGAATTAAGGTACATCAGCCTAGCTACATGACATCAGGACTCAAATTTATGACTCAATGAAAACAACACCAGCAAGAGCGTACAACCACATACATTCAATTACTACAACCCAAACGATGTATGCTAACTAGTAATTGTAAGAGGATTTGAATAACACAAATTTTATTTCTGTTTATTGGGATACATCAAACTATAAATAAAGATGATTTCTATAGTTTTCATAAGTATTTTTCTTACCAATTCATATCTACATAAGGATATTATATGTAAAGGATTTGCTACATGAAACATTGAACATACTGACTGAAAATATTGTAGAAATTTTTAAAAGCATAGTCTTGGATAAGAAAGTACTTGGATTTTACACAGATATCAATACCAACTTTAGAAAGAAGTGATTTACTGTCAAAAACTAATATTGCAACATTAAAAAATATCTGAGAGAACAAAGAGCTTAGAGGCAATTGGTTCTACCACACATATTTTGAATAATTCTATAGACTGTAGCTGAGTGTCTACCAAATGACGTGAAAATTTTTGTAACTAAGATTTATTTATACTTTTAAGTACACACAGTATGGAGTTAATCAATAAAATGAATTTTGAAAAATGTGACAAATAATAATCAACATCTATAAAATGAATTTTTTGGATGTAGATTATGAAAAAATTTGAGGACATAGCACCACAAAGTGATTAGGTTTAAGGCCTGCTATTAAGTATATTCTACAAATATATGCTGCCTTAAAAACATATTTTTTTGTCAAGTGAAAAGAGCCTGATAGTTATTTCAAAATTATTTTTACATCCTGCAAAAAGAATCATGTTTTATTTTTTGCATGAAGTATAATCGAGATTCAACAATGTTATTTTAAAAATAATAAATAACATTGTATATTCTACAAATATATGCTGCCTTAAAAACATTTTTTTTTGTCAAGTGAAAAGAGCCTGATAGTTATTTCAAAATTATTTTTACATCCTGCAAAAAGAATCATGTTTTATTTTTTGCATGAAGTATAATCGAGATTCAACAATGTTATTTTAAAAATAAAAAAACAAGAGATTTATGAGATAGAAACCAGCAATATTTACAACAACTTTAAAATAAAACTAGCAGAAAAAAAAACAAAAAATTTTGTGCGATTACAAGTGTCACAAATTTTAAACTTAATAGAAAAAGAAGATATGATTAATCCTGCTACTTTTAAAAGAAAAAGTGGTAGGAATTTTAAAGACATAACTTCAATATTTAAAGTGGTACAGACATTTTCAGCACCTCAAAAAAATAAACTGGATTTTATTAAATATTCAATCTATTCATGACAATAATAAAATTTGCATTGATTAAGTTCTTCAAAAATTTTCCAAAATCAATTTGATTGAAGATGAGCTTTTTGATCAGCCATCTATTGTTCTGCACTGCACTAAAGAAGAAATAGTCCATTGAAGACAAAATTCTGCATCATTAACAAACAGATGGAATTAAATATTTAGAGACATAATGAAAATTATACTTCCTATAAGAATATTGGTAAATTAGGAGAATATTGTTCGTGTTAATGCAGCTATACCAAATGTGTTTTTAGTTTAATGATAAAATTAAATTACATGTAATGTGAAACAAAGTACTCACTAAAAATCAAATATAATTTTAATCTTACTGGTTCAGAATTTTATCAAATCACCAAACAAAATGGACAGCTAGTAAATCCATTCAGAAATTTTTCTTTAAAAAAAAGTGAGAGATATAACAATACTAAACTTATTTTGGTAGAATTAACTTTATTATATACATTTTATCAATACCTCATTTTCATTTCCATTTTATTTAATTTTTGTCAATGCACAGATCTAACTAAAGATATTAAAATAAATAAATATAAAATTCTTACTTTCAATTAAGATAAGCACACTCAATTATTTCTCCTACAAGTGTGCCCTGACTTAAATTTTTGAAAAATGGTCCCCTTCATATTTACAACATTTTATACAAGGTGTAGCAATTAAATAATGAGAATGATGCTGTAAAACATTTTATTTCAATTTCATTCATATTTATTTATAATCACCTTCAATACACACCCCTTTTCTATCCCTAGAACATTCCATGCAAATCTTCTATTGTTCGAAATAGTACTGGAAGTCTTCTGTGAGCTCCTTCAGGATAAGTGTTGCTTTCTCTTTAACAGTTTCAACAGGCTCAAATCTTGTTCCTTTTAATGCAGATTTTGCCTTTCAAACGTGAGAATGTCAGGCACCATTTGACAAATACTTTTTGGATGTTAAAATTGTTATGAAAATTTGCTGTTCAGATTCTTTGTCAATTCTTATAGTCTCAGCAATCACATGAATACTTAACCAAATGCCAGATCAAACCAGATTACCGATTTTCTTTATATTGCCATCTGTGTTTGATGTGGAAGGGCGACCTGGGTATGAATCATCTTCAACATCTTCTTGGCCATCTTGAAAATGCTCAAACCCTTCATAAACATGCTCCAACTCATTTGTTACCATACACTTCTTTTAATAAATTATAAGTTTCAGTAGCAGTTTTTCCAAGTTTCATGTGAACAATCTGTTGCTCTATTGTTACACTTATTTTTCCAACGAAACAAAAAAATAACTTTCTTGCGAATGAAGGCCATGTCTATACAAACGAAACAAGAGGCACTGCATTTGAAAGGTTCGATTTTATTAACGTTGCTTTTGAAGCAACATGAGGGCTACTGGCGACGGGCCTCATAATTTTGAAGTGATGAGGACAATACCTGAGCTGGCACCCCCTCTCCTAACTTCCACATCACGACAATGAGAAGACTTTGGGCAACTACAGATTTAATGTGCATCAGCACCAGCTACATGGTCTTTAGTAGCATTTCGGCTCGAACCCACGACTCGGTGAATGGTTGAAATAATGTGAAAAGACACATAGTTAATGAGAACTGATTTCTGATTTTGTATAAATAAATTTTCACAATAAATAATTTTAAAAACGTCAACAATAATTATTTTTTCTCAGATAATATGTAAAACATCTTTTTTAAAAATATCCTTTAAATATATATATATATATATATAAAAAGAAATTCATAAAAATACAAACTATCCTAACTAAATTCTTATTTGTATCATTATATATAACATAATTAATAAAATATGCTTATTTAATAGATTTCATATAGCATAACTTAGCAATATTACATTTGAATCTGATTTGAAAAGAATCTACACACAAACTGGCTCTATATAGCTATATACCTTTCACAATAAATATAAAATTTCATCAACATTATATACTTTTAGAAAAAAAACCTAATAACTCATAACTAAAAGCCAATATCAGTTTAAATTAAAACTAAAAAAATCATCCATTACAATACTCTATATCCAACAAACATCAGATAGCCCAAAGCACTGAATTACTAGAAAATCATTTAAACAGCAAAAGCTATGTACAGTTTGACCCCATTAACACATGGTAATTAGGTTCCTTGAATATTAAATCACAAATTAAGTGAACCATGTTTTATAGTATTAATGTAAATTAAGTGATGATATAAATTCCAATATTAATAAACATTTTTTTTTTTTTTTTTTTTTTTTGTGTATGTGTGTAAAGGACATTTGTGTTAAATTTCAGAGCAACTGGTTAATTCAAGAAAATAAACTTATGGTCATGTATGCTATATATGTCTACAATATGCAAGTCCATTGCCAGTTATAAAAAAAAATTACAAATAAATAAATAAAAGAACACTTAATTTATTTAAAGAGAATTGAGTTTATTGTTGTATCAACTAATCCTTGAGGAATTTTGTTTCTTTTCAATCCCTTGCTAGCAGATTTTATTTGCTGTGCCCTAATCCAAAATTCCGATTGCTCCCAATAACTAATCACTCAATTACTTAGAAATTGCTTAAACAAGAAAAAAAAACTTTTATAACACTTAAAATTTCACCAATACAAAATAGGTGAGTGTACAACTAATCTCACTGACTGTAGTATCTTGAAAATAATTTGTTACAAAAATAATAACAGCAAATAATCCAAACTGGAACATTTCATTCTCCAAGAAAGGATGATTTATACATATATATATAATAGAAAGAAAAAGGGTATTAATGTCTTCTCTTAATAGGAAGTCATAATGTCATCTAAACAAAAAAAAAAAAAAAAAAGTAAAAATTGTGTGTTCTCATGACTAGGAGTGATATCACAGGCAATTAATTGCTTGACAAAGGAGCCGTAGTAAAACTATATTAAAGCATACTTAAAAGTTAAAGGGGTTCAACATAATTAAGTAAAATTTATAACAATATATGCAAATAAAAGATCAAACATGTGAAATGATCAAACAAGTTTTGTACGGATAGGCCTTATTCCATTGAAGTAAAAGACATAAAAAAAGTATTAATGACTTATCAGTCTGTGTAAAAATGCTGAATTACAGACAAGCAAGAAAGATGAAAGCTTTGGATTACAGAAGGGGTTATCAGTTATTTTCAAGATTTTTCTCTTAAAATAAACATTTTAATGAATTATTGGCTTACTATATTTCAATATTATTTCAAAATGAAAAGATTGTACATACAAAAACAGAGATTCCAGAATCTAGATTAAAAGTTTTCACTATCAGAAAAAGATTTCAAGATTTCTAAAATTGATGTAGTTTAAAATGAATAATTTCAAATATGAATGAATGTTGTAAAATAAAAATTATGGGAATAGAAATTTAATAGAAGTACCTTCTTTTGCAGTAGTAAACTGTCCTTGTTGAGATGGATCACTATTTCCAACACCATTGCTAGCCCAAACATGGAAACTATAAATAGTAAAAGGTTTTAAGCCTCTTAAAATACAAGAAGAAGAAGAACTTGTTATCGTTACATTCCAATGGCCACCTGAATGCAAAAAGAAAAATAATTAAAATTATATTTTATGCAACAATGTAACTAAATGAAACAATTTTAAAAAATTTAATAAACTAATTTTAATGTGATCATTTTTTTAATAATTCACAAGTATATTCACATATACATTGATATTTCAAGTATAAAATTTCTAATAAACTGAGTTAATAAATAATATGAATAACATTTTAAAAGGAATGTTGAGCTTCTTAACAACAAAACAGATCATGTGTGATCCTTTTTTTAAAAACATTTAGAATGCCCTTTACTCATTAAATTAAACACTGAATATCCAAATGATTGCAACAAAATATGAATTTTTTTAAATATACACATGGAACCGAGAATCAAAATATAATTGAAATGATTTTAAAAATGTTAATAATTGGAAAATGTTCCCCACAGTTAATGTTTTACTCTTAAAGTTATGAATCACCAAGAAAGCTAAAAAAAATTTATCCATTTTGAACTAATAAATAGTTATGTAATTATTTAACACAAAGAAAAAGATATATAGAACATAAAAAATTAATGATGAGATTAATTTTTTTTTAATAATGAGATTTTTGCAGGAAATATATGCTAATGATAAGACTTGTAGTTCATATAATTTCATAAGAATTATACTTGATTACATACATTTTAAGATGATGAGAATATTCTCCAATTTTTGAACCTTCAGTTTTATTAAAAAGCCAAACTTAGAAGCAACACAAAGGTTATTGGTGATAGACCACATAATTTTGATCCACGGTCAAACATGACAAGGATGACACCCAAGATAAAAATCCACTATCTTCACCTCCACACTAAGGATTTTTAGCTTCAATAGATTTTACATGCATTAGACCCCCCCCCAACACGGTGGGTGTTAAATAGTGAAATCACAATTCAAGTGAAATATTGTCAACTATGAGTTTACAGACATGACTATTTGGCAACTACATCTGAAAACTATTTTATTCAAAAAATTATTACATAATTTTCACAAAGAAACCAATTAATTAGAATAATTAAAAAAAAACAATATCTATCGCCATTTTGTTTGTGAATTAATTATAATTTTTAATGGTCATTCCTGAGTTCGGTTTCTATTTGAAGTTTATGATAAGACTGAAATTAACTGTAATTGACCTCTCATATGGACTGAAATGCACTCATAATGCATTTTCATTTGAAATCACAGTTCAGTACCACCATCCAGTTTAACAAATTCAAACTTTGGAATAACCATTAGGAAGCAAATCTCAAAAGTAACCGGAGCTCAAGAATGACCATGAAAGATTACTAGTAGACTCTTTGTTAATGTCACAAAAAAATTAACACCAAGGCTATGAGTGATGGATCTCATGATACTGAGTCACAGATTAATGAAGGAGGGTGACATCTGAATTGCACCTACTCTCCTCACTTCTGCACCACTACTTCTGTGAGGACTGAGTCTTGACAGATTTAATGCACATCTGCCAAAGAACCAATGATTCAAAACTACACAAGACCCTGAACCTGTTAGAATACCAACTAGACTTATAGAGTTAATCATTATATAAACATTTCATAATTTTTTTTAAAAAAAAAGATAATTCAAGAAAGTAATTTTTGTTTGGATTGGATTTCATTTAATCAATTTTGAAAAAATGAGCATAAGATTATCTTCATTTTTAAAATCCACACAATCAGCCTAATATTATTATGAAAAGAAGACATTTAAACAATGAAATCAATCAAATGTGTGTTACAAGACTAATATTTTAAAAATATGGAAAGTACTGAATCAGATAAAAGAAAACTTATGGAAATAATTTATTTTTTTTTATATTAGATCAAATTATTCATATTCACTTGATTAAATTTGCATGAATAAATAATGACTGTTCCCAAATAAGCAATTTTATTAAATGTGTATTTAACATTATAAATTGAAACATATTGATGCTCTTCAAAAAAGAAATATAAATTTGTGTTAACTTTTTTGAAAGGTAATAAGAAATTATAAGGCCATAAGATATGCATTTTTAAGAGCCTATGTGAATCAACTAAAACAGATCAAACTCTGTCAGAGTGACATTTCAGTTTTGTATAATTCAGCACATTCTAGCATGGTAACTAAATGAACAAAAATAAATTTTACATAAATTTTAATTACTGATTTATATTTCTCTCAACAATTTACAAGCAATATTTAGCAAAAGCATAAAAACAAAGATGAAACAATGTTTTATCAACGCAAGACAGCATGGAAAGAAAATAAGCAGACAAAATTGCTAAGAGTGCAGAAAGAAAAATTTTAAGTACTGCATTAATTATAGAAAATCAATAAGAAGACATAATTAAATTAAAATCTGTTAAAGCCCTCAAAATTGATAAAGAAAGTAATAACAAAATTCAGTAATTTGTAGCTTCATTCTAATAACTACAATAATGAGATAAGTATATCAGACATAACAGTTACATAAGTTTTGTGTACATAACTATTTTGCAGCTATTACAGATTGTTAAAATTTGCATTTGGGACTCAAAAACATGTTATTCATATGTAAGAGAAAAAAATTAATTTATAAGTCTTACAGGATGAAAAAAAAGGTCTTTTCTTACAGCTAAACATTATGTAGTATTTCAAGAGTGCCCATTAATGTATGATTATAGTGTTGAATAACAAAATACAATTGATATTTCATGAATACCTGGATTTGTCCAATACTCCACAGTGTAACTTAAAATAGGACTATTTCCATTGCTAGGTGCTGACCATTTTATTCGAACACTTCTACTCCAAATATCAACCAGCTCAACGGACTGTGGAGGTTGAGGACGCTCTAAGAAATTAAATAATTATGAAACAAGAACTTACAGTAGAAAACTTATTACACCTAGAGATGCAATTAACTGGAACCAATTTTATCAAAGAAAATAAAAATAAATACATTATAATTATTTAAAAACTGAGTTTATTAACGCAGCCAAATTTAAAAATTGAATTGTTCATAATACCTGCATTTTCTATTTCAGCACAGCTTTCACTGTTTTGTTTTTTTAAAAAAAACACAATATGTAAAGCATACAAATGAAAAAAAGAACATAGCAACTCAAAATATGGTAGTTATTTTCTATTACTTACATTATTCAGTGGTTTTATTGACAATAATTTCAAAATTTGAAGCTAAAAACAAACAAAAGTTTGACATATCTTTTAAACTTTTACAGAATAAGACAAAAAATTACTCAAAGATACAAACAAATATCAATGCTACATACAAAAAAAATCTCAAAAATTAGAAGATATAAAGGGATTTTATATTTTTAGCAAACTAGTAATCAAACATAATTAATTATAAGATTCTGCTAATCCTGCATTTTTGAAAACCTTTTTTAAGTACATGCATTAGATTAAAACAAACCTATAAATTTATAAAACCATTTATTGAAGGAAATTTTCTAGTAATTTGTCATGATTAATTCCATTTTATGCAATAATAAATGTCCTATATTAACGTAACTGAAAATCACAACAGCAAATAATCATATAAAGGCTCTTACCAACAAGCATTAGTCGAACATCTTTTTCATCTAAGCCATATTCATTGCGGGCAATGCAAGTGTATAAACCTTCATCAGCCAATTGGGTGTGACTAATGGAAATAGTAAACTTGACATTTTCTAAACCAGGCAATGTTGAAAATGTTATTCTGCAAGACAAAAAATACACACATTTAAAATATGAACTACTCAAAATGTTAAGTGCTTCAAATATTTTTCTAATTTTTTTTACAAATTGTAATCTGACATGAAAACCAAGCAATACCCATAGTTCTTAAACGATTTCATTAAAATAACAGGAATGTTACAATACTCCTATATATTGTCATCTATTTAAAAATAAAAATGAAATAATCCTTATTAAAATCAAAAGTGTAAACAGTTACTTTAAACTTCTCTTTTCAGCTATTAATCATCAGATTAAAAGGACGGCCATCTATTTATACAACTGATATCTATCAAATATTTTATGCTATTGAAACTTGCTATTCGAAAACCTTCATGAAGGGGTTTAAAAATATATCTCAAAGTAAAATTTCATTAACAATGAATCACATATTGTCCAGATATTTAGGAAAAATTATAAGGTTTAAATTTCTAATCATTTTACATATTTTTCATTGCATGGAGTTCACATCAAATGAAGCCCCAATGAAGCTAAAATTGTAAGGAAACATCAACATGATTCTTGTTCAATTAAAAGAGACAAAGGTCACTATATCCCATTTGAAATTTAAGATAAGTAAGTAAATTACACTTTATACATAAATCAAAATAAGGTTACTAATTATTATTTTTAACATTGCTTTCTTTGGTGTTTCTAACTTCTGCAAAAAAAAAAAAAAAAAGTCAATAAGCTTTTTTTAAATGTATATCACCATATCTTCATAAAAACAGTCATAGTTCTTTAAGAACTTTTCAGAGACGATCTTCAAGTCCTCTACATCTCAGCCAACAAAAATAAGCTTTAAATATATACCTGCATATTATATTTATGCGATGCTATCATACTATCTTTTGCTTTAAATTCGTATGTAGCAATATTTTCTCTCATTTCAAAGGGTTACATTTGCTCCAATAATCCTGAAATTTTCCCATCAGAAAATATTCTTAGAAATTTATTCATACAAGCATTCATTCTAATAACTTTCCAGCAAAGTTATATGTGACATTTTAAGTAATAATAAAGTGAAATTTCTTTGTTTCCATTGTAATATAAAAACTATATATTATGACTTAATTTTAATATAAGGTTATTTCTTTTTAAATTCTTCACATTCATTTTTAAAATTATTTATAATTTTTACTTTCCTTTAATGCAGGAGTCATGCACGCAACACTAAAGTTAGCAATCACATGGGGTGACGATGTCACTCCAATCTGTTTTTTTATAAATCTTAGTAACAAATCATCAATCATAACAATCAACAACATAACAAATCATCTAATGTAGTGAATAATTAAATGCAGTGAAAAATTAGCAACATAACAAATCATCAAATGTAGTGAATAATTAAATGCAGTGAAAGTGTACTTGTCTACTTTTGAAGACTTTTTAATTCCTTTGATAATTTGAGAAAAATCCAAACTGAATTAAAATATTTTAAATATGTGAATAAAATAACAGATACTTTTCACAAATATTAATAGAATGATTTTTGCAAACAAGACCAGCACACTTTATGCAAGTAATTGCAGTTTTATTGTCCTGAGATCTTGGACAAATAGCACACTGATTTTTTTTCCTTGCTTGTGTCTTTCTGACAGGCACTGTGTGTTTTGTGGTCACTTGTGACTTAATCTATTTTTTGATGGAATCCTTTGGGTAGCATTTGCAATGTCTTTCTTGTGTCCATGAGGAGCTTAAAAAGTGATAATGCCAAAGTTTTAAGAAAATTTCACATAATCTTACACAACTAAGGAATTTTTAATGGAATTCATTCACAATTTTATGCTTAATTTCAAGCTAAAATTCTAACTACACATTTAAAACAAATTTTTATTTATATCATTTAATATGAAACTTTTCTTGTTTATGTCACACAAAAAATCACTTAGCAAAATTTCATTTTAAAACTAATTCTACTCATTCTTTTTTTTTTTTTTTTTTTATTTTGATACCAGCCTAATGAAATCATAAATAAAAATTCTTAACTGTCTCAGTTCTCTGTGTAATAAAAGTTCACTAACTGACCTCTTCTAACCAAACTCAAAACTAGGCTACAAAATAATCTTGAATAATACCTTTAATTTTTTAAACTGTGTCGTAGAATCTGAAATATTATACTTCAGTAATCAAAAATATAAAAAAAAATAAAGGTGAGTAATTGTTATAATACAATATTACAAGCAAATATTTCAATGAGTACGTTCTTTTCAAAAAAATTAAATTTAAAATTCTTTTAAATATCATCACTATTTGAAAAAGAAAAAAAAAAAATCAGTGTTTTGCACTATTGACAACAATTAAATCACTTTCACATAAATAATGTATAAAACCACATTTTTTTAAAGAAAAGCCTAACGTTATTAATATTAAAAAGTAATTCTTAAAAAAGGCATAAAAAGTATGTGACTTTGTACCATTCATGAGCTGAGTTGAAAATAAGCAACATTAAAGTAAGAAAGAAGATACTTTTTCCTGGTTTTATGTTATTATTAGATAACTCAAAGTCAGTTTCAGTCATGCAAAAACAACAAAAAATAAAATATTAAAGACAGGCTTCCTACATAAAATACAAGTTATCTCTGAAGAGGAAAAAATATATATGTATTATAACAAAAAATACAAGATAACAAAGATTATAAAACACAAGATGTGCTTACATGAAAAATTATTCTTCAATTTCTTCAACAGGCTGTTGTAAAATTAAATATATTTTCATATTCATTTATTATTATTATGTTGCATCACTATAAATGATATAAATAGCAAGTGTGCATAAAATAATTTTTAAAGTATTTTGCAGTTCAATTGAGGTACGTTAGTTATGTTAAAACTATTCATAAATTTATTTATTTTTCAACATAAATCCTTTATTATAATCTTCAATGTATCTTGAATTACACACATTTAAAAATGCTAGATATTTTTAAAAATTAATAGATTAAATAGCATTATAAAAATACTTTATAACACTTAAAGTAGCAAAAACTTCATTACTGCTTTATAATTAATTTCGAAAATGTTTTATTTGTTACAAATGATATATCAATTGCAAATGTTCTTTTTTTATAAACAAAATTGTTCTTTTTATAATAACAGTATTTTAATAATTTTAAAATCATCTACTTTTAATAATGCTACTTACCCATTAAAGATAATGATTATTTTTCTAAACATTCTTAAAATTATCTGAATAGTCATATTAGAATTGTTTAACCAGCAAAAAGAGAAAGAACCGCTTCCCCAGTACTGTGGCACTCATGCATGGGACTGGGCAATTTTCTGTATTAAGTCTACTTTCATATAAAATAATCTTTGCAATTAAATGCACTGAAAATTACAGATTATCATTCATAGCATCTAAATGTACGGTAGTAAAATTTTTGTGATATTTAAAAAAATAATGTAGCTACAAAAATAACAACAATATAAATGAGAATTCATTGTTTTCAATTTTCGAATATTTGAAATATAGGTAAAATATTAGAGAACTGAATACAAAATAATAATAATAATAAATAAAATAAAATTACTAAATAATACTTAAAACTTTTGAAGCTTATGATGCATTTTGAAACACTATCCAAGACAAAGCCCTATATTGCAAATGTAGCATTTATAATATGTCAGCCTGCATTTTTTTTCTCCTAGGAAACCTTTTTGGCACACACTTCTATGACTTTTTTCACTGAGATATTTCAATCTATTCGCCATTATAGCAAAGATAAAACTGATCCCAAAACATACCAAATACCTTCTTGCGAACGATAAGTCTACTTCCAACCCTAACCATAAACATTTCATCATTTCTCCCCACTCTGTCAGAATATAAAGAAAAACCCAGTGCGTAGTAAATCGCAGCCCTTTAAATGCACAATCCAATCATAAGAAGTGAACAAACACAGATGTTTAAATTTCCAAATTTCCCTGATTTAACAGCAAAAACAAAAACAAATTGGAAACAAAGCGGGAATTGAAGATCAACACTCTGTGGAACGATATTTGAAAATATAACAAACTTCAAACACCATCTAATGGCCATTAAAAATTCATATAAAACATTCCAATTTGAAATCACACCATTGTGATCATGGACCCGGTGGCACAGAAACACCCATCACATATATGATACTGGGGGCTATGAAGGGAGAATCACGCAATAACGTATACGTGACCATGGTCCTGAATGGGTTAACAGGTATTATTTCACATCAGGGAAATATTTTAACAGATTGTACATCAACAAATATAATTATTACAAGCACACATCCTTTTTTTAAAAAAAAATATAATGAATTCATCATTACCTTTCAGAAATTCCAGGTCTAATATCATTTAATAATGTTTGTTCTTTCATCCATTCAAATGATAATGGCTCATCACCTTTAGCCAAACAAGATATATAAGCTGTTTGCCCCCTTTCAACAACAACATGATCAACAATTCTTTCAACAACAGGAGATTCTATACAGAAAAAAAAATCACATTTTTTGTATTATTTACATTTTAAAGTTAGTAAACATTGTAAAAAAAGGCATATCATCCAGCATTAATAAACAGGCAATAATTCTGAAAGGAATATTTTTAAAAGTATTCTTTTTATGCATATCTCTAAGAGGAAATACTTGAGTAATATATATAATTAGCAAGAAATTCATCAAAAAAAAAAAAAAACTATTAATAGCAGATCTAAAAATCAAACTAATAAAAATCTAATCGGTATATCATGAATAAAGAATAAACTACTTTCATGAAAAAAATTTTGTAGCCTTTTTAAAAAAAAGTTTATTCAATTATCAAAATCACATAGCCATAAAATATATTTTAAATATTGTAACGAATAAAGGTAAAAATTCTGAAAAGGTTTAAATTAAAAAAAAATAAATACATAACCTGTAAAAAATTTTAAAAAGAAATCGACTCACCAAATACAATCAGTTGTACACTTTTCTGTAGGTTAGCTCCTATACCATTAGATGCTTCACATACATATATACCACTTTTAGATTTTGGTGCATTTGAAATTAATAAACTTCCATTTTCAAAAACATGAAAATTATCACCCAAATGCAAAGATTCACTATTTTGTTGAGATTCTGTCAATAAAGGCATTAACAAATTAAACTCTTGATGTGTAAACTAAATGAACAACAAAAAAAAATTCTACAAAGAGACAATGAATGTAACATTATATAAATCATTATACTAAGTACATTTTATTTTTCATCAATTCGTTTAAATAAAATGAGACATTTGCTTTCTTAGGAAGTTATAAAACCTATATCATTTTTCAAAACTTTTACAGTCATATTTGAACATATCTCCATTATATATATACATTAATGGTCATTAAAATTACTATACCAAGAAGGCGATATGCTACACACATGAAATTTACATGACAGGAAGATGCTGTGATACGCAAATGATTAGCTTTTCAATGCATTAATGCAAAGCAAGTGCTAGTAGTGACACTTTCAATGTGTTTAAATGAAGAAACTTACAGAAGATTTCTCATAAACAAATCACAATTCAAACATTGTTGCCAGTTGAAAAGTTGTTGTGATGCTTCCTGTAAAAAGGAGAAATGCTTACCAGCACGTTTCTGGTTTTGATAGAGGTTGAATTGTAGTCTATTGGGATTGCAGTTAATCGTATTAAAGATAGCATCAGACACGATCTCATGACTGTATGCAGAATATAGAACTGATGGGTACAAGGTGGTAGTAAGGAACATGATGGTGAATCACAATGGCCAACTACCACTAACAGCCAAGAAGACAGAAAGTTATGTTACCCACATGGCCTTAATGAATCATACAGCCACGTCATGAGTCCCGGGCCAAGAAAAGAGGGACCCTTTGCAAGACAACATGTGTCTGTACAAACAGTTGATGACATTTGCAGCAGCATGACCAGCCAACTCGGCGACCATGGCTTCGGCTACCCTTGAAACTACATCACAGGCAGAAGCACCATCAATGATGTAATCAACGATGAAGCTAGATACAGCAATAGTGTGACGTCATCTTTTCAGATGAATCCAGGTTCTGTTTACAGCATGATGATGGTTCTATCCATGTTTGGCGACATGATAGAGAACGCGCATTGCCAGCATGTATTCAACATTGTCATACTGGCCCAACATCTGTAATGATCACATGAGGTGCCATTGGATACACATCTCAGTCATTTCTTGTTCCCATTGACAGCACTTTGAACAGTGGGCATTACATTACTGGTGCATTAAGACATGAGGCTTAATCCTTCCTTTGAGCCTAGCGAAAAGCTACGTTTCAGAAGGATAATGCACAACCATGAGTTGCAAGCATTATACCAACCTTCTTTGATACAGAAAATGTTTGACTGCTGCCCTGACCAGCACGTTCTCTAGATCCCTCACCAATGGAAAATATCTGGTCAGTGATTGCTGAACATCTAGCCAATAAGCCAGTCATGACAGTGAATGAACTATGGCATCATATTGAAGCTGCATGGGCAACTGTATCTGTACAAGTCATCCAATCTCTGTTTGACTGAATGCCCAGGTGTATAAGAGCTGTTATTGCTACCAAAGGTGGTTATTATGAGTACTAATTTCTTAGAATCTAATGTTTCTAAATTTCTTGAAAATTTAATCACTTGTTATTTCCAGTATAATATATTTATCCAACAAATATCCTTTCTTTAGTTGCATATATATATGTAACTAATGAAAAGATATATAATTATATCATTCCCCTTAAAATAATAATATATTTCTCCTTAAAATAATTATATATATATAATTATTTTAAGGGGAAAAAATCAAGAGCAACCTACTTCTATATAAAAAAAATAATTTCATTGCTTATATTTAAAATTATCTCTAAATTTAAAGCTGTTTTACCTGATCTTCTCTTCCATAAAACTTTGACTTTAGGTGAGCCTTCTGCCTTACAGTCTAAAATTGCATTTTTTCCAGCACGAATTTGGAGGTCACTTGGTTCTATGACCCACTGTGGTGGTGCTATAAAAACACATACAAATATAAAACTTTCAATTTTAAACTTCAAATCTTTCAAAACAAACAAATCAAAATTTTCAGTTTTGATCTTTACGGAATAGATTTTTTAATTAATGTTTTTCAAAAATTTGAATCAAGAGTTAAAATAAATTTTCATTGTAATGAAATGTAAATCTGAATAACAAATATATATTAGTTAAAAAGTATAAATGAAGCAAGAATGATTAATAAATAAAATAAATGTAGAATTTCAAGATTTTCTTCTTTCATTTCATTAAATAATGCTTTAAAATTATGATTTAAATATAGTATCAATATAAAATGTTACAAAATATTATTCAAGTATCTCAATGATTTCGCAATTCAATTAACCTTAGAAAAATTTCAAAAAGAATGAAAAATCTATCACAAATTAATATTGTTATGTTTTTTATTTCAAAGAATTTTCTTACATATCAAAAATTTCTTAAATAACAATAACAGGAAATCTAGATCTAATAATAAAAGATTTTTTTAAAAAATAAAACTTATTAGAAGTTAGAAAATCATTTCTTTTCAGCAGGAATAAACAATTGAGTTTGACAGTGATCCTATTTTTCCAAACATCAGAGAAAGAAAATAAAGATTATGAATAATTAATGAAACAACAAATAATTTAAATACAATAAAATTTCTGAAGTTTTAAGTACCACACTAGCATTACTCACTAAAAAATTAGTTCCATTGAAGTAGCAAAAAGATCATTATAAAATAACATGCAAAATGTAAAAATAATTAAATGTTAAATTTGTGATTAAATAATATCAAAAAGTAACATGGTAAAAGTATAAGATAGTGATCACATAATTTTGAATGAAAAATTAAAATTATTAAGAAGTTATACAAAAAAAAATGATACATCTCACAGTTTTAAAGCCATGTTTATTAAAATAAATCAGTATATTTATTTCCAAACAGTACTTCTTAGCACAACTTATATATAAGCTAGGGGGGGGGAGTTTTTTTCCCCATAGCTTATAAGCATGGTTATAAAAACCATAGAAATTATTAAATATATAAGTTTGTCAATATTTTGAAATGTTAAAAAGACTAATCAATATAACATAGAAAATTGAAATTATGAATACTTAGGACATAGAAATTATAATTAAGAATTTTGTAGCAGCTAAAGGCAGAAGAACAAATATCTCATCATAATGATTTTTAAAATGTCTTAAAACCTTTGCAACAAAAAAAAAATCATTTCTGTGAAATTCAGTAGCTTACCCGATTGTGTCATATTTCCTTTGATTATTGATGTAACAAAAACTTTATAATTTAAAATACTTCAATTTTTTTAAAAAAAATTGATTTAATTTCCTCCACTTCATTATTAAATCAATCTAAATTTGACACACTAATAAATTTCTATCTGAATAAATAAAATTTAAAGGTAAGGGTTTTTTTTTTTTTTTTTTTAGTAATTTAGAAAATGAGTTTAAATGAATTAAGAAATACTGAAAGTTTAATTTCCATTATCTTGTGTTGATTTTCATACATTTTTGTAATCTCTAAATTTACTATTTTGAACAATTCATAAGAAATCTAATATTTCTAAAATTGAATCTACAAGGTTGTGTCATTTCTGTACCTTTTCATAGAATAATAATATTTTTAGTGGATTATTTCAAAACATCCGATTTTCTTTTCGAACATAAATGACAGTTTATTTTTATCTGAATCTTATTTTATAAATTTTACATCAAATGTTGTGATCATTCAAATTGTAATTTTTGAATAACAACAATGCAATTTAATGAGAGTTATTAATAGATATATTATGTTTCTATCATTTAGTTAATAACATTATTTTCCTCCTTTATAAACCTGATACAGTGGATATAACATATATCATAAATAAATATCTTGCGTAAACCATTAAATACAGTTAAGCCTTTGTAAGATGACAACTTATAAGACTACAACATCAAATCAGTGCAAAGGAATAAGCCTACACTTAGGAAGAAAACCAACAAAATTTATATATAACACAATTGAAAAGTCCCAGCCTGACACATAGATGGCGCTCCTAGAATTAAATCCATATGTTTTTTAGTTAGCCCTAATCCTCAAAAGATGCGTGTATAAATTTGACAGCTGTCGGATCATTAGTTTGAGAATTATAGCATTTTGTGTGAAGCAACTTTTGTTATTGTGAAAAAAATGGATAAAAAGGAATTTCACGTGTTGATAAAATATTGCTTTTTGAAGGGAAAAAATACAATTGAAGCAAAAACTTGGCTTGATGCCGAGTTTCCGGACACTGCCCCAGGAAAATCAACCATCAAAGATTGGTATGCTAAGTTTAGACGTGGTGAAATGAGCACCGAAGACGGTGAACGCAGTGGACGCCCAAAACAGGTTGTTACCGACGAAAACATTAAAAAAATACACATAATGATTTTGAATGACCGTTAATTGAAATTGAATGAAATAGCAGACACTCTAAAGATATCAACTGAACGTGTACATCATATCATTCACGAATATTTGGGTAGGAGCTCTGTGCAAAGTGGGTGCCACACGAGCTCACTTTTGACCAAAAACAACGAGTTGATGATTCGGAGCAGTGTTTGAAGATGATCAAGCGCAATAAACCTGAGTTTTTGCATCGATATGTGACAATGGATGAAACATGGCTCCATCCTTTCACTCCGAAGTCCAATCGACAGTCATCCGAGTGGACTGCACACGATGAACCCGCTCCAAAGCGTGGGAAGACGCAACAGTCGGCTGGCAAGGTTATGGCATCTGTATTTTGGGATGCGCATAGAATAATTTTCATTGGCTACCTTGAAAAAGGCATTATCATAGCGTTATTGGACCGTTTGAAGGACGAAATCGCCGAAAAACGGCCACATTTGAAAAAAAAGAAAGTGCTGCTTTACCACGACTATGCACCGTGTCACAAGTCAGAGAAAACGATGGCAAATATCCATGAATTGGGCTTTGAATTGCTTCCTCATCCCCCGTATTCTCCAGATCTGGCCGCCAGCGACTATTTCCTGTTCTCAGATCTCAAAAGAATGCTCGCTGGGAAGAAATTTTCGTCGAATGAAGAGGTGATCGCCGAAACTGAGGCCTATTTTGAAGCAAAAGACAAATCATACTACAAAAATAGTATCGAAAAGTTGGAGGGTCGCAATTATCAGTGTATCACCCTTGAAGGGAATTATGTTGAATAAAAAAAAACTACTTTTGCCAAAAAAATGTGTTTTACTATGGTAGGCCGGGGACTTTTCAATTGACCTGTTAGAAGTATGCCACTTAGGAAGCTAGATACTTTGCACCTAGCTTTCCAATAAAATTTTAGATAATATATCAATTATATATTAAAAAGAACAAAAAAATTATATATATTTAGAAATATATTTTCTATTGGCTATTTAATCATTTTTTATTGAAAAAAAAAAAAAAAAAAAAAGCAATATTAATATATTCCTTTTTACAAAAGTGCATGAAATAGTGAAAGGAATCTTAAGCTTATTGAGAATAATATAGGATCAACAATCTACTATAACATGCAAAATAACAAAACACAAGAAAATAATTCATGACAGGAATAAAATAATATGAGTTGATAACTCATATTTGTTTGTAAGTGTAAAATGAGTGCAACTAGTCAAGTTACTAATGTAAAATTAACATAATGTGTCAAAATCTATGTGATCTCACAACACAAGAAAATATGGTGACTATCAATATTATTTATCCATAACATAATATGTACACGTGCCAGGACAGTAGTAATTATGTCACCTTATAGGAGTGGTCAATATAAAAGAGGTCAGTCTTTCATTGAATATAATGTTGTATGGTATGATTGTAAAAATTAGTTCCGACTTATGAACGAGATAAATATACAAAGATGATCAACTCTAAAGTGATTGTGAGCAATAAATACACAAATCTCTCTCTTTAAAACATTGATATTTCTTACATTTTCCATTAAAATATATGTGAATATAACAATGAAACAAATATTTTGAACAACATAAAACAATATCAAAAAGTTCAAAAATAATTTAATATAAAATTAAACCAAAATTCTTTTATCCTTGACTAAATTATTACAATAACAATTAACTGAGTTACCACTAAACAACTAATCAAAGCTTACCAGTAACAAACAAAGGGGCTGTAACCTGATTAGTTCCAAATGTATTAGAAGCTTTACAAGTATAATTTCCAATATGTTCTAAGCTCAAAGGTTGAATAGTAAGAGATGATGTCCATTCATCTAATTGTTCAATTTTTTCAGAAGTTAACAGATCACCATTTTTAAGCCACTGAAAATCAATAGGCTGATCACCAGAAGATGCGACACAAAGTAGTCTTGCTCGAGAGTGAATAGTCAATGATTCAGGTAAAGATAATGGGTTCAGTTTTGGAAGCTCTGAAAGAATGAATTAATAGTTATATCAACAAAAAAAAAAGCATTTAATACAAAAAAAACTCATAATGCATAAAATAAAAAAGCACATAATGTGATATTTTGTTTTGGTTTTATTAATATCACACTAAAAGCAACAGAAAGGCTATTGACAACGGACTTCTTCATTTTGAACCTTGGTCAGGTGATGAGGATGACAATTGAGCTGGCACCCTCTCTCCTAACTTCCATGCCATACCCACAGGAGGACATTGGACTTTGACGGATTTAACGTGCATCAGCCCTGGCTACATGGTGGGTTTTTAATAGCATCAAGGCTCGAACTCTCGACTTGACGATACTGCTGACTGGGAGTTCACGACCATGACCACTAGGTTACTGCAGCATAAATGATGGGATAACTTAAAATCAAAAAGGCTAATAAATAACAATATAATATCTCATGAAACTTTAATTTCAATCAACTTTGATTTACATACACAAAGAAATTGAATTGGATCCATGTAAAAATTTTTACATTTACCTCGTAAAATATTGAGTTGATGAGAAAAATATAATGTATGTTAGATTCTTCTTTTGAAATTTATACTTCAGATTTGTAAAATTTGAAGCCCATTTAAATTCAAAATGCTTATGTTGCACAAAAATTGGTAAAGTATAAACAATATTCATGTTACTTCATCTAAATAACTAACTGATCAACAGTCTGAGAATAATTTTTGCAAACTTTCTGGTTTCAAATATTAAAAGTACTTACAATCCACCCATTCAAGAGTTAATACATTACATACACAAAAGTAAAATAATTTATGATTCAGAATAAACAAATGTCAAAGCAACATTAATGGAAAGTATGTAAAAAATAAGCATTTGTATTCATATCTGAAAGTTTTGTCCTCAAGTAATAAATATAGACATTAAAAAATTACACATATTCACATCTTATAATAAACAAAAAGGAATGGAAATTATTCAAAAAAATCTATTTTTACTAAAAAAATAATTTTTAAGCAATTTTCTTTACAGGAGTAATTTGAAGCCTTCCTTCTTCAGACAACAAGTTTCTGATTTTCATAATAGCTGTTGAAATAATTTTTGGAAAGGAAATTATTTGTTTTGTATAAGTTTGAGAAATTTAAACACATAAAAATTTTGGTATGTTATTGTCTATTTTTCCCATTGATTATACTTGTAAATATATTTTTCATAAAATTAGGAAGGAGAAAGTTATTATTTGAAAGCCTTGAAAGTGGTTCACAGAAAATTTTCGATCCTTAAATGTTTGAGATATTCATTTAACATTAAGGAACCCACTATTTAAAACCCTGCAATTCAAAAACTTTCATACAGAATTTTACAAAATTTGAAATTTATATATGCTTTTTTTCAAGATATAAGATCCCGAAGAAGAAAAAGTGTATATTGTTAGTAAAATAATACTTTTTGAAGTTAATTAACTATGATAATTAAGCTAATTAATCAATAAACAACCATAATTTACTAACCCTTGAACCATTAACATTGAAATCTATTTAATCCACCTATAATGAAAATTGTAAGAATTAAAAGTATTGTTTCTTTTACTTTTTTTTTTTTTATGACAGCGCACATAGAAGCAAAATATAATCAATGTTTCCTATCAGTCACTTCATCAGATTCTGAATACAGAAAATCAAAATTTTCTGATGAAAGCAGAATGATGTATTTGAGAAGTATCAAATGTTATAATTTGTAAAAATTTCAGGAAGACATGTCAAAGTATGTCATATTTTAATTATTTTCAAGAATTTCAGAAATATTGTCTAATAAGATAGTCAGAATACATAAGTATAATTTTAAAAAATGAAATTTATACATATAAAAGGATACTAACCTAGCTGATTTGTAAATTCTTTCATAAATCTCAATACGAAAAGATAATAACATTAATAATGTAATGTTACAATAAAATGGAAAATGCATCAAATTAACATTTTTTTTGTGGTATTATGAAAATATATGACTATATTAATCTTGGCGACCTCAAAGCTTTTTAGTCTTTTGGGAACCTTTTAACTCTAATAGTAAATTAAACAAAAAAACAAAAAAAATTAGCTACAAAAGTTGCAAATTGTTTTGTTCTCTTAAATCCTTAAGCACCATTCTAAGTAATAATATAGTTTTGAACAGTGATAATTTTCAGACACCCCTCTAATACATAACATCTTTCATTATAATTTTTCCTGTTACAAGTTTTTAAAAAATGATATTAAACTCAAAAACTAAAAAAAAAAAAAATCAAAATTTTCAAAAAAAAAAAAAAAAAAAAAAGAAAGAATCTAACTACAGAATTAGTTTTAAAAAAATATATACATAAAGGAAATCTAACATATTTAGCTCATAACATAAAATTTACAAGAGCTAACAGAGATTGTTTTAAGAATGACAGTATAAAATCAGCAGCATATTAAATGAATTTATCACATTAATTTGAAAGTTTTAGAGTCCTTTTTAAGTAAACACTTAAGATCATGTTTTTTTACCATGTTAAAAGATCTATCACATTTTCTCTAATTTCAGAGAAGATAACTGGTTCATTTATACTTGCCAGAGTATAGATTTTGAAATAACAATTTCAAGGAACAGATTCTGAATGGTAGTTTGAATTAGACTGTATGAACTTGATTCTTGATAGTATTTAATTTATGTACAGTAATAAAGGTAATCATCTGTAACACAGTCCAAGGCTGGCAGTCATTAGAGGTGCAAGATGTATTGTTGATCTAGAAAATGAAAGCTGTCACAGATGAAATATGTATCCCATTCATTACGTCATTGACAGGATATTCTATAAGAGAGATCTTCACAAAAGATAATCTCATTTGACTAATAATTTTTCTTAAAAATTTTTATTTAATTTTTCATAATTCACTAATGAATAAAATGTTGTCTTAGCAGCCTGGTGTTGTTCAACATTTTTTTTTAAATAACTTACATTTTATTACAACTTATATACAAATGGAATTTAAATTTTACTTCTCCCCCCCCCCTTCATATTAAGTTCCAACAGAGTTTATTTTTTCTTATCAAAAATAAATACAGGAGTTATGTTGAATTGCTATAACATTGAAAAAAATGTACAACTGTTACATTTACCACAAATGCATCTGTAATATTTTTAAAAAAGCTAAATCTACTGAAAAACTTCCTGCTCATCAGACAAATTTTTTTAAAAAAAATTAAAATCATATAATGCTTCAGAATATCAACATGCTCAATTTTTTTGATCCATATAAACATGTCCTTGAAAAGTTAAATAATGTATATTTCTCAGCAATTTTAGGTATTACATAGCTTCAAGTACAAAAATTATAAAATTCAATGTTTTACAACATTTATTAAGTAAAAATTTTCTTTTTTCATAACAATCTTCAAAATGAAATATTTTCTTCACAAGAAAAATATTCAATGATGCTTTACAAAAAAAAAAACATTTAGTGGGCTAATTATGATAAATAGCTTCCAAAAGTAACCTAAACAATTATAAGAATCTTTCCATCTTTTAATACTTAAGTGAAAAGATATGGTAGAATTACATAATTTACTCATAGAAGAAAAAATTAATGCCCTAGTTTCCAAAAATTAAACAAGCAAAAAATTTGCGATAAATCAGCTAAAAGTAGTTGGAAATTATTGAAATTTGGTATGCAGAACTAACTTATAATCTGCAAAAGAGAGGTGCTGCCATCACTCCATGTAAATAAGATACAGCTTAAAACCAGCTATTTAGGAGGGAACTGCAATTCAGTTAACAATAGTATATTAAACAATCTTGAGATAGCCAAAATATAAAAATGAGTTTGAGGCAACATTTGCTAGTACCATTGCATTATAGAGTCATAAACTAACTAGAAGCAGATCTACAACACTCTGATATTACAAGATAATTAAATGTCGACTTTCCATGGTGAGCTGGTTGTGGAACCAATTTCCATCTATTAATTCAGCTTCTTGAAGATCTACTGAAAGAAAGCCAAGAGTTACTATTTTTTCAGATTACTGGTACTTGTAACAGAACACATCACAACAGAACTGCAACTCCATCTCACGTTAGAACCGTGCTTATTTCTGCTACAGGAAAGACGGTATGAGCCACAACAATATACAGAAGGCTGCACAAAAGATGTCTGTATGTTAGTTGACTAGTATTGCATGTCCCTCTTATCTCTTGTCGCAAGAGAGAATGTTTGAATTGGACACATATTCATGTACATTGGACTGAAAATCAGTAAGTTATGTTTACTAATAGGTTTCATTCGCTCTCATGGTGTGTTCACATATGGAGAGAAGAAAACACTGGTGAATGAGTGAATGTACAGGTTATTGAGACAAGAGCCAGATGTGGCCATGCTGCGCCACACAAGATGTAACTGTGGTCTAAAAGTGTGAAAAAAGATAAAAACTAGTTGACAAGAAAGAGGGTCGAAAATAGAGAAGGATTGCAAGGGCATTTGGGGGGGGGGATCACCCATGTTTACCAAAGACAGTAAACCCAATGGAAAAGAAAAAGATCACTAAGGTACCTCAGGGACATGATGCCTGTACTTATCTAAAAAAGGCAAGTCCCTGAGGTCCCCTTAAATAATCCCCAGGGGAAGAGTAAAAGGCTATACCCCCAGAAGCTGGGTACCCATTTTAGTCGCCCTCTCACGACATAAACAAGCTACAGAAGGATTGTTCTGTCATACCTGGTCACCAAGCAAGTCGAAGAAGAAAACACTATATTTTGTGTAACAATTAGGAAAAGGATAGTTTTCCTGTGTGGGGAAGGCATCTTGAAGGCACAAAGATCAATATTTGTAACCGACATGGAGCTTTCAATGCTCAATGTACAGAGATGACATACAGGATCCTATTGTTTGTTTGTATGCTGGCACAACTAGCAATACCTTTATTTTTGCATGCAAATAATGCATGCTCTTACAGTGTTTGCTTTGAGCACCGATTTCTTGAAAAACAGATTGCAGTCCAAATGGAATTTCCAGTATGTTCTCTCAATCTTAATCCTACTGATTATGTGTGGGACCCTTTTGGGAGCATGTTGCTGGCCTCCAACTCCCTCTCCAAACCTTGCATGAGCTCAGAATTGCTTTTCATGAACAATGATTATTGCCACCTGAGCAACTAATTAATAACAACACCATGAACAGTATTAGACATAACTGTCTTTTTTTTTTTCGTGATGATCATACATAGTACTGAGAAATTTTTTGTATTTAATTTGTATAACTGAATTTAAGACATTTTATGTTTCTTATGATATATCAAAATACAAACACTATGTACAACATTTTCTTGTGCTTTTAGTTACAAATGGTACCAAGGTCGGTTCCAGAGTATTCAGCACAATGTGTGAAATTATAGTGGAGTCTGTTCCCCCTTGTATATATAATAGATTGGTACATATATTTAACTCTGAATAGGATCAAAGCACAAAAGTATTTCTTTAATGTAATGTATGTATAAATGAACTGGAAGATAAAAAAAAAAAAAAAAAAAACAAGAGATAAAAATGGTAGATGGCTGATTGTTTCATGTCACTTAAGCTTGTTATATCCAAAGAGATGAAGTGTGCGAATTCTAAATACAAAAATAAGAAATCAGGGAAATTCATCTTACTCTAAGGTTTATAACTGTTACATCCATGAAATATTGCAAATATATAAAATATCAAGTAATTATAAATATGCCTTTATGCAAAACACATCCAGCCAGCTAATAATTTGAAGATGATGGAATTTGCAAGAGTACTACATATGATGCTGTCAATTATGATTATAAGGCAATGAAGAGCTGACACGAGACTAATACACACTGATTATATGAGAAATAAATCATGATGGTGAAAGGTGCATTTTACCCATCTGAAGTAGCATAATTCAGTCAAGTCACATAATTCATTAAAACCAGTTAAAATACAATGTAAAAATAATAGTTCTCTCTCGCACGAACTCAAATCTGTGTTTTTGGTTAGCATTCCTTTCTGTTGTGTTCTAAGAAAGAGCCATATGATGCACATGAATTTTCAAATTTATGATAAAGATTTGCCGTTTCTACATGCTCGGCACTCTGTACAGTGGCACAGGCTGCACACCCCTGGAGTGCAAGCATTATTACTAAATTTTATCCAATTTACTTACATACTTTTTGAATTATTTGTTTTCAGTTTGCTGCCTAACTTTAGGAAACCAAGGTACATAAATTCTACAATTCTAATGACCAAACAACTTTTGTTTATATAAGTCTGATATGAATTATGAAAATATTAATTTGAAGTATGGAGAATTTTTTTCCCCTAAATAAATAGCATTAAGGAATAATTTTGAAATACAAACCTTTATGGTTAAAGTTGGGAATAGGGTGTCCCCTAGGCGATTGGTGACTTTTGGGGGCGATAATGATTTAAATGTGGCAATTTGTTACGGTAACCCTAAGAATACTCAATGCTTAAGTCACGCATGTTTGGCAACCTATCTAGGAAGTCGACAAGTTTCGTCACTGATCGCCTAGGGGACTCCCTATTTCAATTTTAACCTTATTTATTTATTCATTTAAAAATCAGTTCTACTAAGTAATAAAATAATCATTTATAACTTCTTAAATAAATCATTACACTGTACATTTTCACAACCATTAAGAGAGCATATTTTCACAACCAGTAATTGCAACTTTGTTTTGCTTTTCATTAATTATAAACTCATTAAAAACTGTGAAGCTGAATGCATCAAGGTGTTTTACTTATTAATTCAGAATTTTAGAACTAAAAAAATATTTTTGCAAGAAAATTGCAAAAGAAAACATATTTTCCAAGAATTGAAAAGGAAATCTACAAAATACTAATAATCTTTTTAAAAACTTTTTTTATTTTCTATTTAACTCTTCATTAAAATCTAACAGAATCTGAATGAAATTGTGCAACCAGTTATTTTCATTTATTGTAAGAAATGAAAATTAGAGTAAAAACATTTCAAACACAATTTCAGTTGTTGAAATTTTAAGGATGCAAAAAACCCTCCAACAAAATACTTTTTGATGTAAATTGATAAATCATGTTTATGTAAATTAAAAAAAAATTGATTGTTTTCAATCGGAATAAGAAGGAAAAGAAAATAAACGACTTTTCCATGAGAAAGTTATCAAAGATGATAGATTTAATATTATGTAAACACTTCTTGAAACTTTAAAGTATATCATGATCTAATGAATCAATCCCATTTTATTTTGCTTAAAGTAATGATTCAGATACTATAACATTTGCCTGTCATGAGTGTATATAAGGTTCAAAAATGAATCAGAATAAGACATTGAATTTATGTAATTTATTCAAAGATAATGATTCCTAATCAAAATGATTTTTTGTAGATCTAGTTGCATCTTAATAATTTTTCATCTCTCTTATAAAACTTAACATGTTAAAATATTTTATTAGTTATCATAGGAATTAACTGCAGTAATTATTTAATACATACTATAATAAGCATTTGAATATTAATTTTATTACATTCAATGCTTATTTTTTTAGCATTTGAATATTAATTTTATTACATTCAATGCTTATTTTTTTAGCATTTGAATATTAATTTTATTACATTCAATGTTTATTTTTTTAGTATTTGAATATTAATGTTATTTATAGACAATTCTTGAAATTTCATTATAATAAACACAATTCTACGAGAGTTTTTCAATATTATTTTATATAATAAAAGATGTTTAAGAAAATCATACCAAAATAAAATCCTCACACACCCTCCATTTTTGATATATTTTGAAACAATTGTGAATGAGCCTGAATATTTGATATCTCTAATACTGAGTAGCATAAAATGCACTTTAGATTCGCTAATTGACGATTTCTCATCAATGCTGAAGCAGAAAACAATTTTTGATTGTAATTTCATTTCACAAATTGTTTGGTTCATTTAATCAATATATTTAACATGTTTATGATTACTTTTAATATTTTACATGTCTAAAATTTTCATTCATTTAAATATGTATTAATACAAATCTATAAGTTTTCCAAGCATCACTTTAAAGTTTACCATCAGTTGATTACATATGAATTAAGTTATTCAATTTGATTGATGATGTTATAGGCTGCATGATGAACTATAAGGAACAGATTTCGTACTTCTGAATGACACTGAACTTTTCATAATTTATACATTACATGTGACAGCCCAAGGCATTATTCTACACCATGGATAATTTTAAAAATATCGATCAAAAATTAACAAATTAATATTAAAAAAAAACTGTATGGTAATTGACAAAACTGTATGGTAATATAACTAATTTAATAATGACAGGCTAACTAAAATCAAGAAATTGTTACCATTTATACAAATGCATTTTTTACGATAATCTTGCATAATTATAGCATGAAAAATAAGGAAAATGAACATTGAATTAGAATTCCCATTTATATTTTTGTCTCTTCAGTATTTTGAAAGATGAAGGAATTGAATTTTTTTAAAGGTTGCATAACCACTAAACAATAAACTTATAATGTACTAAACATTCATAATCGATAAATATATACAAAAATATATATATACTAAACTTACATATTCGAGAAATTTACCACTAACTTTAGATTATGATTATTGAATTAAACAATGTAATGCAAAAAAATTAAGTAATTATTCATTTTAAATCTTTATGATCATATTAAGTATATCTTTAATACTGTAAAAACAAGTTCTAAGCCATGCTAATAACATTTATGCAAAATAATTTACCTTCACAAAGCGCACTTCTGATCATAAAAATAAATAGTATCCATAAAATTTCACAATTAGTCTTCATCATAAGTTTTTCATAATTGTCATAACTTCGAAGAAATGTTTTCATTTCGTCTGAAAGTAACTAGAAATCTTCACATTGTTCAAGGAAGCATTGTACTAAATTTTTACAAATTTTCATACCATATCATGAATTTCATGAAGACGATCCAAAACACAACTGCAAATGATTAGGTAGTGTTGATAATTATGAAGGAAATGATTATATCTTCATTTCCGTTCCAAACACATTAATATTGCGTTGACGAGCAAGCATATCCTCACTATACACTCCCTGTCACAATAAGAATGAAACTGCAGACGAGTACTCGAATGCGCGAAAAAAAAACGTGACTGATGGGAAATCAGCTGTCTTCTTCTTCTATCCTAGTGTTGTGGTTGAAGTGGAACCAATCAGATAGCTGCATTTAATCTTTAAAACTAAAATGTAATTCAGTGAAAGAATCTTTTTTTTAAAAAAAGTATTGTTGGTTTTAGTAAAAGTGTACAATTCATATAAAAAATATTTCTCTTAATTTAAACTTGAACTGACAGAAACTATTTAATTTATGAAGGCAAAGGTCTTCAGCACAACACATATTCGACTCCAGTGCAATATTTGGCCCATTTGATGAAGGCAAGAAAAAGAAGTAACTTCGGATTATGTTTCGAAAATATTCTAGTAATTTTAACAAGAGCTATGTTTTCCGTAATTCTTATTAAATTCGTTGGTTGCCAATATTAATACTGCGATCTAAGTGGACAATGACATTTTATAATTAATCACGAAACAAAGAGTCCTTTTAAATTGAAGAAAAAGTACTCCATTCAGGATAATTTGATCATGTAATATCGTTTTTTGATTGCTTTTAATGTTATGCTTATGTAGGAACCTCAATATTTTGGATTTACCTCATTTTACAGCAGAGTATGAAACTGATTAAATGCAGATTCATTGACTGCAATGCTTAGACCAACAAACCTATTCTGTAACTGCCACTTTGAATAGAATTTGACTCACATTGTGTGTAGATTTTGAATCTGATTCAAATTTACAATGGATTTTGTTGCATCATATTCCTCAAAAAGCAATTGAGAATTTTCGACAAAACTTCATGCTCAACTTCAAGAAAATCAATAGATTTCCAAATATTTTTTGCACACATGAAGCAAGCATCAGAAAGTCAAACATAGCATAATATTATTTTTAATCTGATGTAATATATTTGCATTTTCATTAGTTTTAATTAATTTTTGAAAGGGGAACTACTTTTCAAATCAAATTAGCATTGTTTTCTCATCATTTCTTACAAAAACTGTTATGAAATATATCCCATCTGCTGCAAAGTAGAATTGTTTTTAATATGCTTTCGTCAAGAGTAATTGAATCTTATTTAGTTAGGCTGCTTTTTTTTTAAAAAAAAAATAGTTTTCTTAAAAATTTCATTTTAGTGATTTCCTAAACTTTATAAAACTTAATTAAAATATCTCTTCCCAGGGGATTTCTCTAAACGTTCTGTAATCTACAAATCATACGATATTTTAGAACTGAAAGAAAATTTTAAAAAAAATTGATGAACAAATCAAAAGTTTTGGTACCTTCATAACGAAATTTTTTGCAGTGCTGAGAAACAGTTCGATTGCCGTATTGGTAATTTGATCTTGGCTCAAAAATATTTATCCTTTACCAACAGAGTAAATGTTAATTAAGTGCAATTTTAAACAAGCCCTTCAAAAGATGTTTCATGAACATCGTTAAGCAGTTGAAAACTCTCTTACACACACGTTATTAATAATCATTCACATATTAGTAAAAACATTTTATACATAAGCAAAAATCACTATCCTCATAATGTCTGAATTATTTTGCAATGAAAAATCACTATAACCTTTGAACTAATTCAGAGACAACACCCTTGAAAAATTAGAATGATGGAATTAATATGAAATTTTTCTTAAGTATTGAATTTTTTTTAGTTTCATGTATTAAATGCATAATAAATATAATTAAACTGTTTCGGCGATTTTAAAGTCTTAGATTTTAAATCAAAGGCTTTGTTGCGTATTTATTTGTAATTGTCACATTTTACATAATGCAAACTTCAAAGAGATGAAAGAGAAACTTTACTTAAACACAATACTTTTATTGATTTCAAGCACTGTACATTTTACATTGAAGTAAGAGTACATTCTTAATAAATTCATTATGCCTATTTTTTTAAACAAAATTGATATAGTTAATAAATATTTATTTAGCTTTTTAATATTTTAGATTAGAAGTTTCCGAACTTTTTGTACCGGATCGATATTTATTAGACAAATTTTTCCGTGGATCGCAAGAAAAAAATAAGTTACATTTGCTGTTTATTTTACTTCAATTGTTATTACAAATTATAATGAAATAATGAAAATCATGTTCGCTTGGGTTCTGAAAAAAAAATGGCTGATTCTATCATCCAATGTTTGGAATTCTTATTTTAAACAATAAGCTTAAAGAATAGGTTGTATACAAAAGTAATATATGAAATAAATCGTGCATTTGAAGAAAAAAAATGTAGATATGAAAATTTATAATTTGTGTTAAATATAATGAACCAAAATTGGGAAACTGTATAGTGTTTGTTGATTTACCAAATACTTTTGGCTTCTCTAAGCATAATTACGATTTATTCTGAAATTTATGATTTATTTCAAATATTATATGAAAATATTTCAGAAATAAATAAACTTACGTTTTAATGCTCATTAAATAGAGCTTCTTAATATCACAAAAAAAAAAATAAGATAATTTATTCGTAATTCCTAAAGCAAAAATATTTGCACAACAAATGATGAAATTTTTTTATTAAAAATATACTAATCCAGGTAAAACTGCGAGATTTTCTTCCTAAATTTTCAAATTAATATTAATTGTTCGCTTAAATATAATTCTTTTAGACTGTTTAACAATAAAATAGCATATTTACAAATAGCTTTGATATTGATTAGAATATTGATGATCAAATAACAATAATTCAAAATAATTTGCATTCAGTAGCACGCGTTTTAGAATGTTTCAATTATTCATCAAAGAATTCAAATATTCCTTTGCTTCGATGTAAATCTTGTAATCAATGATCGGACAAAAATTTAAATAATGAGAGGTGGAACTTTGAATTAAGCAATTCGTATTGTAATGAAATTATGAATCCGAATAAATTAGTTGTTGAATCTATAAAAAGTGAATATTTTGTATATTAAAAAAATTAGACTAATATATGTACAAAGCTAAGATCACAGCTTTCTCATAACTCCAAAAACTTTTCCAAAATGTAAAATTAGAAAATTATAGTTATAAAGGAGATAATATTATTAAGATATGATTATTAACTTTTAAACAGTATTAGTTTTTATAAACTCCAATGCATTTTCCCTTGCTTCTTTTTTAAAAAAATTCTGTTTTATAAGCAGTTAATTAATTTTTAGAGGGGCATCGTTTTTCGTATAACGATTTGAATATATATTTACATTTTCATAGTAAAGAAGATCATTTTATTGCAAATATTAACAAATTAGAGGATGATCATTTTTCTCAAATTAAAAAGAAGTTTTATAATAACATCATTTTTAACGCATTCTGCAGGCGTTTTTTGAACTAAACAATATTTTAGTCAATTGTTTTTTTTTTTTATTATTATTATCTAATTCATTCAATTTACATTTATGCATAACAGTGAATTTAAATCTCCTTTTTAAAAAAAATCGCATGAGCATTATAACGAATATTCTCTTCTTTATATTTTAGTTCTCCTTCCATACATTATTTTGGTTTTATCATTCTCTCATTTCTAGAATAAGGAGAAATACAAAATTTTTAAAAAAATTCATAATTTATTTCAATGCTTTGTATTAAAAAGTCTACTTTTGTAAGCAAAAAAAGCTTATTATTAAGTGTATTTATTTTTTAAAACTTGAAAAAAATTTCGTGAATAATTATTGAGAAAGATTATTTTCAATATTAAAGATAAGTTTCAATCGGTTAAGATATTTTGAGGTATTCACACCGTTTATTTCATTTTTATTATAATTTCAAAATAATAGAGCGATACGTATGGAAATTTTAAAAATTAGGTAGTACCATTTCTTAAATTTTTAATAGGAAAGTTGGGACAAAACCAGGAACAGTATCTATTCTACTTTAATAAAATGGACAGTTCAATATCTTTCGTATCAAATGCATAATTGCTCCACATTCAGTAAATACCTAGAAACAAAACTTTCATACAAATTATTAGAGTTAAAAAAAACGATTCCCATGTACAAAATTAAGTAAATAAAAGCTACAAAGATTATGAAATGATTCCATTCAAAATCATTCTTCGTGAGTTGTATAAAGGCAAAGTCTAAAAATGTAAAGATATGAATATTTCACAATAGTTATACAAAGCTTTTGCATAGATGCAAATTGACATGGATGAAAGTTCAGTTATTTGCACAGACATTGATCACTTTTATTCCAGTCAAATTATTTCGACTGAAATAGTAAAAAAAAGATGCAAGCTCTTCATCAGAACATGCGTTAAAAACGGTAAAGAATCGTACGTCATTTGATGCATATATATATATTTAAAAACATAAAATCAGAGTAAATATTAGTTGAAACATTTCTTTCCGCAAGAATAAAATTAATAAGATATATCCATGAATGATTGCCAAGGAAATTTAGTTTCAGAAAATAACATAATAAAAAAATGTGTAAATTAAAAAAAGAAATGTAGGTAAACGAGACACAAATATGTCATTTTTATTCTCACTAATTTCTCTCTCACTCTTTTAAATGAAACTTCTTCCTTTGTTTCTTCTCTTGTTTCTTCTCTTTGCGCTTGATTTTGATTAACCAATAAAATAACAAAAAAAAAAATGAAAATTTTATATGTAATTAAATAAACATTATCGTTGCAATTTTATAAATTTCCAGTCAAATTCATTACGATTTCGAAAAAGGATAAAAAAAAAAAAAAACATCAACTTAGTCAATCAACAGATTTGAATACAGTGCTAAATGTTCTTTAGCCAGCTTAGAATGCTTTAGTCGTATCAGTCTTTTTATAAGTAAAGGGGATGTTATTGCTATGAATTTGTAGTATCAAAAAATTGCTCCGTACAACGTACAACGCAACGTTCATGTAGCATTTCAAAGAGAAAAAAAATTCTTAATTGAGCTTGTTTTTTCTTTAAGACAGGAAAAGTTTGTATGATACAAGATATCTGTCGGTTATGAAACACTTTTGAAGAAGAAAGTTAAACGCCTAGCTGGTGTAAACGGAAGCACTGCAATAAGTATAATCCAGTGTACAAACTACACCAGGCAAAACGATTAAACGTATTATTATTTTAAAAATATGTATGTATGACATCTAATTAATTTTTTTCTACTCATGTGATTAGTATTGGTTTGAAATAATTTAAATATGTTTATATGTATACTGAACAGTAATAGGGCAGATGAAAGTTAGGATTAAATAAAAATTCTGGTTATCAAATTCGTTGCTGTTAGATGATATTGCCTTGAATGTACAGCATAAAATGTTGATGGCTGCATTATAAAGCCAGTATTTACACGTGGAAAAATTCACAATCAGAAAATCATCTAAACTCTATCCAAAATGTTGGTGATTCCTTATTCTCAGTCATTTTACATTCCAAAAAGCACACGATTTATAGCACACGAGCAATCTAGCACAGCACCAAAACGAAAAACTTTCCAAATTCCCAAATTTTTTTACATAGCTTACTGATTCCAATTTTCACGAGCATTCCATCGTGAATTAAAGGACAAGAGATGAACGCTCCTAAAGCATCAAGTCCGTATTTCATTACGTAGGATTAGACGATTGAGGCACTGTACATAGCACATAAAAACAGTTTAGTAATCCAAGAACAAAAAGTCTTAAATTAATCCATTCAGTGAACAGAAAGTTCGTGATATACAAAGATCACACCTGTAGCATTAATATTCGTTAATTGTTTATATTAGTAGCTAAGTGTTCCTATTTCTCCACATTGAATATCTAGTAATTAGATATCCAATGTGATTTGATGTCAGGATTCTTCATCAGAAGAGTCATCTTCCATTTCAACTTCGGCTTCAACTTTCTTTGGTCTGTAAAGAAACAAAGATATGATATATAATTTCATAGTAACACACAGGGATAATTGTACATTAAGTTATTTTATTACACATCATTCTCTCTGTGGGTGCCACTCAATACATTTTAAAAATAAATTCATTTTACAATGTTAGTTAAGATTCCTCTTAAGTTGTGAATTCTATTGAAAATAAGAATTTCTGGGGTATTTATATACAAAAAAATGAGAACATATGAGTTCGAGGGCCTGCATCACCATTATCTCATTAAGTTCTTTGGAGATTTTCTAATTTTGAGTTCTCTACAGAAATATACTGAATAATACTTGCAAAAACACTTTCTATAGGTACCCTTAATCTTCATTAAGTTGTTTCTGGATTTGTATCTAGATGTAGTTCTGGATTACTACAAATACGGGTAGATCGAGAAGCTCTTAATAGGTAAAAGGCTCAATAGTATAAAGAAAACACAAAAATAAGAATGTGTAGTAAAATTGAATGATTGAAATAGAAATTATTTTTAGTTTGTTTTAGTTCCCACATTTTTTACTCATTCATTTATAAACATTTTTGTACATAAATAGTTTTTTTATAGAGTTGTTCATGAAGAGATCAATAAATATAAAGTTATCATATACTTTTCGAAAAATCCAATTTAAATCTTTTATAAAAATATTCTTCTGCTTGGAAATAGTGCAAAAGTACCTTAATACATTGAGTTTGCTTAGTTTAAAAATATTCACAAGAAAGTCAAAAAAATGTTTCTAACGCAAAGAGCTTACTTCGTTGACCCTTTATCTTTGATGAATGTTCTCATCTCTTCCACGACAGAATCGTATCTTCCATCATCAGGTACGCTGATGGTGGCTTTGTTCACGGGAGGCGTTGAAGGTTCATTCTCTGCTACTGCTGTTCCGTAATTTTGGAGCGTGGAATATGATGTTGGAAGCGCTGGAGAAGGTTCCGGTTCTGGCACTGGTTGAGGTTCTGGTTTGGGCAAAGTGGTTGTGATAACTCTCCCAGACCTTGAAGGCCTTGGTAGTGAAGAAGTTCTTGCTGGAACTGGTCTAGACAATGTGGCTGATGCTGCTGAGGCCCTGCGGAGTGTCGCCTCTAACCGGTGTAATGTGGCTGCTGCATACAAGAAATCACGATCCTCAATCAACTCTGAAAATACAAAGATTTAATTAGGAAATTTGATAATATTTAATTCTCACTTCTTTTATAAATGCTAATAGAATGTTAATAAGATATATAAGGGATATTGCTTTTAAATAACGTTAGAGGAAGAGAAGAACAAATTCATGGACTTTTAAATATTAATTGATGAATACAAAGAATTCTTAGAAGAATATAGGACTTATCAGCAAAGCAAGAAAATATCAGGCTTTTCTAAAATTTATAAAGTAATTTCTTTAAGAAAGACTTTACTTTATTGGGAAAAGGAACCATGTGAAAATATTTCTGAAATCTAACCTGCTGTAATGGGCCTGGGGTTGAGTTTGTTGTGGCAATAACAAGCAATGATGGGCATGATTATTATGGCAATTGCTGACAAGACTATTGGCAATATAAAATACATTTTTTCATACACAGGCTCTGAGGAAGGTTCCAGCAATGAAGGATCTATCATACGGAATAGAACAAAACTTCAGATTATTGAACAATATTATTTAATATGAATTCTCAATACATAATTTCCAGTCATCAACAAAAACTTAACAAGAAATTAATAAATTATCATTAAATACTTTATATTTATTCATAAATCAATTTGTTGTACGACAAATTACAATGCAAGATGAACTGAAAATAATCTAAAGTGTGTTAATATAAATTATGGTTGTTTTCAGATAGATTGTAGCTTTACAATCTTGTGTGCACCTTAAATAACTTTAAATTAGCAATCAAGTTATTTCCTCCCAATTAACTGTCGAAAGATATTTCTTAAAAAAAAAAAAAAAAAACTTTAGACTAGTATACATTTAACTCTTTTTAATAAATATTTCAATATTTACTCAGCCAAACTTTGAAGTTTTTTTAATACGAAAATTTATTTGAAGATATACATTTCAAACAAATTTACTTTAATTTAAAACATTTACATTTTTATATAAAAAAAACCTTATATTAAAAACTGTTCTGTAAACTTGAAACAATTATTTTAAATCAATATCTTTATATATATATATATATATATATATATATATATATATATATATATTGAAAATAAGCTTTCATGAAATTAACGTAGATTTTTGACGATAAAATTCAAAACATAACGATACATAAATACATTCTGAATTCGTAAATTTTAAGGCAATTCTGATCTTATAGTAAATTACCATTTTGATCCGTGATTATTTTGATGGTGGCCGATGCAGCACTTTCTCCAAATCGATTTTTAGCAGTGACGAATATCTCATACTGCCTTCCTGGACTTAGGCCACCAACTGAATAATTCTGTGATGGAAGAACTGAGACGTGTATTTTATGCCGGTCACCATTTTGTTCACGAACATGAATAATAAAAGCTGGAAAAGAATTTTCATAAGATTTTCGGTTAATAATAATAAATGTGAATTAAAAATAATCTTTTATATCTACTACAGCTATCAGCTGCATATAAAAGTTTCAATTTATAAATAAACATTTTCGAAGACATCTTGTATTATGCTCTTTAAAACCAGTTGACAACTGTTTTTTTTTTTTTTTTTTAATGTTGCAAGTATTCACGCTTAAAAATGGTTACTGTCATTAATAAAATTTCCACAAATTTCAGATATACCATAATACAATGTTCTTAAAATGCTGAATAACTTAGTCGTTTCTATAATAAAATCGCCAGTTTCCTTTGAGACAAGATTTCTGTTAGAACGAATCAATTAAATATTTTACAAACTTTGAATCATAAACAATTTGTCGAATTTGAATTCGTAAAATGAGAATTTACTCTAACAAATTGTTCATTTTTGCAGAAAAAAGAAATACTATATTATATATTTAGTTCATTACACGTATATTTAATGAATATACACTTACAATAAAAATAGAACATGTAAAAATTTAGTTTGTAATGAGCAGAATAAGCTTTAAAAAACTCAATTTACCATGAAATAGAATATTTTGTACCTGTTGGTAAACTTCTGCTGTTTTCACGGGGCCATATTTTTATATTACAAGTTACTCCTCCGGTTTGAATTACTTTCACGTGAGGGGTTCTTGGAGGACCTGAAGGTAAATGAATCAAGATATCACATATTTCGAATATATATATGAAACTATGGTAAATGAACTTATTGTTATGAACTAATGTGATTGCAATAAGAACCTCAACCAGTTTTAGAGATAGATGGTTATCTTTGTTAAGTTTCCCGATTACATATTGGTTCAAAACGCACGGATTCTGGATTTGACAAGATACTCGCTTCTTTTTACATTTGATCAAACAATAAGCACTTACAAAATATACATTTACAATACCAATAAGTTCATAATATTAAAATGTACGTACAAAATATACATGGAAATAATTTCAAACGAAACTTCGGAATATTTTCAGACTTAACTGCCAAATACTTGTGAAATAGAGATAAACTAACTCCAATGAATTTTTCCTTTAAATCTAAATCTATTATTGGTCAATATTGTGATTCGTTTATGTATATTCCGTAATGTATAAATATTAATGTGTAATTGAATATTCCGAAAATTGAGCTCCTAAAATTTTATTAAAAAAGTTTATTACAAATAGTTGTATGGGAGTTGAACCACAAAACATGTATGCTGTGACCAGAGTAAGTATTTTTAATATCTACTATTTTCACATGCTTGCTTATTTAAAGTTAAAACTCTAAGAAAAGTTTAAAGTTATTGTTGAAAGTCTAAAAATAAAGAGAGAGACTTCTAGCATTTTTTTTTCTTCTGAATGTTTAAGTCAATACTTTTTAATATATAGTATTCATCTTCCGATAACTAACCAAATGTTTTTGAAATATAACTGTATAAACTGCGCAATGTCAATTACATCACAACATGACATTGCATGAACAGACAGTGCCATTTTTTTGGAGGAATAATACACGTTGTGACACAATGCGAAATAAAATATCTTACAAGAAGAGACGCAAGATATATGTTTTGTTCCTTATTTTTCTTAATGAATGTTTCTTTGTATTTTCTTTAAATTTTCTTTTAGATTTTATTTTAATTTTATGGACTTATTGGCATACAATTTATTATTATAATTTCACTATAAATTATGTTTTTAAATATATACTTGCACAGAAGAATGACTGTTTAAGTTTACTAACATTTATTGATTAGAGAAACAAACATTCTTTTAAATGTAAAACCGGTTTCATTTAGTTGCATATTGCAAGCACTTAAACGTTATTCTGATTAATAATTTTTAAAAAAATTAAATTTCACAGTGCAAAATTAACGTAAAAAGGATTAATATCTTTTTTATTAAAATTTTTAAAATTTAATGCTCCTTTTTTAATCCCATTTATAAAAAAGCATTTAAATTTATTTAACTTTATTTTAAAACTGAATTTCCTCCATTCTTTCTAATTATTTAACAATTAAGATTATATCCAGATCTATATATTCTATCTAATGCATTTCTTATAAATTTTTTATCTTTCGTGAAGAAATAAGGCGGAAAAAAAAGTTCCTTTTATCATCAACTTTTATCGTTTTAGAGAAAAGAAAGGTTAAATTATTATTAAAACAAAGCTTTTAAATATAAAGTACAGGTAGAGAAACTTTCAGAAATTCAAGTTATATTACATTTTTTTTTCTATTTAAAAAAAATAATAAAATTTACTCTATATGTTAAAAAAATGAATATTGAATCGCTGATATTTTCAACACTCAGTTTATTTAATTGAGTTATTTTTTCTTATTTTCAGCCACATTCAAGAGATTAGGCGAACACGTGAGGTCTTATCTCAGTATTTTAGCTACCGTACCGAATCAGGGATTTGAAACCCAGTTACAACTTAATGTTTTGCAGATCCATTATTTCACACGATAGTCTTTGGAGTATGTGATTTTTCAAATTCGCAACACTCTAATTACTGCGCCATTATGCTATCAACTAGACTATCTTCACTTGTTTCAGTTCAGTCGAATTCACTATTCATCGCGCTTTTAAAGATATGTATTAATTAGTTGTTTATTTTCAACATTTTATAAAAACAGTTGTTTTTCTTCAAAGTTTTTAAGACAATTTGAAATATTTTTATGGCACAAATTTGTAAGATTTTCTCATCGTTTCATCTTATATACTCTACGCGTTTACTGAAACTTCTCACTCCCTTCTGTTTTCTTAAATCTTATTTGCTAACACTGGCTGGCTTTAAGGTTCATTGGATTGGATGACAGAAATGTCTCCTGATATCCTTCAATTCCACAGAGTGCTCCAGAAAATATCCTGTTTCTATTTACCAATACTTTCTTTAGAGAGTGCTACCAGCAGATATGCAGGAGGTAAAGCGCTGAGTCTCACAAAAGGAAAATCGCACTTAGCAAGTTATTGTGTCCTTAAGACTTTTTTCACTCATTGTCAAAGCATAGCATAACTCGGAACATGTTTTACTGACATAAAAATGCCTCAATATTAATATTACCCCGATGAATTGAAGCATTTATTTCCATTTATAGTATTATTCCTCAAAATTTAAGAACATCCGAAAAATATATATGCAGTTCTTAAATTTAACGTATAAAATTAACAATCTATTTCTAAGTCATTTATATGAGAAGAAATAGGATACAGGTCTCATTCCGGAAAAATATGATTATTTAGTTGGAAATCAGAATTGTTTTAAAGTACGGTTTTATTTATATGCTAGTAAAATCAGAATGTAATATTAAACATGGAAGATTTTTTTTCTATCTGGAAAACTGGCCTCGATTGAGACTATACTTTTACGCTAGGGCGTAGATAAAGTCCTTAAAGCCCCGTCTACCGGCCATTTCGATACCATGAAGGTAATATTAATCCTATGGAATTTTTATTATCGTCTTCAAATCTATATTGTTTTATCTATTTGAATTTAAACAAGTGCATCCGGAAAAGGAAAAAAATAATGAAGGTTTCTGCGGAAATATATTTTCTCTCCGATTCTTAAAAATATTTTAGAATATTTTTAAAGGCCGTAAAATCCAAAACAAACCATTAAAGTAGAGGTAAAAATATTTTTAAAAATCTGAGAAAGAATATAATATCGCAGAAACCTTCATTGTTTTTTTTTGCTTTTCCGGATGCATTTTGTTGCATTCTAATTGATAAAGTAATAGATTTGAGGAAGGTAGTCAAAATGCCATAGGATCAATATAATGTTTACGACATCAAAATGTCCGGTAGACGGGAGCCTTAAGGCCTTATGCGTATTCTCCTCTAAAAGCATTGAATTACTCTATTCACCTCCATCAGCCGTATGCACAACTACTTGTTCCGAAGCCGGTCCATTTCCGACGTGGTTGAAGGCTCTTACTATGATCATGTAACTAGAAGCTCTCTGAAGTCCCTGGAGAACGAATTCCTGGTGATCTTTGCAGACATTTACGCTCAGCGTCCTGTATGTATATGCGGTTTTCGTACTCATTCTTTTGTAACCCACGTAATAACCTTTCAATGGAGCATTCCAGTCATTTTTCGGCGGGCACTGAAAAAAAGAAAGACGCGGTAAAGTAATAAAAAGGAGAATCTGTCCACATCACGCGGAAATGAAGCAATAAAAATGGATATCCGAATAAATAGGAAATTCATAAAGCACTTTGATGAAGTTAAATTAGACAATGGATAAAATAGTAGGTATAAATATACGAGAAACGTAAACATTACAGTCATTTTTTTTATATATTTATCTTAAATAAATGCTTCTCAATTCTTAGCATCCTTTATTTTTTCCCTCCGAATATTTTATGTGTCCTTTGAATATTTGTTTTAAGCAATTTCATAATCATTGAGTTAAAAATCATTTATAGTAGTATTATTACTGGTATTTCTAGCATTTCTCGAAAAAAATGATTTTTTTTTTACTAATTTTGAAAAAATAGAGAGAGAATTCAGTATTCAAAGAAAACATAACAAAACAAATTACATGAAATGTAAAATGAAAGTAAGGAGGAGAAAAGTTTGAAATAAAAATATTAGTGGCGTCAAATAAAAAAAATTGAATAAAAATATTATACAAATATATTCAATTTAAAACTTACTTTCCATCTAAGCTTCGTTGAAGTGGCATGCTTATCCAATACGGTAACTTCAGTTGGAGCCCAATCTGGTTCTGTAAAATTTAAGATGAAATTAAATATTCCTATCTTATAAACAATTGTTTTACAATTATTTAGATATTTTAAGTGAAACAAAATTTTAAACTATTTGCTGAAAAAAAAAACTTAGCTAAAACTTTTAAATTCACTCACTTTTTTTTTTTTTTTTTGTAAATTTTATAAAACTTTCAATAATTTGGCGATTCAATATTCCTTTAATTTTAGAGAAAGCTTATTACTTATATTTGAACTATGTATTTCAAGACTGATTTTGTTGATTGAAATTTCCTATCTTCCTAATAATACCAGTATTTTTCTTGTTCAGAATAAAAATTTTTTTTACTTATTTATAGAATATGCATACAAATTTTGCAAAGAATACATACATAGTTTATATAACGAATATTTAATCAACCGTTGAATTCATATTTAACGAAACTTTTAATTGTGGGGAAATAATAAGATATTGAAATAAATTTCGTCTCAAATTATATGTTAGAGCGTCAAAAATGTGAAAAACTTTTACCTTCTTCCCTAGTAGTGGCAGTTACAGTTTCAGAAGGAGGTCCCATTCCAACTTCGTTCTCAGCCATCACATAGAGACTGTAGAAACTGTTTGGAAGAAGTTTTGGCACTACAGCTACCGTCTGAAGTGAAGCGATTCTCAATATGTTTGGTTTTTCAGGCGGTGGCTCTGATTTACCTGTGAAATCATGAATCATTTTTTTTCCCTCAGTTAATATCGATACCATGAATAAAAAAGAAAACTCAATTTAAATATTTTAAGAGACATGTGATGGAGAATATCATTTTCAAGCACAATAATTGATTTCATTCAAAATTCTTTTTTTTTTAAAAAAAAAAAAGAGCCGTTTTTTTCCTTACCTTCTGTTTTCCAATAATGAATGATGTATGCTGTTATCGGTCTGTTGCCATGGTAAGGAGGTTCCCAAGTCAACTGAAGGCTCCTACTCCAGATTTGACTGATAATCAAGTCTTTGGGTTGACCCGGAATTTCTGGAATTTGATGATTTTATTAAAACACTTAAAAACTAGTAAGCTTTAATGAACGTTGACGATATCTAAAATATATTTTCTTCAGATAATTGAATTTCTTCTTAAAAATAAAAATCTGATATCGGATTATGAAATTGCTTCTTAAAATAATGGATTTTCTTTAAGAACTACGAAATTCATAGAAGAAATCAATTCCTTATTCAGAAGTATAGGCTCTTTTTCTCTCAGAATCTTTTTTTTTAAAGAAATTTGTACTATTTTTTTTAGAATCATAGATTTTTTCCCCTTCGAGTTAAAGATTTCATTAAAATCACGGAGTTACATAATTTCATAAACTGAGCTCTATAGAACTGAAGAGAGGAACGAGGTGGTTAAAATAAACAAATGAACAAACTCACCAACGACATCCACATTGATTATTCGGTAACTTTCACCGTAACTATTCTTGGCTTTGCATACATATAAGCCACTGCTGCTTCTATCAACGTGCAGTAAGAGAAGAGAAGACGTCACTCCTTTATCCGTCGGAAACTCCTGAATTTGGATTCTGAAAATTTAAATACATAAATAAATAACAAACTTGTTTTGTAAGCTCAGATCTAAGTGAATATTGTTACCATATATTTTATTTCAAACTGAAATTTCAAGTCTTTTATCGAAATAAATATAAAAATGAAAGCTTATAGGAGTGAAATTCTGGTTAAAAATTTATTAAGAAAATTAATATACATCCCGATTGAAGATTTCGTGCCTTTTCTTTATGTAATGGATAAATTTATCACATTTCCATATTTTTTTAATTCGCAGTCATTCTAATAATTCTCAATTTAAACAATGTGTTAAAACCAATTTTATTCTCAAAAACAAATTTTAATTCATAATAATTAAAATCTGGTGCAATTTTTACTCCTTCTAAATTTTGATATAATTCAAAGTCTTTTTTTTTTTCCACCTCGATTAAGCTGTCTTGATATTTGAATGATCATGGCTATGAGACTTGTAGTTGACGAAGTTCAAGCTGAGTCGAATGTTCAAGTCCTGATTTGACTGAAAATCAATCAAGGCGAGTAATAAATCATGTTCCACATTAAGTGAAACGGATCCTTAAATCCTTGTTTGCATGATGTAGAAGTTTGGTGAAAGAGTAACTCTCTCAGGTATTGCTTCATTACTCAATCATATGTGTTTCGAAATTACAAAATCCGTTACCAATAGCCCTCATGTTGCTTTACAGTGAAAATACTTCAAATCATTCACCTTTTCTCTCAATAATACTTACATTAATTCAATACTTCTCAAAAACAGAATTTAACAACATTATTTTAATTAGATATAAAGAATGAATTATTTTCTTTGAGTACTTTTAGCCGTGCTTAGAAATTAACTGATAAAAGAAAATATGCAGTTATTTTGTTTCCAGGAACTTATTAGTTTCATGAATTGTGCATTACTGACCTCATCTTCAAAATTTACCTATTTATTAGCTCAAGCTAAGCAATCTTGCATGATTTCGAAAGAGTCGTTCATAATTTCAAAATTTTTATTGTCAAAAGAAAATTATTGCATATAATTGAGATAAGAGTTGATGATTCGATTAACATCACTTGCACTCTTACAAATATTTCGAGGGAGGAAATGAACTTTACTTTTTAATATAAATATTTTTTTATATATATAAGTGTACGAATTTTACTGTACGAAGAAAATTCATTAAAAATTTAAGAAGCGTTTATAGATAATTTGAGTCACAGATGTTTGAAATTTAAAAAAAAAAAAGAAAGAAAAAAGAAAAAAGAAACATCGCCGGATTATGTTCTTATTTTCTTCTCATATTTCTCTCAAAATGAAATATTTTGATGCGAAATCTTTTTTGGAAACCTCAGAATTTCTTCATTTCTTCCTTCTAATAAATGGTTCCGGTATTATGCGCTGTTTGCTATGTCATGATGTGTTAGCATTTATATGTACAAGATATATTGTTTTATATTTATATTTTTACTTTTAGTGCTTTTTCACTATGTCAGACAAGGTAGTAGACTTAAATTCTTATTGATCGTGATGTGATTCGATTCAAGCTAGGAAGAAAGGGGTAAAAAAGTACTTTGCACAGCGAATGATGAATTACCAAAAAATTATAAAAGCAATTTTGATGGAAAAATAATTATTTTACGTTGATCGTAAACAAGCTGTCAAGGGTCGATTAAAATTTTGGGGATATCAAAATTGCGTCAACTTGTTGAAAATTGGGTTGAAAGTTAAGTCTGTTTTAAGAAAGTAAGAAAGTTTGGGTTGACTTAAGTTACTTATCTCAATTATGGATATACATTAAAAGAAACAAAAAGATGTTGGTGAAATTACACAAAAATGAGCAAGATATTGAGCCTTAAAAATAAATGCAGTTTATAGAATTCTTATTGTAAATCATTCAAATATCTTCCCTGATCCATTAAATATAGCCTGACAAAGCTTAATTTCAAAAAATTTAAAATGACGTAATTCCTCTCCTTGCAGCCCTATCCAAGAACCTAGACGAGACTTCTCAGGAAGTTGATGAAATTTATAAATATCTGTTAAATTATACATTTTGTTTGTCGTTTCTAACTGCACAAGTATTATTTAAATTCTAAATCAATAAAAACATCTGATTTTTTTGCTGCTGATGTTATCAAACTTCCTTAAAAAAAATATAGCAGGTTAATGGAAATGAAAGTCGGTGAATGGAATTATAGGGAAAAAAAAGGAATTATAGAATCAAAATTTGATTACATTCATAAAGCAAATTACTATTTATATTTAAGCCAAAGACATGGAATAAAATAACGCACTTTTATTTCACGCTCACCCAACACAGATTGAGAACACCCATACTGTTTTTCAACATTTCTTAATAAATTTCCCTAATCAAAATCCTTTTGTTCAAAGACAATTATTTTAAAAAGAAATACAACAATCCACCATTTTGAGAAGCTTACTTAGGTTTTCGTGATTCGAGAGGTCTACCGTTTTTTTCCCACATAATGTTGAGCGGGGAGTCACCGGTCATATTGCATTGTATGTTTACGTCTTTGTTCTTCTCCACTACCATGGAACTGGGACCCGCTGCCACCTTGGGAGGAACTAGAAAAAAAAGGAAATAACTTCACAGATTTCAAAACAAACTGTGCGGTTATGTCACGATACAAGAAAAAGTTTTTTTATTAATAAGCGGAATTTCGAAATGTTGGTAGGTGATACTGGTGTCACAATATTATGATTTAACTGACACAAAATAGGTAATCCGTGGTAATATGTTTTGCTTGAAAATAAAATACGAATTCACTATTCTTTATTTTGAAGAGTTTTACATAGATTTGCATCTGATTAAAAGATTCTTCCGATTTCTGTTATTGAAGGGGTGTTATAATATTGGTAATTCGTGCTCAGAAATAATTTTCTTTGGCAAAAGGTTATTTTTAGTTATTTTTTTCGTAACTAATTATATGTACTCAACAAAGTCATTGAAATATATTAAATAATTTATGGACAGGATGACTGTTATGACAAGAACAAATTGATCATGTAACGAATTAAAAAAAATTTTTTTTTATTAGATAGGTTTGTAAAAACTAAAATGCATTGTTTACTAACACAGAAGTCAGTTGTGCATTGTTTGTGATAAGTCCTCCAGAAATGATAACAGGAAATGATTAGATAATAATGACAGAACATTTTTCGCATAAGGAGTACCTTTAAAAGTTTTTTTAGGCTTGAATCAGAAATATTGAAAAAAATCCGCCAATTTGAAAGTAGCTTATAATTAAATATTTTTTCAAATTTAACAAAATATCTTTGGAGATGTTTTTGGCTATTTATGTATGGATCGTTAGCGAACAACATTAATTACCTGATGAAAACTCATTTAAAATTATTTGATTAACCACAGCACAAACTGCATAATTAAGTATTATTGGGGATTGAACTTTAATTGATACCTTGCGTACCAAAATACAATTATAATGACTAATAGGAAAGCTCAGAAAATGATATATTTGGTTCGAAAATTATTTGTTTTCTCACAGAATCTGTACGAAAAAAAATGTAAAGTAAGGTATTTTAACATGTCTCTCTGAAATTGAAATACAACATGCAATTACTCACACTGCGTAACAGGTTTAATGTTTATAAACATCAAGATTTCTTTACCTTGCACTTCGACTCTGATTGACTTTCTCAGTTGATCTCCAATACCATTAGTCACGTGACATTCGTAAAACCCTTCGTCTTCTTTCTTGGCTTCCGGTATTTTCAGGCTCTGCCCGTCGTCTGAAATCCTCAATCGTCCGTCCGAATGAATAACATCGAAGTCCATGGCAGAGAAATCTGAAAATAATTGAGATGACATTCATATGCGGTTCTTATGGCGACCGTTCTTCATTATTTAATTCTACCGCCATCTTTTTCTGTCTAATTAACTGTCAATAATTACAAGACTCCAATTGAAGATACGTAAGAACAAGATAAAACACTTTAATCGTGTTCTTACGTATGATGTATAAAATACTTTGATCTTGTTCTTTGTGGAAAAAAATCCGTATTACATCTGATATTTTAAGAAAGACAAAACTGTAAATTAAAGCCTGCTTCATTATCATAATATTTTCTCTTGAAATACTGAATAAATATAATCAAACGATTAAAATTGGTATCAAGTATCTTTTGAAAAACTACAGATTTCATTATGCGTTACAAATAATATAATATAGCACAGTATTCTAAAAATACTATAGTACGCGATATAAATGTATTGGAAGTATAATACTGTATAACATATAATATAAAATTCAAGATTGTAATATGTTGATATGCATTAATAAGTATTTTAATATTTATTTCTGAAATTATAAATATAAAAAACAACAACAGAATACATTTAAAATTTCAAAATACTTTTGATACTCATAATTTATTTTTCCTGTTTTTAAATAATTTAATATAAGATTATATTTAAAAGTTTTTATGTGAAAATTATTTTTCTTTAAACAAACCTGTGTTTTTTCTCCATGTTATTGTCGGTTTTGGTGATCCCTTCGCTTCGCAATGCAAGTTAATCTTGCTTCCTGCTACGACAGACACATCGCTCGGTGGTCGGACCCAGATGGGAGGAACTGAAAAATAGGAAACATTTAAATTTCTCAATTTTCCCGATCATTACCATATATGATGCTAACTAATTTTAATTGATATTTTCCTTTTCCTTGGAAGTATTCTGATTCAATTGACTATAAAAATAATAATTTAAATTGTGGACTGTATTGAAAGAATATAATGGAATCACAGAGTAGTGAATACTAAAGATACACAAAAAATAGTGAGCATTTAAGAAATACATTAATTAACCTTAGACATTTTGCATACTTCAATATTATTCAAGAGTTTTAAGGCTAACGTTACTACAATGTTCGGGAAGATTCCTTCTATGTAATAATTAATCAAAAGAAGAATGGAAAATAGAAGGAAAAGCTATAACATCATATTTTTATTTAAAATTTGTAAGCATATTTCATCAGTTTAGCAACCAATTTTAGTACACAGTAATATATGTTAGAAAACAACTTCAACCTTAATCATGCAAATAACTTTTACTATATTTTTGTTGTTTATTTCATTTGTGAATACAAACGTAATATAATTTCTGCACAGCAATGTATTTTTATTGTTAATCGATATGACTCCATTGCGAAAATTATGAATGAATCAATAATTTCAAAAACCACGTGAGTCACACGATCAGAAATTTTCAAGAATCGCTAAAAACTGTATAATACATAAGTGTACGAATTCCCAATGATCTTTTTTGGACGGAACTAGACTGTAAAATTCATAAACATAATTTTTATTACTTATCAATAATAAACTCAAAAAAAGTTTAAAAACCGTCTCTGACATGCTGTTTTAGCAAGAAACAGTTAGGTAGCCTTTAAATTAAGCAAAACAGTCATATTAATCATGCTCTCAATCAAAATTAATGAAAATGTTTAAACATTAACATTTTTATATTTTTCTGCCATTAAAGGTTACATAATCGTATTTGCTATCTTCAACTTCTGCAATTAATCAGTCACTATAGCATTGCAATATATTGTTGATTACACTATATGTTTTGAATAGGAAAATATGTAGAGACTTGCCTGGTTTTTACCCAGGTAATGGGTATACCTTTAAGGGTGTGTCGGCGACAAAAAAAAAAATATGTTTGTAAAAAACTCAACTTATGTGGTTTTTGAATTGACCAGTTCATTTCTCTATGCATGGTTCATTAGTATGAATTATCATTCAAAATGATGCGCATAATATAACATATATTTCACTGAAAAATACTTAATATTACAAATAACGTATTTCACTCATAAACGTATAACATACATATTTTATTGGCAAACGAACAGACACGTTCTTTCATAATCATATAAAATAATTCATTCATAAATATATGACGTAACATATTTCCTTCATGTTGTTGTTGGGTTTTAGAATTACAATATCTTTCCATCATGATATTTATATCACTGCAGGAAGTATCAAATCACTGAAGTACTATACAATCAATTTTTTTTTTACTGAGAGCTCAATTTCTATTGTTAGATAACACTGATAAATTTTAAAAAGTGCTTTGACTCATAAAATTCTACAGTTACCTTAATCACATTTAAACGTATTTACTTTTTGATAACATTTATTAATAAAGCAAATTAAGGCTTTTGTTTTCAAATCCACGAACAAAAGATAATTTTAAGAGCATTTCACTGTAAAATGCGTTAATATAGAAATTTACATGTTGCCACTGAAATGATTGACATTCTTTTTAATGTCATTCATTCTTTTCTTTTGCATCATTGGCAGAGGCCAGTATTGAGTTATACTCAGTTATCTCCCAAACATGCATGCAGCATGCATAGTTCATTGAATCATGAATAGCTTATTTCAGCAGTTAATATATTTAATGATAATTACCTTACACAAAATTGTAATCATTGTAGCATTTATGAAAAACGATAAAAAATTATGAATTATTATTATGCAATTTTATATCATAAAAGGCCACACTTAATTCTGTTTGTTTCTTTTTCACGCAAATGATTTGATTGAACTAGTTTTGTGTAACATTTTTACTATGGTAATGTTTTCTTGACCTTGAGTTTGGCATAATATTCCATGAACATTTGATAACATTAAGCAAATGCAAATCAAACGACTAACTCTTTTGCAAGCAATTTATATTTTTAACGATTTTATACTTTATTTATTTTTCAAAATAAAGGTAGAATATCTTTGTTAATGGATATATAGTAATTCCTTAATATATATGAACGAAAAAAATATTGGAACAATTTTAAAAAAAAATCTCAAAAGTGTTTGTGTTGTAAAGAAATACCACAAATATTGCAGATACATGTGATAGTCGATATCATTATTAGACATTTAATGTTTCGTCGATTCTTGATATACGATATTTCAGTTGCATTATGTTAATTTAATAAGTCGAATTTTAAAAGGTATGATATTTTTAAAATATGACTTTTTTTATTTTAATTTTTCAAAATTGTAAACTAATTTTATTCTGCCTTTATTTTTAAATTTGCTATTTTGTCCGGGAAAGTTAAACATATGAAAGAGGCTTATAAATTGGCAAAAAAAATACTGCATCAATCAAAAGAAAATTAATAAGGCGATTGTATGTTAATTATTGTGTTCCATTTTTGGTGTTATGCCATGATTAATACCTTGATTAGTCCTACGCTTTTTTTTTCTTTTCTTTCTAGATTGTTAGATGTAAGACCATCTATGCAAAACCATTGATTAATTTTTATATGATTTTGAATACATTTATTCCGTAAAAACACATTTCATCTGTATACCTTGAACAGTTATAAGTTTCGTATGAAAAGATCATATTTTTGCCAGCCCTCTTTTTGCCAATGAAAGGGACTTGAATGAAATATCTGACTCATCTGACTTTCCGTGTTGGCTAACATTAGAACACCATTTTTGCTCGGAATTCATCTCGACATCAAGACAAATTCTTCTCGGAAATTTTAAGCTAGAAGCATCCGGTACCTTTAAGATGTCCCCAGCAGAACAATAACTCGTTTGATCTCGGAACAAAGCATTGAATGGACTATTTTGACGTCCAAATAGCGACTAATTACCAACACGAGAAAAGAATGACTAAGAACGTGGAACCGTTTAGAAAAGAATGAAGCAAACACGCCCATCAACATGCTTAAGGAATAGGTGCCTCAAATGATTCATTTTATCTGCAATCCAGAATGGTATGTCAAGCGTTACGACATTGTTATCAGAGCAAGTGAACTGTAATGACTTTTGGGTGGTAGTAAAGGTTTGTTTCTAATGAGTAAAATCCTTTTTTTAAAAAAATTAGTATGATAAGATTAAATTTTGTTGAGATTATAAAGAGATTTTCTTATTTTATGATGTGATTATTAATACAGCATTTGAATAATTATGACATTCAATCAAGGTATCAGTGAAACGAAGAAATAAATAGGATAAACATGTTTTTTTAAAAAATATTTTAGAGATATCGAATAAAAATTCTCACGCTGTTAAAATTTCGTTAAACGGTATCATCTTGACATAAATATTAATATTCAATTTATAAAACTAAACTTAAAAGTTCTTAAATTAAGCATCGGTATCGTTAATAAGAAAACAATATAATGTTTAGTGAACAATAAAAAAAAACCCGATTAAAATTTTAAGATTTTAAAGCGAAATAATGTTAGATCAAATAACAGTTTTTACCGATTTAAAGCATTGCAAAACAATATGCAACGTATCAAGAGTTACATTTTCAACGGAAAAGATATAAATGTTTATTTTTTTCTACCAAAGTTGATTTTACGTTAAAGTATTTATTGAAGGAAGTTTATTTTTCTCTCAAATCGATTATGTTCGGAGAAAAATGTTTCCGTTGACAAGAAGTTGTTGCTAAATCTTAGCTTTCTTGTTTTCTCTCTCTCTCTCTCTTATTTGGGTTGTAAAGCGAAAATCTAAATTTTGTCAAATTAGAAGGTAAACAACCTAATTTTTTGTTGCTTTATGGGGTTTGTTTTTTTTTTTTTTTTTTTTTCAATTTTAAAAAGAATTCAATTATACATTCAAAACTCATACTTTTTCAAATCTTAAAAAGCTTTCTTCTCAGATAATATCTCTCAACTTTCAATGTAATTTAAATTATTATTTTAGAATTATATTTTTATTAAACATAATGAATTTATTGTTGTAAAATACTTGTTGAAGTCCGGTAAAATGGATATTTGCTCATCCAAGGGGCTATTGTTTTAGTTAACCCAAAAATGTCGCACCTGACCATTTTTCAAAAATTTATCTTGTTTTTGCATATATTTTTGATATAACTTTCACCTGTAACAAACTTAATTTTCAAAATACGTCATAATAAATTTCTCCTGAATTTTTTATTGGATTGAAATAAAATATATGTAATATACGTCTGATACCTGAATTCACCACTAATGAACTGAATTTTCAAAATTTTCCTCAAATTTTTTTTATTGGATTGAAGTGAAACAAATATAAAAATTGAGTATTTTATTTACTTATCTATTTACGTATTACCTTAAATCATATGTAAACTGGAATCAAGATGTGACTGAAAATAAATAATATTATTCAGAGTTTCAAGGCAGTTGTGAGGCAGCCATTATTTTAGCAACCTAAGGGATTATTGTTTTAGGTGGATCACTTTTGGCGTACCAGATCAAGTATTTATTTATTTATTGCCTCAAGAATTTCAATCTACGTCTTTTTAGTTTGGCTTCCTTTTTGAAATGTTGTGGGATCAAATGATTTTAATATTGATTTACTAATATTAGCCACCTAAGGGACTATTGTTTTAGGTGAATCACTTTTGGCATACCAGATCACTTTTCAATTTTTTTATCTTTTGATTCAATTATAATTACATTTAGCTTAAATATATTCAATTTAATAATATGTCGTTTGCTTTAATTTTAATTACATTTAGCTTAAATATATTCAATTTAGTAATTTATCGTTTCCTTTTATTTTAATACCGGAAAAGTTTAAGTTTGTCCATTTCCCGACATTTCAGCATTTGCTTTAATTCTTATATTTAATTGAGTAATTTAATAATAATTATAAAATAAAAGCGCATCTTGGGTGGCAAATCTGTTCTTTGCAAAACTTTTTAGATTTTTTTTTTATCTAAACAGTATTAATAAAATAAAAAATAAGAATATTTAAAAATAAATTTCAAATTTCTCTCTTTTAAAGAAAGCGTATCCTTTATCTTACTCTAATCCGAGGACATCTAGGCATTCATGGTGCCTTTCTAGAAGGTTTGTAAAACACTTAAATGTTTCGTATTGAAAATGAACTTTTTCTGTTCTATAGATTTAAAGTATTCTTATGTGTAGAATAGGAATTGAGATTACGAGTTTCAATTATTGGACCAACTGGTAAGTGAAAAACAGCATCAATCTTATCTTAAATTTTTTATAATTTAAAGATATTATGATACAGTACATATCCACTCAAACTCACTAAATTTCATTACACATGTCTTTCATTAATTTTGTTTCAATGAGGCCTTTTATTCTTTCTTTGAATAAACGTGTTAATTTTTTATCTTAAAAACTAAAAAATAGGGTAAATTTATAAATATTTTTCTTGAATTACCTCTTTCAATATTCTGTGGAATTTCAGTCATGCAATCTTATATCATAAGGGTCCCTGAAGCAACAAGTTATGTAAAGAATTCCTTTGCAAATAAACAATTCAGAATTCTCTGAATAATTGCATTCATTACTTGAATGAAGGCCTTTTTTCAGTGAAAAATTACATTTACAGCATTTTACATATTGTTAAAATAAAAAAAAAAAATTTCTATGAAGAAAGGACTCATTTGCAGATTATTTTTGTTATCTTCTAAAATTATTCTTTTACATAAGGTCACACACAATATTTTTTTTCCTCTGTGACAAGAATTTATTTTTTGTAAATCATGCGGCAAAATATTGCTTACTTAAGTTTTACATATTTTGCTCTGTTTTTTCAATTATATATAGCATTTAATCCACTTAAAACTTAACAAAGGAAAATTATTTTCCACTTTATATCATTTTTCAGAAAGACAATTTATTCTGAATAGGGTAAATTTGATTGAGCTTATGTAAAAAAAAATTGATTAGTGAAAATGAAAGACGTAATTATGAATTAAATTAATTTTTAAATTCGTGATTATTTTTGTATTACACTTGATCATACTAGATGCACATTTAAACTAAATTACATGATTTTTGATGATAAATAGAAATGAAGTATATTGTGTCCATGTGAAAACTTACATTTTATCTATAGTTAATTGAAACAATAAAATCTCGTAAATCTTCATTCACTTTAAAACCCACCAAGGCCGTGACAAAATCGAAAATTATCTCTTTTTTTAATCTCTAAAATGTGGACACTTACAATCGTTTCACTATAAGGAAAAAAAGCCATTTCCTGGCATTGTTGAAAAACAGCATTTTATCCTGTTTGTTCAAGAGCATCTGGTCCCAGTAGAATTGCAGGACATTTTTACGATTTATTTCAGCTGAATTTACACAAATTTTCAGTATTTTGTAGGAATTGATAAATTAATTTCCCCCGTAAAAATAATCTACTCTCTACACTTTTTTTTTTTAAAAAAAAAAAACAATCTATCCCTAATAAAAAAAAAAAAATCTGCCCCCTACACATCAAATAACTTATACATTCATTATTTTGTCTTTCGATTTGAAAAAAAACCCACTGTGGTATTTTTTTTAAAAAAATAATTTTTTATATTTTAGTAGGACATTTAATAAATTTTCTTAAAGCAGCCAAAAATGAGACTGAAACATTTCTTTGTTTTCTTTTAACGGTATCCGTATTTTTGGCTGCTAAATTCTAATTAATCTGTTGGTTTGCTTTGAAGATAATATCCTAATGATGAAATAAACAAAAATAATCTAATCTGAAACAAACACTTTTTAAAGGAAAAAATTCTTATAAAGCAAAAGTTTCTGAAAACTAATTCTAGCTGCATTAAGTTGCTTTATTTACTTTATTGAAACTATTCGTTAAATTCACATACACACATAGCATGTCATGCTTTTAATGATGAAGATTAGTTTATCTTTTCAAATTCAATTAAGGCATTCCTAATTATTAGTCAGCAAAGATTCTCTTCGATATTAAAGCATACATCACTTTCATAGTTTCTTTTCGTTAAAAGCGGGAAGTAATAATCTAATGCAGTGGTTCTCACATTTTCTTCTCAATGAGCCCTTGGTGCATCCCTTGAACATAAGTAAAAGTCCTAATGTATCCCTTAATTAGCTTTTAGAAGATGGCTCTCGTATTTTATTGCTTTTGCTGCTCCTTTTATTCTGCTTTTCTTAAAACTTATTCATGTGGTTAAAATATTTCAAAATCAACAATACATTCAACTGACATTGAGTCATCTTTGATTGACCTATCTTTTACAACTGGTATATCATCACATTGAATCTCATAATCAATTATCTTAATACAGGTTTTTCTGGTAGTTGTTTTTAAATTACATTTTGCACTGTATAGTCTCACTCGTATTATTGTTTCCATTTTTTTTATTTAGAAGGGATGCTAGAGATATTCCAATTCATCAAATTATTTCCCAGTTATGTTAAAAATAATTAATATTAGAAAAAATAAATATTTTTAGGAACTTGTTGATAACAAACACCAGCTCTTAATTTAAATGAATAATATCGATTGTATTTACAACGGAATTTTATAGTAAGGTGATTGTGATTTTTTAAATTAGAAAAAGTTGAAAAGTTGTATATTATTTCATTTACTAACTTCATATAATTTAAATCATTGGTTTTATTTCAATTATTCGAAAATTTGTTATATAAATGCTAAAATATTATTTTTTAAAAATAATTTTGCACTGAAGTACTCTCCCGAAGATATTAGTAATTTGCTAAAAATCAATTTTTTAGGCCTTTTCTAGTACTATCTAAAAATCATTCGCACACCTATAAGTTTCAGTTTAGGAAACAATTATTTAATGAAATCAAATTAATTCTTAGTAATACAGTTTTTTAGAGTGAATTTTATTTACTGAACGTTAAGAAGTTTTTATTTTAGAGAGAATTGCCATACATTTCCACGTATAAACTGAGAAATCCAAGCTAAATTATGGGGATCGACTTATATTCGGATCTGCTATTAAAAAAAAAAAAGTCCGTAAGTAATATCTATCTGTTCTAAAAACCTTAAATACTTTTCGGTTATCCACGCAAACAAATGATAAATCATAAAATACAACACGTTTATATCTCATTAGTTTATACATCTCATGAGGAAAAAGGTTGTAAATGAAATGACCATTCTTTTTCGGAAGTATTTTTATTACTGGTTTGCTGAGTGGTCAACAAAATGAGAAATGACGAGCAGCCATATTGTTAGAATTTTCAACGAACACAAGTTTTGAAAGAAGTAGTAGTTTGAAATTTGTTATATCAGATATTTTACTACCACTCCTCTTTTTGACAAATTTTTTTAAGCTCCCAGAAAAAAAAATAGCATAGATACCACATAATGTATTCTAAACAACTGATTGGCAGCGATGTGATAGCTTAAGATAGTCTATCTTGGTTGGCGCCTGAAATTTTATTTTATTATGATTTGATTGGAAAACATTTCATTCGTTGTTCTTGATTGACAACCTTGCACTTACCTAGTGGCATGTTCAAATGATACAGAATTTTTTTTCTATTTCGGCTTATATACGGGATCTGAATTTTAGATATATTTGGGGGAACGTGCATTCTCGGCTTATGTACAGATCGGCTTATATTCGGAGATATACGATACATTCTCTATAACTGGGAAATCTGCTCTGTTATAATATAAATAAAAGGACATTTTTCTAAATATGTAATATTTTACTTTTTTCGGTTAAGTACTGGAAAAGAGGAATTGAATAAATAAATAAAGTGATAGAACTTCTCAATTTTAAGAATGTATCAATTTCTTAAGAATGTATTTACTTCAATTTAAAATGCACTTGCGCACCTCATTTGAAATTCTGAATACAAAATAAAAAATAAATTACTATTGACGCTTAGATACTGATGCTTAATGTAACATTAGGTATTTTTCATAATCGCGGAATAATGGTGTGACGCTATCTAAAAATTGTGTTTCAAAATTATAGAATTTCTCTGACGTGACTAATATGAAATGTGGACTTTTATGAGAAATCACAAGATCTTGTTATTCTGGTGATTGCGAATTGAAGAAATATTTTTAAGATACGAACGTCTGAAAAGAGTTATGTTGGAAACTTATCTTCAAGGAAAGTTCCAGCAAGGCGGAAAATTCTGGGAATTGTTCTGATATCTTTTACCGGATATTGGTCACTTTTACATTTTTACGATAATGACATGAAACCGAGAAAACACGCTATGTTTCAGAGTTAGTCACGAAACAAAAGTCTTTTATTTGTAGGGGTTAAACACATTATTCGGTTTTTCCTTTATTATTAAAAAAAAAGGCTTATTTTTTTCAGTATGTTCATGAAAATACTAGAATAATCGAATGAATTTTATCATCAAGAGGATATCCTTTCCACCGAGTAGCAACATCTGTGTTTGTTACTTAGCTTTTATAGCGAAAATGACACCTGCAAACGTGTATTTTAAGTAAAAAACTAAACAAGCTAAACTGAAACAGTAAACTTTTTGTATGCGATTACTTATGACCCGTACAAGCTGAGGTCGTAATATGAATTGATCATTGTGTCACGAATTTTGGCTTAAATGGTGGATAGAATTTTGAATAAAGTTACAGTATAATTTTTTTAAAAAATGGTTTATTATGCATGTGTCGTTTTCCCTTTTGAGAAGTGAGAACAAGTTAATTCAATTTCTTAAATTAGAATTTAAAGAAAGTGATTGGTTGATTTTAACGGAATTAAACTATTACGCAAAATCATAAAATACAAGAAAACTACTGAATAACTCACTGTATTTTAGATTTCGGTCCAATTTTAGAATGGAATTATAATTTATTAAAATAATAATCCCAAATACAAAACTTTTAACTCAAATTCCTTTACCAATTCTAAAATCATTTCGACAGTTTTATAAATTAAATTATATTTCGTCCAAGTGTTACTTAAATATTTGTATATTTCTCTAAAAAGTTTGTGCTATAATTAAGAATTTTAAAGAGCATCGCGAAACCTTGTTTGAAAAAAAAATTTCATGAAGTATTGTCAGAAAATTAATTTTTATTTATTTTAAATCGATATATTACTTTTATTTCATAAAAACTTATTGAAAGAAGTTAAATGTTATTTGAAACTTAAAATTTGCAATATTCAAAGCTGACATTTGTGTATCAAACGACGAAAAAATATCATCTGAAATATAACACCCGTATAAGAGCTTTCGCTTCTCAGACATTCGAAAATTTCTTTTACTTATTGCTTATTCACTGTTTGTTTTCACACAGTTTCTTTATTTTTCTAAATTAGCATATCTATTTATCAGTTAAAAAATTCTACCAACTTTAGAAGAAAAACCGATGTAATAGCTGTGTAGGTTGGAAGTGTGAAAATCAAAACAATAAAAGAGTAGGGAAAAAAAAAAAAAAAAAAAAGCATTTGTTTTTAGACTTTTGGGTGTTTTCTGAGTAAAAAAGAATTCGACCTTTTCATAAAGCAACCTTGACCTTCACTTTATCTGTAGGTTGACGCAAACGTAAATGTTGAGACATGCATCTAATGCCTAAACTTCTCTTAAGTCAAGTACAAAAATAATCAGGAGAGCACATACTTTGAGTATTATAAGTATTATTCGCCTTTGTCTGTCATCGCTACGTCAGGTGATGTAATTATCGTATACAATAAATATGACATTCGACATAATGTGTCATAATGTTTTTATTATAATAATAGTTCGTTATATAACTATACTGAGGATTAAAATTATTTTTTTCTCCTATTATATTTTCAAAACAAAAATCAAATTTAAAATACTTTTGATGAATTTTATTTTAGTTACATTATTCTGTTTATGTCATCCCAAATCAGCTACAATTCTCTTGTATTCTTTAGGATTAAATTACCAATACTCTTTACACACTTTAGTACTTTCAGTTTTTATTAAAATCTATAGCTCCTTTTAGAATTCCCTGAATTTATTAATTGATTTCGTTTACATTTAAATACATTTAATTAATGTCCTTATCATAAATCACAATTTTAATAATTTTAATGTTTATAAGACTTTCATTTGGAGTAATTAAAGCTCCCGTCTACCCGCCATTTTGATTTCTCGGACGTAATGTTAATCCTATGGAATTTCGACTTTAATTCTCACATCCTTACTATTCGACCTATTTGAATGCAATAAAATGCATCTGAAAAAGCAAAAAATAATGAATTCTTCTGTGGAATTACTTTTTTCCTCCGATTTTTAAAAATATTCTTACCCCTATTTTAATGATTCGTTTACTTGTTTTCTGGTCTAAGAAATATTTTTAAATATTTTTAAGAATCGGAGGAAAAAAGTAATTCCATAGAAGCATTCATTATTTTTTGCTCTTTCAGGTGCATTTTATTGCATTCAAATAGGTCGAATAGTAAGGATGTGAGAATTAAAGTCGTAATAATTCCATAGGATTAACATTACGTCTGAGAAATCAAAATGGCGGGTAGACGGAGCCTTCAGTCTTAAAGAAGATGTACTTTAAACTTGGACCCTTATCAAGGTATGCATTGGGAATCACTCATTTGAACTTTTTGTTGTTGCACACTTTAACAATAACCAGTTATTATTTCATTTCTTACTAATTTTTTCCCCTTTAAAAATGCTTGATTATTTATTAATCTCCATTCGGAGAATAATTTCGAGCTATGTGTATCAAAATAATTCGAAAGTCTTTATCTAAGCAAATATGTCGATGGGCATACCATGCTGAAAATAATAGTTCTTTCTTCTTTTATGTTGTAATTGCCAAACCTATCTTCTCTTATCGGATCCAGAAGATTGAACCAATAAAATGTGTAGTTCTCATCTCTCAGCTTTCTCTCTTTTCTTATTTTTTGATGATTTCTTCCCCAGACTAAATTCTTCCCTACTGAAATTGACGCTCTGATCCTTTAAACTAAATTTCAATTTTGAAAATTTTTGTTAAGATTCTTCCCTGGTGAAGCTGACATTCTGAATCAGTTATTATTTTCAGGTTTTAATTTCATCTTTTGGCATTTTAAAAGTTTTATTTGAATTTCGTAATAATACATTGTTTTAATTAAGTAAAATTAATTAAATAATTTTAATGACGAGGAACGATGCGCAAGCGTATCAGGTATTCTATAATGATATTCTGTAAGCGTATTTGCGTCCGAGAACAAATTTGTCTATTCTAAATGTTGCTCTCTTTTTTTTTTCATTACTTAAGTAATTTACTTAAAATGCATTGAATATAATCATTCTTATTTTAAAAATAATTTAACCATCCTTTATTGATTCTATTTCATTTTAAAAAAAATATGTTATGACTTGCTGTCTTTCAAAAACCGCAATTCCTAACTCGTTTTGTGCCTTTCTTTGTCTATTGCAGACGGATTAATTTTTCACTTTCTTCGTCATCCCTTTATTTACAGAAAACAATTGCTTGACATATCCCCTTTGATTCAGAGACCAAATGAAAGAAGTCTTTATTATTCGGGACACACCGAAGCGTTAAGCGTCGCTCATCCTTGGTGCCCTTGGAACATTTTTAAATGCCCGGATGATGCGCGGGGGTAGAGGGAAAGGAAAACGCTCAATTTCAACCTTTACTTTGATTTTCCCCTTCCCATTGTAGGGGTCAAGTTGTTGGCGACGATGTTTTCTCTTTTTTATTATTATTATTATTATCATTATTTAACACAGTCGCTAATACAAAAGATCAGTTTTGTTTCTTTTCATCATGGACTTACAGTAAAGCTTGTTTAAACAGAACATATCGGATTTGTACGCATAACCATATTTCTCATTTACCTTGCAAAAGAAACTTAAGGTTCCCGTCTATCAGCCATTTTGATTTCGTGAACGTAATGTTAATCCTATAAAATGCTCAAATCTCATTAATTTGTCTAGTAGAATGCAAAAAAAAGTACATCCAAAAGAGTTAAAATAATGGTTTCAGTGGAATCACACTTTTCCTTTGATTTTTTTTTTAAAATGTTTCTCCCTATTTTAATTATTCGTTTGTGGGTTTTACGGTCTTTTCAAAAATTCTAAAATATTTTTAAAAATCGGTGTGAAATGTTATTTTGCAGAAACCTTCATTATTTTTTGCTCTTTTCAATGGAATTTTTTCTATTCAATTAAGCAAAATAGTATAGATTTAAGAACGGTATTAGAAATTCCATAGGAGCAACAATACATTTACGAAATTAAAATGATCGGTATACGGGATTCTTAAAAGTATCCTTAATTTTAAGAATAGCTCAATTTTTTTTTTGCATTATATATGATACGTGACCGTTACGTATATTTACAAAGTATTGAGTATCAAAGGTAATAAGACGGCTAGCATAAATGCATAAG
>BMAW01026231.1:407137-673285 GCA_019974015.1 Nephila pilipes
ATTGCGTGCAAGGGTGCCTTTATACAGGATTCCCCTCACGGCGAATCATCGACGGCTGCGTCGGCAGTGGGCTCTTGAGCACAGAGACAGGCGAGCTGATTGGCACCAAGTTGTCTTTTCAGATGAATCACGCTTCAATTTGTGGACCCATGATGGCCGTGTTCGTGTTAGACGTTATGCCGGTCAACGCTGCCTTCCTGAGTGTATTATTGAACGACATAGTGGTCGAACACCCGGAGTTATGGTCTGGGGTGCGATTTCGTATCATGGACGATCCAATTTGATACGAATTGAGGGTAATCTCAATAGCAACAGGTACGTCCGTGAAGTGCTACAGCCCGAAGTCGTTCCTTTCCTTCAAGGCATCCCTGGAGCTATCTTTCAGCAGGATAATGCACGCCCACATGTTGCGCGGACTGTTCGAGACTTCTGTTCAGCACAACGCATGCAACTTCTTCCTTGGCCTGCTTATTCACCGGATATGTCGCCTATTGAGCACGTGTGGGATATGGTTGGTCGGCGTCTCGCTCGTGATCCGCGTCCTGCAGTTTCCAAAGACGAACTTTGGTTGCGCATACAAGCGATATGGAATTCTCTTCCTCAAGCAGATATTCAACATCTGTTTGACTCCATGCCACGTCGTATAGCAGCACTTATTGCAGCGCATGGTGGCTGCACCAAATACTGATTTCGGACGCTTAATTTGTTTCTTTTGTTTTGAAAATTTCATCATTTATTTGTATCAGTACAAGTCGTTTCTGCATTAAATTTCATTTGATTCTGATGATTCTTTCATGGTGTTGCATTTTCTACAAACAGCAGTATATATATCCCTTTATACTCTAAAGCTTGCATTCTCTGATGGATATTATTGGTATAGTTTTATAACTCTTTTAAGTTAAAATCATCAGTAGTTGTATAAATACTTTTAGGTTATTCCTTAGGATTACATTAATATATTTAAATCTAAATGAATCTGTTTCCTTTGTTCAAATTTTTCCTTTTTTCCTCTGGTTGAAATTTTTGTTTTGTTATAGTATGTCTGCTTAGTTTTTGGTTTTATACAATCTGGTTCTGATGTATTTCACTGAAGTGTGATGGTATTTATATAACACCACACTTCCTTATATATATATATATATATATATATATATATATAAAGAACATCCTACGGAATTATACTTAAAGGCGATTAGATACAACAAAACAAGAAGCCACAAACACGTGCGAGCTAGGGATGACAACAGAAACAAAAGATAAAATGCTCTGCAAAAGGCGAAATTTTATACTGACAGCTATATGATTGATGCATATATTGTCCTCGAATATTCGAACCAAAAATTAAAGTAATTGGTTCGCGAGAAGATTAGTTAAAACAAACTGGGTTGGACGTTAAAAATAAATATTAAAAAAAGTGATAACGCGTATTCATCATAGATGGAAGGGACACTTCTGTTTAAGGGACAAAAGAGCTGATTCGGTGAGTGTCCTTTATTTGTAGTGAATACACACACACATTCATCTATATATATATATGTGTGTGTGTGTGTGTGTGCATTCACTATATTTTAAATACATTTAAATTTATTTAACGTTCTTTCTTTCTTTTTACTTTCCTGTTGAAATCTTAGTATAGTATTGTTTTCGAAGTTTTGTTAGTTACATAAACAAAAAGTTTCTTATCAAGTGAATAGAATTTTCATAACAACCGTCACAAATCTGCGAAAACCAGTAATCTTAAGAAACAGTCATTGTTTAATATTTGCAATAACTTATCTTAAAGATATCCTTGATAATAAGAACGAAATTCTTACCTCAAGAACGAATTGTCATTTTGCTGTCTTCAAAGCAATGTATAAGTTATCATTGTTTTCCTTTTTTAATATCTCTAATTCTTTGATAGTTTTAATTTTTGGGTCAACTATTATAATTACAATTTAATATTGAATAAATAAAAGTGTCATTTTAAAAGGGAAGGAAGAAAATTTATTTCTTTATCTTTATTACAACGTTCGACATTTTTTCATTATAGACATCATGATAATTTCTATAATCATCTAAACACGTTTGTTGTTACCATAATATATACGTGATATAAAATTAAATATATTTTATATTTAATTTACTTTTTAAATCTATTGTAATTTACATCAATACATTTTTATAAAATTAAATATATTTTTATTTAATTTGCGTGTTATATTTCATCAAATAAATTAAATAAAATAATATTAATTTATTTATTAATTTATTCTCAATGAATAAAACAAATAAATATATTGTTGATTCCTTACAATAAGGTATGGGAATAATTTCACAAATAATTAAAATTTATAAAAATAATGACAAAAACATATTATACTTTTTCGTGTTTCTGTCTTTTACCTTGTTAAAACAGTGCATGTATTTTAGGGTAAATATTTTCGAGGAAACTATTTTTCCAAAGGAAATTGCTTACCTATGAGTTTTATGAATTAAAGATGGCTTACACAAAAAGTTACAAGTTATTTCGCTTAATAGTACTAAAAATATTAAGGATAATTACAAATACTTGGATAGTAAAAATGGATTTAAAACTACTTTACTTATAATAAATTTAGAAACGTGCAGAATATTTGCCAGCAGTATTTTTGGAAGGTTTTATTTTTAAGAAATGTTTGCTATTAGAACATTTATTCTTTACTTAAAAATAATTTCTTTTGAAAGTAAATGGGAATTTTTAAAATTAATAAATCCGTATTTTCATAAATATTAGTACAATTAATTTTGATTATTTTTCCAATTTCCTGTTTAATATTTACTATTATTCTCTTGGTTCCATTATAATTAGTAAATATTTAGACAAAATTATTATTCAGAAGTTCTGCAATTAACATTATAAATTTAAGAACTAAATACTGTGACATGAAAAAAAAATTATTTATATTGAAAATTAGCTCATTGAAGAAAAAGTTTGCCTTTTATATAAAGTTCTTCCAGTACTAAGCAGATAAATATTTATTTTAAAAATATTTTCGATGTTCTTCGAAAAATTTGTTATGAGTGTAAGAATAACACACAAAACACGTTTTAGAAAATGCTTAAAAAATCTTCAGTCAGTTTAAGGAAATAATTTCTTTTAAAAAAATTGCGATGGGTAATAAAAAAAATTTTTAAAAAACTCTTTTTAAATAAATTTGCTGAATTTTTATTTTATTACTTTATTTTATTTTTTATTTTTCGAAAATACTTCACACTATACTGATTTTAACACATTACATTAATTTGTCCTGTAGATGGCAGCACGGCAAATAATCTTGTAAAAAATTACACGGCATAGAACAAAATTTATCCTTTTTCATTTGCTTAAATTCCACTGCTTATTTATTAAATAGTATAAACATTTAGAAACTGTTTAAAGTGTTGTCAAGTTATTAATACCGAATTTCTAATTGTTTTCTCCGATCCTCGATTGGTATGAAAATTGTATTGAACTTCTTGGGATCTTTTTAAAACAAAATTGCTAATTACCCAGGAATTACAGTCAATAATAGGATGTATAAGTCGTTTGTAACACGCAAGTGATATTTTTTCAAAAAAGAAAATATTATTAGCGCACAAAAAGGCGAGGATATAATTTCTTTACACACACACACTAATACATGTGCAGCAGAATTTTCTCACGAACAAAAATTTTCCCTCAAAAAATTTGAATTGTTTCATTTATTTTTGTTTGAAAAAGAATTTATCCTGCATTACTACCTAACCTTATTCACTTATCAGGGGTTAGCAAAGTGATCGATATAGTATAATTACGGGTCGATCCGATCTAGGGGGTCGATTAGGGGTCGATGAATGAATCCGAATGCTATTCAATCTCAAATTTATTAACAGCTACGCAGTATGTACAATTTTCATTCGGAATGGCATTTATAATTACAATATAGTAAGTACAATTTTTATGATAGATTATTGCTTATTTAATTTTTCATTCCTGCATACTTTTTTAAATAATTATTTATCTTTTTACTATCGTTTAAAGTATGCGTGTTTCGTGATGGGTTCTCATTCTCAGATTCTTGCTCCTTTTTGCTACAAGATGGCCCAAATTAGTACACAACCTGTTAAATCACGATTGTTTGATAAGCTTTGGGAGGAAAATGATGAACTATCAAAGCAATTATTATTACATACCGAAGTATGATAGTTGTCAAGTGGTGCATATTTATAAAAACTTGTTAAATTGTTTAAACGGTTACATAATTTCTTACTGAAATTAATCCAGCAATTTTGCAATTCGTCTCTTAGAGACGAATTGCAAAAATAAATAAATAAATAATAATAATAACAATATTTCTTATTTGGCCGATGTATTTACAAAGTTCAATGATATTCAAACACATTACCAAGGGATAGATATTACATTAATTCAAGTAAGAATAATTATTTTAAGCTTACAAGTTAAATTAAATTTGTTTAAGTCTTCATTGTTGCGTAAAGAGTTTCAATAATTTTCAAATTTACGACAATTGGATATAACGGACGTAGAATTGAAAATACAGGCAAAACATTCCAAAAATTAAGCAATGATTTTAAATTACGCTTTAGAGATATTAAAAATATAGAAATCCCAGAATGGACTACCTCGCCATTTTCTTCTCAAGTCGAAAATAAAGACAGTCATTTGCAAGATGGAGACATTGAATTATTAGTAGATCTTGAAGCAAAGAGACCTTTTAATAAATTAATTGTTTGTAAATTTTGTACTACGCAGAAATATCCCAATCTTGTATTACGGCATTACCCTTTTTAATTGTATTCCCAAGCTCATATATTGTTGAAACTGGCTTCAGTCAAGTTAATTCTATTTTAACAAAGAAGAGAAATAAATGGAATATGTAGCTCCGAGGCGATTTAAGACTGAAATTAACAAATTTTGAACCAAATATTGCTAATCGAGCAGAGAATCATCAAGCTAATCCTTCTCATTTAATTATGTAAAAATTTGATTTTGTTAAAATCAAAAGAGGGGGAGGGGGACTTAACTGTTTCTCGAATGATTTAATTTATTTTTGAAACAGGTAAGTTTCTCTCTCCCTCTATCTTTATCATTTTTATAGAGGTAGTCGATTAGAGAATCACAAAATTTTAGGGGGTCTGTGATCAAAAAAGTTTGGCGACCCCTGAAATATACAATTCTTGATTAGCTCACGTCGCCATCTAGCGTGAAATACAATAACAAAGAAGTGAAATTTAAAGTAATTTTCAATGGTATTAATATAGACAAGCTCCAGGTGACAATTTTTTTAAAAGTAAAAATCAGGATTCTTAAAGAGAAAATTTTTTTTAATTAAAAGTAAAAAAAAATTGTTATTGTCGTAACAGTACTTTTTGTTCGGTGTATACATTGATTAAAAGTAAATAAAATTGAAATGAAAATAAGATATTAATAAAACATATGTAATAAAAAAAATCCTACCGAAATAAGTTTAGTACCATAACATCACATTTCTATTATTACCATTTTAGAAAAACTCTTTATAATAATTTTCTGTAAAATTAATTGATTTTAGTAAAAATTTATTTGTTGGACGTTTTGATAAAATTCAGTGCAGTAAAGTTAAAATTAAATTTGGTAATTAGCCTGTCCTTTAAAGTTTCAACCATGTAATTTAGTTTTATCACTGGTTTTCATGTTAGTCGTTAAACACTTTTCGTTATTGGAAGCTTTTTAGGAAAATTCTGAAAAATAAAATCGCTATAAATTTGAATGTTGACACGAATATGTTGTGTATTTAATAAAATCCAGATTTTTCAGTTTGCTGAAAATGTTCTTCCTGCTCCGGTAGACAATGAAGGTATATCTCATAGATTTTCGATACTTTTTCTTTGAAAAAAGCAGGTGTAATTATACTTGTACTTCTAATTGCTTAAATTTCGCCGCACTTATAATGGCAAGAAAAAGTTTGTTTTTCTCTCTGATAATTTTTTTTTTTTTTTGTGTTCTTGTTGGAGATATTACTGGTTTCAACAGAAAAATCCTGTCCTTTTGTTTTTAAAACAATATTGTGGAATATAGATGACAATAAATAAAGTCAAGATTCTGTTTCTGGATTAACAAAATAATTTTAGATAGCTATGTATGAGACACTTTTCATTTTGACAAAATATATGATTTAAAAGTAGCACATATTTATAGACGCTAACCACCTTGTGGTGATATATCCCAGAAATTATACTCGACGTCTAGGGAATTATAAAATTCTATTTACTCATTAACCCGCAATGTGTATATATAAAAACACAAATAAATCTTATCAAAATAAATGTTTGTACAACAATAGACAGTACCAAAGACGGTCGTCTTCAGTCTGTTCAGAATTATTCAAAATATGTGCGACTCAACCAATGCCTGTAAGCTCTCTTTCTCTTAGATTTAATTTTAGTTTTGTAAAGATGTTGTTTTTGCCAATCCTTCGCTTCCTTCCGAAGTTGTTAGTGATATCTACGAAGAAAAAATTCAAGCACTTTCTTACTCAAACTGTGTTTTTTTTATTAAAAAAAAATACTTCATTATATTTGAGAATAAGGTTAAATGTTTCACCTGCCAATTTTTTTACCTCTGATATTCTTCTTGAATGCGGACTGATATAGAAAACATCTTGTGATTATGGGAATCAATTTTATATTTCCTAGTTGATTATGCAAATACAAGAAGAAGAAAATGCATCTTTCACCTCCAACCAAACTGGTTCTTATGATTGCATTGTTGTAGAATACAAATTTATTACACAGTTATCGCAGACAATCACCAAGTTAAGGAGTAATTTGGTTATGTAATGGAATAAAAATTTTGTAGTATTTTTAGTAAGAAAATCAATATGTTCGTGTGCATTTTGCGATATTAATATAAATAAATCAAGAGAAAGACGTCTTTAGAATTTAGAAATGAGCAGCGGCGGATCCAGAAAACATCGACAGGTGGGACACAAAATCGAAAGGGGGGCACAATTATTTTTGCCCCTTTAAAAAGTTCATAAGACTTGACCATGTTTATTTCGATTGTTACCTATGCTTTTTTAATCCTCAATCAAAAAATTAATTAAATATTAATTCGGGAATCAAATTCAAATTAAGAACTAAAAACTTACAGTACAATGGATAGCTCGGTCTTGTGTTTGGACACAACAAACAACTTTTTAAGTAAAACAATAAAATAATTTTTTTTTAAAAAAAATTGATTGTATAATTCGGTTGGGATTTCCTAAACAGGTATGATATTTTATCTATCAGTGTGCTTCAAAATTTGATGCGGGGCATCAGCATTCCAAGATCCGTCACGGCAAATAAGTAAAGCTGAAAACATTATCTCTCACTATTTATGTTCTTCTATGTTATGATGCGTGCCATTGATCAAATATTAAATTAAAAACGATCTTAGTAATCTTAGTATCTGAGTGGTCAAGGTAATGAACTTTTTAAATATTCCTAAATTGTATGCATGGATGTTTCTGTGATCGTATTGCATGATCATGATTTATTCGAAAAAGACAGCATTCCAATTTTATTCTTAGCACAAGAAAAAACACCAATAAGCCATTCGAATACATCCTAGCTGGCTGCAAGCCAACATCGACATTGAATTACTTGACCCTGAGATTGAGACGTGATAATATCATTAAATCTTTCGTCTGCCGCAAACCAGGAAAAAAAATGTACAAATATCTAGCCAGACTGTTTTGATTACAGGACCGAATTTCTGGGGATCACTTGATGCTGTTAAAACTTAACACCTATCTGTAACATATTGAGCACTACGTTGCAGAACAGGTATCGAATCGAAATGAACTTGAATTATATTTCTATAATCAACAGTTGAAGAATCAGTAAGAAGTGCATTGATTTGATTAAGTAACCTATTTGAATTAATTTACATAGTTAATAACATAGTTTGATACTTCTAAAAATGAAAATTATTTATTTAGTTCAAAATGAATTGCAGACAACTTACTGAAGTTAACTTTTGATCAATCTAAATTAATGCTTAGGGGCACAAAACAGAAAATTTATAGCACAATGCTACTTACACAACACTTGTAAGCTTGTGGTTCCGGAATCCCTGCCAGCAGCGTTAGCCACCGTGCAACTGTAATTGCCCGTATGCTGCTCCTGAACATCTTCTACTACGAGGGAAGTAGAAAACTCGTCCAACCTCCTGATGCCGATCTCGGTGGGACTGGGAGGATTTTCTCGGGGCTCAATGTTCTCCCCATCTTTTGACCAAGTGAAAGTAAGGGGAGGAGAACCGTCACTCGTACTACATGTCACATGGTATCGTTCTCCTTTTCTCAACTGGGCAATCCTCGACAGAGGGATTAGCTTGGGCGGAACTGCAAAAGAAAAAAAAAAGTTGATTAAATACAGAAAATATAAATGATCACAGGATTGATAATTCATAACACACTCTTGCATCCACAACGTACATGCCACCACAGTGATTTTTGCCATCTATAAGTTCCTCATTAAAACAGTTACATAGGTTTTCCTTTAGAAATTTATATTATTTTTTAATTATTGTGCCCAGACTTTAGCCTAAAGTATTTCAGTTTCACTATGAAATGTATAATGTCTTGTTCTGTAATTGGCGTAAATTCACAAACATTTATAAAATATGATGAATTTGCTTGGATACAATTATGTACCTTGTAACATGGGCTATTCGCGATACTTCCCTCTGACTAACATCTGGTCTTTCTTTTTGATTTTATATTTAAGTTCCCAGCTTCTTTTTTCGCAATCAAATGGAACGTGATGCAAATTAAGAAAAGTTTGGAAGTAGAGTGAATAGATATAAAAGTAGTATTAAATCGACAGATAACTGAATTTGAGAGGATTAAAGTTGTGGTGTTGAGAAGAGTGTTAGTGTGTGTGGAAGAATTCTGGCACGTATAATTGATTAGGTGAGATTATGACTCGACACTGTGTCGGAGAAATTGGAGAAAGTACTCGCAACGTATTCCGGTTAGCGTATTTTTTGACAAGTTATACAATTTGTTCGATCTCGCGAATAAAGAAAGTAAACTATTTGAGATCCAATCTCCTTTTTAGAAGAGTTAACAAACATACATTCTAGATATAATTGACTACTTTATTTACTTGGTCTGTGCTTGAACTTAAGTTGAAATTTAGATTTTATATTTAGAATAACATTTAAGATTACAGTCGAGACGGGTAACAGGATACCGGCACAATCTTTAATCTAAATTATCATAAAATCAAAAATTTTCCATTTCTCGAATTGTAAAATGATGTTTAGAAATGAATGCAAAATAATAATAAATAAATAAAAGAACTTGGAAAGACTTATTTTAAGGAGACAGATCATGTAAGGTAATCAATGAAGCAAAATGATGTACGAAAAGAAAATTCCAATCAGTTCATTAAATCACAAGATATTAATACAATTCTGTAATGTGGTAAGTGCTGGGTAGCTAATACTCCAAGTTTGAAAAGCTGCAAAATGTCAAAAACGTTTAAACATATTTTAAGTTTCCATCTAATATAGGGTAATCTCCAAAACGAAAGAGGCACGAAAAAAAACTTACAAAAATATATTGCCATTATTATGTATTAACTCAAAACAGTTTTCAGTTTTTTTTTTTTTTTTTTTTAATTTTTTTTTTCTATTTCAGATTGTGCATTGAACATTTTTTTCATTGAAAACAATTTTTTCCTTGGTGACCTCTTCTTCTGTTATAATGTTAATATTCTTGATATGTTTGTCCATTTATTTGGTGCTAGTGAATAACTACTTACTAAAATTTTAAAATTGAAACTGATGTCACGGAATTTGAAGTGTATTCTAAAATGCTTGCTCTTAAATTATTATCGGTATAACACAGAGGTACACAGTGATCTGGGTTTTCATTTAAGTAAATAGCATCCTAAAAGAAGTGTTTCTCTATTTAATTTTAAAAAATTATTTCCTAATGGCTAATCACAAATAATGGATTCAAAAGCAATGCTGGAAACAAAAGGAAAATTTGCATTTTTCATGGAATTTTAATCCTTTCTAAATCCATACAGTTTTAAAATAAAAATAATTAATATTCCTTAATTCCGAAAAAAGGCTATTGGAATTTTCTTTGTCAATAACAGATAATTTAACAGTTGAGACTCAACATTTCACGTCCATCACCAAAACTGAACAATAAACACTTCGAGGTAATCGCACATTAGCAGACGCTGATGACAGAAATGATTAGAACTCTTGTTTTATCTTTTTTAGTTCCTTGTATTGTAAAATTAAGATTTACCTTACAAGAAACAAGTGAGATGACATATATATTTGTAAAAATAATCAATTATTGTCTTAAGAAATATAAAGTTTTTAATTTGAATTTAACAAATTGTTTCTTTCATTATTTTGAATTTACTCAAAACCGCTAGAGACGGTGGCAATGTTGTTCCTTTAATGGTAGCGATTTAAGTATGATAATAATAAATTCCAAAGTAAACATGAATATATAAATATATACATATGTAGATTTTATGCTCTAGTTCACATAAAAAAAACTTTTACCATTATGTATAGTAGAGGTTTAATCTGTAAATATTGCTACCATGAATGTGAATTAAGATTTCAAAAAATTTAAAACAGGTGATTTTATTTCGATTAAAAAGAATATTCTAATAAAATTGGATCAATTTCCAATAAATAAAGAATAGAATAAAAATTTGACCTGCATCATTTTGCAGCATTCAGAAAGGACGATTAATTCGAATGTACTCGTGATCGTCTGCATTTGTAAGATGTTTTTGTTTCAATTTTTCTTTTTTTCAATTCTTAACGATAGCATTTTATTATTTTATTTTTCGGTATTTGCACTTTTGTTTTTAGTGGGAGGGAATATAGATTCTTAATTGAACTATATTTCTCACAGAAAATCAAAAAAAAGCACATTTGTATATCCTTCCTAATTTAAAAAGACAGTAGAAAGCCTTTTCATCGAAAGATAGATAATACCGTGTTTGTCATAGGTCAAAAGGAAAGTTCAGCGAAATTGGAAAGTAAAAAAAAAAATAATAATACATTTTTCATATATTTATAATACTTATTATAAAATATAATTTCCTTCGTCTCTAGGATTGGACTATACATATTACAGATGGGTACCTTATGAGAAAAGTAAGAAAATGAGCTTAATCGAGTACGTCATATGCATCTCTTATTTCTCTGAACAAAAACGACCCCTTATTGGACAGAATGATAATTGGTGATGAAAAAATGGATTCCCTGCGAAATCCTCGTAAGAAAAAGAGCATAATGGGAGCCCGAGACAAACTGTTCCCTCTTCCTTTAAGCCGAGATCAAACCCGAATAAAAGAATGCTATGTATATGGTAAACGTCCAAAGATCTAACGAAAAACTCAGTTCAGAGAGAAATTAATGATTTAAACGTTCTAAAAGAAAATAATCCAGCAATGTTCAATATAAAGCACATCAAAGTGCATCAAGATAATGCCAGACCACATACTCGTCAGAAAATTGCAGAATTAGACTGAGAAATTCTGTCTAATACACCATATTACTTAGATCTACAAACCTCCGATTGTCACCTGTTCCTCTCCGTACAAAATGTTTTGAAGAAAGAAAAAAAAAGTCGAAACTGAAGCAGGTGTCAAACAAGCACTACCTGAGTTCTTCGCCTCTTAAGAGAATATATTTATCAAAAATAATATTTACAGATTACCGCTATACTGGCAAGAGGTCATAAGTAACGACAGAAATTATATCGTACAATAAATATTATTAAGTATATGAAAAATATATTACTTTCTTCCACTTGTCAAACTGACGAAACTTTCCGGTAGACCTAATATTTACTTTTAAAAATGCTACGTGAATTAAGATTGGTATACTGATATATTTCTTAGTACATCAAACATCCATTTCTTTTGTTACAAAATATTTTTTAAAACTTTTATGCTGTAGCTATTGATTATTTCGCTTTATAAAATCAATATTTTACAATAGACTTCATTCTCTCTCTCGTTTTGAAACAGAACTTCTCATAAAAGACAGTATTATAAATTTCGACTACAATTTTGTCGCCATTCATAACGAGTAAGGATGTACAAAAACACATCAGACATAAAGGAATTCAAGTGACACAAAATCAGATTCACTATCCCAATAATCTTTCTAATATTATTCATATAATTGTCATCAAAGCTTTTGATTTCTGTACTGTCACATACAGTAAAATTCGAATAAACTTTAAATTGATAAAATGGATCAACAAGCCTTACAAATATGTATATAATCGTGAATGCTCTATTGATTCTTCGAGAATGTATCTTATACGAATTGGTAAAAAATCTCAGGGTTATCATTTTAATTTTAAGAAATTCGAGATAAGACATCTCATAAAAATTAAAATAATGAAAATTCTTTAGAAACATAAAAACAATATTCTTACGAACAGCCTAACATTTTCTTCTTCCTTCCTACTGTGTTAAATATTTATTTTCTCGTAAGCATGTTAAGTAAAAAAATGCAATGTTATATAGTGTGTAACGCCCCAGTATTACTTCCTTCTGTTATCATTATTAATCTTATTTGAAAAAAAGTTGCGATTCAATAGTCAAATTGTGACACACTTTTTCCATTATTTAATTCTACTGTCATTGTTCCTTCTAATCATACAGTCAATAAATACTAGACTACAACAGAAGGCACGATAAACAAGACAAAACATTTTATTTAACACTAAAGGGTTTATGTATAGATAAGGTATATTTCTCTAGAATACTACATAACTCATCAATTCTTTATTAGGATCGACTGATAAAATCTTAGCTTACCAATTCACTTGTTGTAATTCAATCACATCACGCAAACAACCGATTCTTACATTAATACTTTAATTAATATTCGCTTCAATCCTTAAAATGCAATACTTTAATACAACTTACAATTATATATCAGCTTGATTTTATCTTTTATCTCCTCCATTTTCCCTTCAATTCTATTTCATTTTGTCACTATTTCTAATTCAATTCACTACACTTCTTATCTTCATCTAATTTACCTAATCACGTTTCATTTTGATTGTGAAGAAATCGTAATTTTATGCAATTCAACTTACAACAAAATCCCCGAAGTGAGAGAAGAGAAGTTGTGAATAGCACAACGTTCATTAAATGAATAGAAAGTCGAACAGTGATGAAAATTATGTCATTTAATTCAGATCTAGTAATATTCAAAGGTCAAACTGCTCATCTACTATATTTGTGGATTCACCTTGTGTACGTCAGAATCTAACGTTTAATATAATAACTAAGTACTTATCTGATCTGAATCAATTGGGCACGATTCTTTATTGGAGCATTATAGGAGGGCTCGAATCTTTGAACTCTTGTATATCCATTCTACGGTCCCTTTTAAAGCTACTTGATTGGTGCAGGTATGATATAAATGCCTCTTATTGATAATTTCATCTGTCTCTACCACCAACTAACTATCTTCACTATTTAATTCTTCGCTTCTTATAGATTCATTTTCTCCTTCCTGTTTACTACACTTCAGTTATTTTAATGTAATTTACAAAAGTCATGTTTCATCCATTTGGAGAGATTTTTAATTCAAGTCAATTTATGTAAAGGGTTAGATGAATGGGGAAACGTAATAAAGTCTACGTTATAAATGTAGTGATATAAACTGATTGTTTGAAATTTTTGGGTACCAGCATAAAATTTCAAAAAGAAGACTGCTCAAAGATTCATAAGAAATGCACAGATAAGAATTTTATTCTACAATGAAATAGATAGGATCAGTGAGTGATTAGACTAGTTTAAAATAACGAAATTTAACTTTAACATTCTTCCCTTCAAAATAAAGATGTAAGTTAAAAGAGAAAAAAACCCGTTTCTGGAATATCTAGTGTTTGATAAGGTATCTGCTATCAAATTAATATTATATAAAGTTATATCCAATACGGTTTTATGAAATACTCCAGCTGAAGTAGCAAATAAAAAATTAAATTGATTTTAATTTCAAAGATCAAAATTTACTAAAATTAACGAAGTTAAGTCTAAGGAAAACTTTTATTGGTCGTAAAATAAGCGAACTAATAAAAGTCACTAAATTTGAAGATATGTAGAAGATTCGGATATGCGGTGGAGAAGAAGAATGTGTAGAAAGTGTACAGTGAACTGAGTAAAACTTATGAATAAACTTCTGAAAATATATTATTCTCTCTCATTGGACTTTAATATGTTGTTCATAGATGCGTAAACATTATTTTTCTGTATTGTCATTCAAAAGCTTTTTTACTTAACTATAAACGATATAATTGGCAGTCATATGGATTATGCTTAATAAATGCATATAAATCATGGAGATGCTCTTTAACTCTTTAAAATTTTATGTTGATATTTAATTATATTACAATAAGTGAAAATAATAAATATTATTTACTTTATTTGATGATATGAGCTGTTAACCAATGGTTGGTGAACGAAAACAAGGATGAACTGGAGCCGAAGTATCGAAAACATATAATCCCAATATAAGAAAATTATCACATTTTGTAGAATTCAGTATATGTACAAAGTAACTCATTGTTATGAGAAAATATATTAATATAATCTATAAATTTATTAATATAATATATAATTAATATAATATTGTATTTATATTCTTTAATATAATTCTCAATAACCTTTAAAAAACTTGTGAAATATTTTTTTTTAAATATTTATGATAAAAATATGTTTGTGCTCCTCTGATATTATATTATTATCGGAAAGACAATATTACTTTTAAATTTCAAAATGAAGACTTAATAGAAGTAATTTATGACATAACTGATCATACAGTAAATAACACAAATAAATCACAATTTTTAGTTCCAAAATATTTCAAAATTTTGTCTTCAAGATTACCGTAAATTAGTTAAAATTTTCGACAACAGTTGCAATTCGATATAAGAATGACAATTAAAAATAATGAATGATAAGACTGTACAAGGCAATGATAAGTCTATATTGAAAAATATTTATTTACAATGATTATTAAAAGAATATTAAAATATTTTCCATTGAAATATAGAAAAAAATAATGAAAGTAGAAAGTTTTCAAAATGTGTTATGGTTCTTTTGCATAAATATGAATTGAATCTATAGACTAATAAAATTTGTAAGATATCAGTTTAATATTTTATACTAAAGTTATGAAGAGTGGAAAATGAAATAAGTATTGAGGTACTTTATTTTTAATGAAAACAGTCCACAAAAATTATTAAATTGTGTTAGAATCATTTGATAAGAAGCGAAAGAAATTTCGAAATAAAATAATGTAAATCTATCACAGACCAAAAAATTATGTGAAAAGATTATTTAATGAATACTTAAGTTTATATAAAAAAAAATCATACATTCTAATGGTTAGGAAATTATTTTACACAGCAGTAGATTGGAGAAAAAGAAAACACAATTCCTTAAAAAGACTTCATAATGATTTTAGTATCAAATTTTCATTAGATATGAATAAATAATTTAAATTAGATGCATATAAATAAAATTTATTGTACCCAACAGATGGTGTAATTCTCCAAAAAACAGATGTCCGAGAAACCAAAATCGACGCTCTTTTTGTTTGGTTCGTTGCGCCTGCCAATTACTTCCCTGCAGTAAGCAAATTTTTGCAATAAAACAGGATTTACAGTATACTGAAAAACGGCTTTCTAGCATCAGTATGTACTACACATGTGCTCAAAAATTAATATAATTCTTCTGTAAAGTTCTAATCATAGCAATTTATTGTTCTTCCTAATTTTTTTTTTTTTCGTTCTTCACTCATAGTGTTTCCAAAGCAATCTCGTAAAAATTTTCAAGCAAGTTATATTTTTATTATAATTTTAAAGCTTGAGAATACATTTCAGACGAATTTCTAAAAAAATGTATTTCATTATTTCAACTGCAACATTAAGAATCCACGGTTGTTGTTTTTTTTCCAAAAGAAATTAATTTTCTTCAAATAAAAAGAGTTTAATTTACGTGCCATTCGTAAAAGACTTAGATTTTAGTTTTATTTTATCTACTTATAAGGTCACAAAATAAATTCATAAGCAAATATTTTTCATTCGCATTTTAATCATTTCCACGACTTTTCTCAATTTCTAACAATGTTGAAATTAATGACGTCTCTCTTAAGAATAAAATTTTAATAAAAAATTTAAAAACAAAAAGACAGAGAATTATGCATATTATGCAACTGTCTCATTAAACAGATTTCGCTTTTTTTTTTTTTTTTTTTTTCAAAAGAAAAAAGTTCGATTACCATTTTGTGGTCTTAAAAATGTTAATAGATTAAGAATATCTCTAAGACTATTGATGTTATAAAAATATAATATCTATCGGAAAGAAAAAGAAATTTGTCGGTCCGACAAATGTATGATGAGTAACTTGGTATATATATATATATATATATATATATATACATATCAAAGAAAAATTATGATTTTTTTTTCTCTTACAAAGAAATTTTAAAAAATAAATAGAAAACATAGTTTTGAATTAATTGTGCCGTTTAAAACTCTTTAATCCTTTTTTTTTTTTTTAATTATCAAATAGAACAAAATTTTTTTTTCATATAAATTAAATAATTTTCAAATGTATACATATATTTAAATAATTTAAAACCCCAGTGTTAAGTGCTTTGAAATCCATTAAAAATATCTTATGCCTAATTAGAGATGAATAATCATAAGTCGAAAATTTCTATAAATAAGTCATTCACCTTTTTGTTTCGGAAAGAAAGGAGAGAAAAGGGAAAAAGCCTCACCTAAAGCAGCCAAAGAAGCTACAGCGATGCCCACCATGCAAAAGCTAATTGTTAGAGAACAAACCAACTGTGGACTTCTGGATTTCATCTTGAATTATCTTTTAAAATCCTAAGTGGTTGAACATGATGTGGGTCGTATCTGATGGTGGTGAACACATTTTCCCAGCATCAAAACATTTTTGAACTCCATTTTAACATTATGATCCGCGGAATCCGTCTTCCGACGATGCTATGAGTCACCAGGGTTGTCCGATATTCGGAAACTAACACCCGGCTCCCTGAATTCGGAAATGGACAGAGATCTCTTTTCCTGATGGGTGCCTATGTTGGCGACGATATCTCATTAGCGCCAAAGAAATTGCAGAGTAATAAGAGGTAATCATGAAGATTAAATGTAATTTTATTAGTACTTTTTGAGCATTCATTTCTAAACATTTTTGAACCATTACTGACATGTATTTTAATTTTAAATCAGAATAATTTTGAAGAGTATACTTTTCAAAAACATTAAATTTAAAAATAGAAAAGTGTATTTAAAAAAAAAATCGGAATTCCTAAAATGTTCTATTATATTAAGATAAAATTTCCATTATAAAAATACTCATGTAGTTTATTATTATAATAAATTAAAATTTTCTCCATAGACCTAAAATACTGAAGAAAGGAGAGTTTCAACAAACGGGCTTTTTAAGGGAGAAATTTATTAATATCATTTTATTTTCCACTATATAATTGTTATTCATTATTTTTAAATGTAGGTGAATTGTATGTAATTGTTTTCAGAATACGTCTTCTATTCTTATTTTAAATTGAAATGTTTCAAAAACAGGTTTTGAGATTTAGAGCAGTATTACAAGGGTTTCTCTGTTTTATTCGTAAATACAAAGCATTATTAAATAATTGTTATCATACAAATTATCTAATAATTAAAACATCTTTTTAAATAAAGATTCATTAATGTTACATATAAGTTTCAAATATTGATTTCTAAAGGAAAAACATATTAATAACAAACAATTTCAACATTTATTGGAAGAATAATTTTTATAAAGTTTAATAAAAATTAAATATAAATCCCGAAAATAATTTTAGAACATTAGAATAATTATGATATAAGAAATAAATTATTGTTCAAAAGATTTCTGATAATGTAATTATATATTTTTTGTTCATTTGTAAAACTTAATATTCAAGAGTTCTATATTCTAAAAATTAGATTTTTTTTCTTTTCCTAAAATACTTCTTAAACATAATACCTTATGGTTTCAAATATTTGTATGTGAATACTCCTAATTCCAAAATTCTTTACAATGTGTCGAAATATTTACTTAGGTAAAAAAAAAACTAGCTGAGAGGTTACCTTGTATAAGTGAACATGGAAGTCCTAATTAAGCAAAATATTTTTAATAGGGATAAAATATACGTGGAAAGGGTTTGTAAAAGCAGTAGCAGTACCTGCTATTAAGTTACTCTAGCTCTGTTAATTTAAAATTTCAATAAAAATCATTGAAAATTAATTTGTAGAAAAGGGAAAAAAATCCACGAAATTTTAAAAAATCACATTTCTTTATCTTAATAATATGAATAACTTTCTACGTGATTTTGAATTTTAAATGAACTCAGTTTTTAGCCGAAATACTGACATCAGACTTTTCACTAATGCACAATTGCGACAGATATATCAAGCTATAGTAATGAGAGATTTTAGTGAGGTAAAACAAATATAAGCAAGTAAATACAAAAAATTGCACCATGTCATCCTCATATTAAAAGTATCTTGTTAATAATGTAGATATTAATTTATTTAGTACTAAGCATTTCACGAAAAAACAGGGCATATTCATCCAAAGATGTAACATTGTTGTTATGGCAACAAAACAATCTTTTTGATTACTTTGCATGGACTTCTTCTTTTCACTTGCTGTTCTTCAAACCTGTGTTCAAATAACTAATCTATCTAAAACTATCTTAATAATAAAAAAGGAGAAATGACTATGAAATTCTAAATTAAAGTTCAAATTATTTCTGTTCCTTAGTCGCCAATTCTCTCCGAATGGGAGCCAACTTTTGCTCTGCCATGGATGACATCGACCAGTCCACCTCAACCACAAGGGGTGGAGGTGGTGAAAAATCCGATTGGGGAGCACGTCAGGGAAACACCCCAACCCCCAAGTATCGATCGGAAGCTCGATCTCACTCACCCTACCCCCTACCCCTTCTCAGCGTAGCCACATTTATTCGATCGTCTGAGAAACATCCCCGTTCATTCACACTAAAAACTATTCTGTCTGAGGAGCAAGCCAAGTTAGTGAAACGTGCGACACCAATTTATGAGATAACGCCGGAAGAGAGCCAAGTAATGAGATAAATTCACTAATGAGCAGAGTAATGAGTGCTCTTCAGATCTCGTTACGAAGGCAGAAGACGCGAAGTGTCAGTTTCAAGATCTAAGCATGAGCAGAGGAGTCAATTCAAAGGGTTCGCTTGAAGAATGAATTTGATAAAGCAAATGCTCGTTTTGTTCAGTTTGAAATTTTATAGAGTATTGAAGCTGTAATTTTACACATTAGAATAACATTAAGAAAAATATCATTTATTTGTTTTGATGTAAAAAATTTAATTAAATTTAGAGGAATTTACATAACTCTTTATGTATAATGTCACAGAATGAACTATTAGTAATGATCGAGATAGTTAATTTTATGTTACATTTAAAATGGTGAGGGACATCTGAGTTGATTTTTCATTCTAATCAAATTCATCTACCTCATTAAGTGTTTGCTTTTTCTTTTTTTCTATAATGTGTTTATGGGTGCAGGACCTCGTCATTTCATATGATGAGGATGGCAACTGAGCTGGTAACTCCATCATCAAAACATGCTACATCATATGAAAACATTGAAAACCTATTACTCATGAAGCTGAAATTAATTTTTAAAAATACAACAACAACAATTTCGTTCTTTTAATTAATGCATAACATACGGATATTTCTTATTATTGGCGAATTAATATTTATGATATTAAAATTTATCTTTGAATTCCTTGTTTATACTCTTTTTAAATGCAACAATATCTACCAATGGGTTTCTTTTTTTATTTCCCTTATTCGTTACCTTCAAATTGTCGTTTAAATTCAAGCAGCTGTTTAGGTTTAATAAGCCCAAGCGGTTTATTCAATAATACTGATAACACTCTGGATGATATTTGAAGCAAATTATTTTTAAATATTGTCCAGCCATGACGAAATAACTGGCCATGATGACATAGCTCATTCTTCCAGAAAAAATACGAATAGAGAGCATTAGAATACGTTGACAGCTTATGTGGAAGACATGGAAACGGAAAAATCTCCGAAAAATTATGTTTATTCGGCACAAGAAAGGGGCTCCTGATGGAATCTTACGCACGATATTTGGAAGAGGAATTCCAGTATATTCAAAAGAGGAAGGAAAGGTTTTGCGCTGAGAAATTGAAATAGAAAGCAAGATAATAAATTTATTTACCAACACACACACACACACACACACACATATATATATACATGGGAGATGAGACACGCTTTTTATATATGTGTGTGTTAGTATATACACACACACATATATATATATATATATATATATATATATATATATTTGTATATTCCAGCATCATTAGAACATTTTGATACAAATGACGAAAATAATGTTACAACAATGTTTCATCGCTATATCATCGTAAAGTAATTATCCAAATCCATAGATTGATCATACTATTGATTTTTCAGCAAATAATTAATAACAATAAAAATTAGTTTTACGTCAGAATTATTGATAAATTAACTATCACTTTTTTTCCCACCGTTGTGATTTCTTTTATGTAACTAAATATAATTCGTGTTCAGAGAAGAATGCTTTATTTTGTATTTCTTATATATAAAATTGTAAATCACATCAAAATGAAATACAGGTATGCCGTAAAAAATTTTATTTTGAATTTCTTTAGATTCTTTATACTTATTTAGTGACAACGAAAAAAAAAAACAATTACTTGTGAAACTTTCATTTTTAATGCATGCAATAATTTGAATAAAATGAATTTATTTCATTAATAATCAATAATGAAACTACGGGCTCTTATGCAATGCAACTAATGCTCCTTTTGTCGACACTATGATATCAAAAGTTATTCATGTTACAAGTATGAGGTAGTCGAAACATGAACGTAAAAACCCATGATTCTCCAACTCATTGATCATAACACCTCCATATCCTAAGCCTTGAAAAATTTAACGGAGACTGTAATAAAGTTCTTAGCAAAAAGATTGACTTCAGTAATTTTTTTTAATTGTAAGTATAAAGTGATTAGATGTCCGAATTCTGTAATTAAATCTTTTTTATTGTTGTAATTCTCTTCGTTATAAATTTTTCACCATATTTCTGTAAGCAGTTAAAAACTTTTTATCTAAAACGGAGAGTTAGAAGGTTTCCTCGTTTTTAATTACTTTAAATAAATATATAATACAGATTCGTTAAGTACTGATAAGACATTGAGAATATAAATGCGTGTATCTTTGAATTTCTTCATTTCATTAGAAAATCTTGATATTAAATGAATTTGAAACTTAAACGAATTTTTTTTATCTTTTTCTCATAAAAGTTACTTTGACCACCCAACACTTAAAAGTGTATTAAATTTTCTTAAGGAGCTGAGTACTATTTTATGCTTGCGTCAAGAATGACTATCTTATTACCCCAGTGTAAACATGTATCTGTTTTCATTCCGAATTTTAAAAAAAAAAAATCTGACACGCCTCCACATTTAAAATATTTTTTCCAGTTTCAAGGGTATCAAATATCTTATCTTAGAAGGTGAACTTTTGACCTAACTGCTGTAAACAACTTCTTTTCCCATCAAGTACGACCTTCTAAATGAATTAAAACTTTGTTGAAGATTTTTTTTTTTTTCATTATCAGAAATTTTAATTTTTTTATTAATTTCTCAATAAAACAATGTTAACTAATCGTAAGCTACAATTTAACCTTTGATCATCATAAGAATATTCATTTTGAAAGAGTGATTGCTATCAGCGTTGCACTGAGAAGCTACACATGGGCTATTGGTGACGTACCTCGTTATTTTGAATTAAGGTCAAGTGACGAGGACAACACCTAATCTGCCACATCCCTTTCCAAACTTCCATACCACGCTTATGGGGGACATGGGATCTCGCCCAGATTTATCGTGTGTCAGCCCGCTATACGGCGGGTCTTGAGAGCTATTAGAACTCGAACCCTACGAAAACAATGCCGGTCGCGATCACTAAGCTACAACGGCCACTAATTTTGAAAGTATATTAATGCCGCAGATGCGACTTGGTTGGATTATAAATAAACTAGCATCCAGTGTGGTCTCGGAGGATTAATCGATTCACTATCTCGTACAATTCCCTTAACGAGCTTCAATTTAGTATTCAAGAATAAAAAAAAATATATTTTGCTTTCATGTAGACGTGTGTGTGTTCATATATGTAATCTTGACCGATGAAACACGCACAGAAGAGTATGATTGCTCTGAATTACTTAGAGTTGATGATTTATTTGCATTTAGTGAATTTTTGAAGGTTCTCAAGGACACGATAAGCATAACTGAGAGAGTAAGAGTAAAAATTGCTGAACCGTCTACCATTTCGGATGCATAATTCATAAATAAGATAATAAAACTGAAGAAATGAATATATGTTAGCTGCAAACAAAATATTTTTTTGTGTGTTTAGTTATTAACCAGTGAAAAATAACAGTAATTGTGATAACACAGCAAAAAAATTATACTCTTTTAAGTGTATTTATTCTTGGAAATAAAACCATGATGCGGGAGAATTTTAGGCACATCAATCATAAGAGAAGTTAAAAGAAAGCGCTTTTAGTAAATCTTATAAATTAGTTTTATCAATTAAAAGGAATTCAAAACCAAGTTTAAACTCTTTATAATTTTACGAAAATGAGTTGCATTAAGTAACCCTGTTTTACCTTAATTGATCCAAGAGAGTACAATATAGGCATTGTTTATTTACTAGACCGATATCTGTCATAGGCTTTTAAGACTTGTTGCCATTCTACAGTTAATAAACAGAGCCAATTTTAGTGCCACTCATTTGAGCGAAATTTATGTATAAATCATTGCAGCCTCACGGAATTTTCTAGGAATTTCAATTGCGGCCTACAAACATCAAAAGATATCCTATTCCACAAAATATTGCGCTTTTAATATCCATTACTCTTGATTAAAAATATTTAAATCTTAATCAAAAAAGAATTCTTAAAGGAATCATTGTAGTTATTTTGATACGTTTCATAAATTTTGTTTTAAGATGTTATGAATATGTTTATATACAACGTGAAAACTGATTTGAAGATTTTTTTTCATATTGAATTTGATTCATGCGTTTAAATTGTATATTGAATTAGAAATATACAAAAAAGGAAAAAAATATCCAGTCAAAAGGTACATTTACATCATTTTATTATGAAAAGAAAAACTGTATTCTACAGTAATTATCGTTTACAATCACAACAATTTGTATCGATTTATGTTACATTAAAATTCAATTTCAATAGAAGTCAACAACAACATTACTTTTTTTTTCTACCATAATTCACATCATTACTTTTCAATTCATTTTGTACTGTCATCAACAAGCATAAAACCTGTATTTGTATTTATACAAATAGTTTAGCTTTGGCAACAAATGTATGCACAAACAGATTTTTAAATATATTAAATATCAGGATAATCTTTTTTTTACAATACACTTTATACATTATTTAAACAATTAATGTACATCATATACATCACAAATTATACTCAAAATACATCAAAGTAACTTATATAGTTTCGCGTTTCTTTTCATACATAGTATGGATATTTAGAATACCATGTTCAATACGATCGGTATATTTTTCCTACATAGAAACGCCAGCAAAAAATTTTTGTCTTATGTGTATGTTACATAATCATGGAAGATTTTTGGAAGGCATATAACTTTCTACTTCAATACCAAGAGTAGATATTTTACACGTAATAAGTATTTTAAAATTATATATCAATAATTTATATCGATATACTCCATTTAAATAAAATTAAATGTAAATGTTTCAGAGTAATTATTTTATGAACATTTCATTGATCTGTGTAACGAAGTATTTTTTTATGATCTTGAACAATTTATTGAACTTTAAATAAATATATATAGTCACTTTCATTTAAGTTAAATTTTTATAAGAAATTAAAAATAACTTTATAATTAGGTTTTAAAAACTTATGAATAAAATACAAATCCTGAATAATTTCAATTCATTCTTAACAATATTAGCACATTTAATACTTTCTGGATAATTTGATTTGAACAGCTCTCACATTTTCAAAAATGCAGGAATATACAATTAGATATAGGAAAAAATACATACATAAATATTTAAGAAATAATTTGGATAACATTTTTATAACATTAGTCTTATGAATTCCACAAAAGTATAGTTGTGATTAGGCAACTAAGTAGTAAATTTTAGAAAATATTACAAAAACACATTTTAAGAAACTGCATTGACAATTTTAGATAAAAAAATTGTACGTTTTGTCTTCTTTAAATAATATTAGTGATTTATTTTAGCACCACATGTAAATCAAACGCGTTTTATACATTTTTAAAATTGTGCTCCAGAGATAATTATATCAAATATTCATTCATTACACTGATATATCAATGTACCTGATCTTTTCCTAATAAACCAATTTTAGTCGCTCATAATGTTTTGAATTTTTTAACTGAAACTCTTATCAATCATGAGTACCCTATTCTTACATAAAATTTTAAAAAATTGATATTCTTAAAAAAAAATAATGACTTAGATATTTGAGTCGGATTACTAATATCAACAATAAAATCATTCACATCTTAAATATAAAAATTTAAGTGCAAATATACAGAAAGTCAACACGTACATAATTTTGATCAAGTGGAATTTTGCTGAGAAAACTCTTCTTAAAATAAAATCAAACTACTTCAATAAGAAGTACACTTTTAATATTCATGATTTTATTCGAAGATTAAATGAAATTGCTCAAAGTATAAATACTTGTTATTTTATGCGTATTTCTATATTAAACAGAAAATTATACCAAAACAATATTATTTATGAAAGTATTTTTTCTATATGTATAGCTGTAAATTTTAAAATTCACATGTATATTTCAAAGTAATATTAGAATATAAATTTTCATAAAATCTTCAGTGTGCATTTTTTTAAATTTCAAAAAATTACAGGAATGGACAGTAACAATAAATGATCTTTAAAAAGAAATGATTTTATCTTATGCAGTGCTTGTCAAAAAACGTTTCTAGTTTAGATTTGTTTTCATTACGAAATATAAGCAATTAAATACCGTTTCTTAAATTAAAACATGCTTAAAAGTAATAGAATCATTATTACTAAAAGTAATATTTAATTATTCGAATTTAAAGTCAAAGAAATGAAAAATGAGCATAAGGTATTATTTTTGTTTGTACAAATTCTGAAGCATACACTGACTGACCGAAAATTGTTTTACTCTTCTTTAACAACAAATTACTCCATATTAAAAGATTTTTGGAAGAATCTCTCAACATAGAGAGTATCCAGTCTATCTTTAAAATAACATACTATTTACAAAATATGTAACATGTACACCAGAAAATATAACCGGTATTTACAGTGAAAACATTTTATGCATCTTAATTAATACTACTCAGTTGAATTCCTATGTTTGTAATACCTACTGTGCTTTGAAACATTTTACTACTTTTGCTTAACAGAATGATTTAAAAACAAGTAAAACTAACACAATATGTTAAATACTATTTTTTAAACAGATGAAAATATGTTACATGCTTTTATAAAATATAACTGAAGTTAAAATTTCAGATCGTTCATAAATAACACTTTGAACATCAAATGGATCAATTTTCCAGATATTGAAAGGAAAAAATGATCGCAAAAATTCCTGGAACATGAAATAAAACAGTTTTTGTAAACAAAAATTGAATAATAACAACATTAACAATGATAGTATTTTAGATGAAGAAGACCGATTCAATATCTGTTAATTGGTCTTCTCCTGTCGAAAGGTCTGATCGGAACATCATTAATAGTATTATAATTATAATTTATTTATTAATAATATTATTATTACTGATAAAATAACTTTCATTATTGAAAATTAAATGCATTTACTTTATATTTATTTTTCAATTCTCTGTACTGTGAAAAGAATTCTAAGTACTTTTGTTAAACAATTTTTTTTTACTATAAATATTTTGGATTCATTTAGTATAATTCTTAATTAGATGAAAGTCAAGGTTTAAAATCAAATTAATGCCCAAAACTTATCGCATTTAAAGTTTGAAAGTCCAATTTTTTTTTTTTTTTTTTTTTTTTTTCATTTTTCATAATTTCAACATTGACTATTTTATTATTTTTTTCTTCTTCGAATGACTGAAAATATTGTGGCTTTAAACACAATAAAAGAATTTCCTATGCCTCACAAAGAAATGATTCGAAGGTTTCATACTTTATGAACATGAGAAATCCAATCTATTCTAAGAGTCGGTGACAAAAATAAAATCATTTACAGATTTCTTCAAGTTTTTTAAATTTTCAATGTGTTCTTTTGGCTACATGTAGTGAGAAGGAGGAGTGATGGGTTTATTTACATTTGCATTTTGGGTAAATGTTCAATCACATAATGACATACCAAATGTCTCTTTTAAATCCAGTATTCTGTTTCAGACTATAAATGTGTATGTACTTGTCATTCGAGCTTCATTATTCTCATATCCGTCAAGTTTTCATTTGCTGATGTCAAATTCATTGATTATCGTTTTAAATCCTTACTTGAAGACTGTTGCTTGACTGTTTTTCTTTAACAATTGCTTTTTGACCTGAAAAAGTAATTATCAAATGGTGTTGAATTTTTTTAATTATGTATTGCTACACAAATATAAATTTCCCGTTTTTGAAATAGCAAATCTTCACATTGTAATGAAATGAAGAACAAATTAAACATAGATCCCAAATTAAAGAAATATCTATTTACATCAAGGAATGTTTTAACATTTTATGTAATTTCCTATATTTTATTACATCGTATAAAATGTAGGGTTGTTTTAGATTACTTATTTTTCATTTTAACAATTTTTAGGTCTTCAACGAATACATTTCTTAAGTTTTAAATATGTATCTTAAAATTTGGGTGTCAAATTTGGGACGCCCCGTTACTTAGGATCTGATCTATAGAAACTCGCAAAGTAATCAGTCAATTAACAGTCAGACAGGCAAATCTTTTAACTATGCTTATTCTGTCAAAGAAAAATTGAAAATAAATGTTTGCATTACACGAGTGTGGAGCCATAACTAACTCGTGTCCGAAACCAAAAATTATAATTATTTATTCTTTTTATCTCAGTAACAGCAACACTGTATCTAGGAGCACTGTTTTCAGGAACAATACTTATTAGCTGGATCTAATTCAAAAATCGGCTGTCTGACGATCATTTAACTTTCTTGAAACAATATCGTGTGCACTGTAATCTCAATAAACTTCTATTTACTTTCGGCACTTTAATATGACCAATCTCTCAATCAGATCCTTTCCTCTTTACAGCGCCTCTCTTTTTATATATAGTAATGCTAATTTACATAAGTCACGGTTTATTCACAAAGCCAGGTTCTCAAATCAAATAGCGTCATAAATTAGCCCAAAAGATTATTTGAAAAGAAACACACCCAAGAACTCATTACAAATTCAATTCAGTTTTCTTCTGTCCCACTGCCGAAAATTCAATATTTTTTAATTCTGAAAAAACTATTAATTTAATGCACTATTTTTATGATTTATACATTACAAATTTTAAACTTAATTTTACTTTGGGCGTTTTTAAAATCAGTTTTAAATAATTGTTTGTTTGAAATTTCAATCTTTTAACATGTGATACAAATCATTTTTGACCAATTTTATTACCTCACTATAATCGGACTTTGTTCATGCCTCCATAAAGTAAAACTTTTAAAATCTGCCTCACAATCAACATCGTTTGCAGAAGAATTTTATTCAATGAATTCTGTACATCATCTTTTATTTGGTAATGTGAATTTGGAATTTATAAGAAATAGAAAAAAATTGCTAACTTATTAATTTTTCAAACGTGCTGCTTTAGTACAAACTTAATGTCATAATTTAATAATCCTTACAAATATAAATAGAGAAATAACTATTTTTATTTACTTAAATCCTGTAACTGCTTTTTAACTATACAATTCCTTGACGAATTTTGTAGGTATATAGGGTGAAATAAAGTCCTCAAAAACGAGAGAGAAAGGCAAACCTAAACACTCTTATATGCATTACGCCAAAATCTCACAACTTCATAAAATTCTCGACATATACGAGGTTGTTATACTTACGGTAAACTGACAACTTGATTGGCGAGTTTGCTCTCGATCATGAACTGACTAAACCTGGGATCATTCACGGGAATGACGCTGCCGTAGTTCTGTAGTGTGGAGTAGTGCCCAGAAGATGACGAAGTGGATGTGGTGGGTGCAGGCTGGGGTGGCAACGAACGTGGTCGAGGGGCTGACCCTCCAGTGCACTCGCCCGATCCGGAAGCGGTATACGTGAAACCTCGAGACTCCACGCCTTCTGGAACAAACAATCAAGGTCTGAGGAAAAGAAACGGAGCTAATGCTTCAACACAAAAGGAAAACATCATAAATGATACATTCATTGTAATATTATAAACGCTGCTCCTAATGTTTACAGGGGCCGTGGTAACCAAGTGGTCATGGTTTTATTTTCGTCAACTTGTGGATTCGAGTCCAGATGCTCACCGTGTAGTAGGCGTGATGCATATCGTTAAGTTTGGACAGGTATGGGCTATCTCAGGTGTCTTCGTCACTCGACCGAAATTCAAAATGGCGAAATCCGTCGCCAATAAACCTTGTGTTTCTCCTAAATCAATCCAAATGTTTACAACTTAAGAATAGTTTATATTTTGACAAGACTGTCTATTGTATTTACAAACTTAGTTAATATATCTAAAACTTTGTTTACGTGAGTGAAATACTTTAAATTTTAGGCTTTCCTTTGATATTAACCCAGAAAAGATAGGTAAATTCGCGGCGTGAACTTGATACATTGGGATACTGCTGCACAGCACTCCATATTTCTTCCAATTTATTTTCAGATATTCTTTTTATAAAATTTTGAAATTATGTCCTCCTTTTCTATCCTTGCTGCAGTAGGAAACAAAATTTTAATTTAGAAGGAGTGAGTGAATGTAAAGTTTATTGGCACAAAAGCCAGATATGGTTATGCTGTGCCAAACAAGATTTAATTGTGATCTAGACACGATGAAATTGAAGAAAAGACAAAAAATGGTTGATAAGGAGAGACGAAAATAGAGAAGGATCGCTAGGGTATCCCGGGAGAGCGTAACCCGTGTTTACCAAAGACAGTAAACCCCTTGGAAAAGAAAAAGATCACTAGGGTTCCTCGGAGTCATGATTCACGTACCTACCTAAAGAAGACAAGTCCCTGAGGTCCCCTGATATAATCCCTAGGGCCAGGGTGCCTTGCTATACCCCCAGTCGCTGGGTACCTATTTTAGTCGTCTCTTACGACGCATGAGCTACAGTGGGACTATTCTGTCATTCCCGGTCACCACACAGATCTTAACTTAGAAGGAAGCTCGAAATTAATTTTTAAGTTAAATTTATTTTTGAAAACTATATTTATTAAATAACTGGTCATTAACGAAATAAAATTTGCGGACGAAGATCTGTATGCTTTAGGGGGGGAAAAAGGTATCTAACCACATTATAAAATATGAATCAAACAAATAATCAAAATTGAGTAAAGATATTAGTTTTAAATATTGTATTATTTTCACACATTGTTGATATATTTCTTAAATAATACTTCTATAACTGTTACTAGAGTGCTAATTAATATATTTTTAACTTCAAATTTATTAAATCCATTTAAATCACCATTAAGAAATCAAACTGAAAACTTATATACTTTGCGCTAAATTAATATGCATTCTTTTAAAGGCTTATTTGCTTTACAAAATCTTCAGTAAAGGAAAAAAGTGAAAGTTTATTCTCTGGTATGAAGTTATTCCTCATACCTCTACAGTCTTACCTGGCCTGGGAGCTTGGAGTGTGTTCAGTTTCCTCAGGCAACAGCATGCAGCTATGGGTACCACAAAGATTGTCGTCATGGAAACAGCAACGGGGATGATGAAAGATAACTTCTGGTAAAACGGAATGGCCATGTCCTCTTCCTCAAACATGGAGCTACTGACACCTAGGATGAAATTAAGGGTGCAATTTCGTTACTCAAAACTTTATTCAAATTATTCAAACGAGTGAGATTTATGGCATCATAAGATTTATTTGTTCATACGTTCAGATCAAGAAAAGAATAGTGATTTATTTTCTCTTTTTCTTGAATTTTAGCAATTAAAAAAAATGTTCAAATACTTGACAATCTTTATGAAAAATGCAATTATAATCGCATAATACATTCAATTTTATAACTTCGATATAATTTTACAATTGTCATCCTTCAATAACTAATAGTATATTTCATTTTGATCTGAATAAAAATTGTATTTTTGACTTCCCTTTATTTCATCATAATAAAAAATTAACGTATTCATCTTTTAATATATTCCTACAAATATTGGTTCATTTTACAGATGAGAACTTGCTCACTTGGAAGCATTCCTAATCAAAAAAGATGATGTTGACTTGAATATTATATATGACCAAGTATAATATTCATGCGTATGCGTGATGGTGGCATTAATTATGTGTCATTTAGTATATTTGATTTTCGATTTGATGTTCTTCGATATTTTTTCAGTTCCGATGTGCTTTTTTTCATATATATATATATATATATATATAAGGTCATTTACTATATATATAAGTATATTTAATATTAGGTTAGAAATATATATATATATAATTAAACCTAATATTTAAAATTCTTACATATTACACATTTTAAATACTTAAAGAAACATATCTTTCTAAATTTTCCTTTTGTACCTTGAAGTATTTATTTCTATCAATAACATATCATCAAAAATTAAGGTATTTTCTGAAATGGAATACTTCTACCCCCTCCTTCCCCCGAGATGAAGGACATTTTATTGCACTCCTGTTTTAACTTACTTTCTTGTTCTGTGCGAAAGGTGACTACTTCAGAAGGTCCGCTATCACCATAGCCATTTCTTGCAGTAACGTATAATTTATACTGTCCACCGGCTAACAAGCCTCCAACTTTATACTCATTCTTGAAAGGAGCTAGAGGTATCTTCAACCAGTGGCCATTTCCTTCTCGAATATGCAGCATATATTCTGTTGAATGGTTAAATAAAAACAGTTTTGAACTAATGTATACATAAAAAATACTCTTTTTTTTCTGTATTACTTTGAATACTTTTACAGAAACAAAAGTTTAAAATTTGTTCAAACTTTGAAAGTGATATTAGGACACTTTCGGCTTAATGTGTTTGTTTGGACGGCAAGTAAATAGTATGGTAATTTCTTAAGCTGTTTTTCAGTGACACAAATCTTTCCATATTGAATGGAAATTTTTGTATATTTATTAGCTTTCAATAACAAACTATACATAGAATAAAAACTTCATTTAAGAAATATTTGCCATGGGACGATTATATAATGTATTTCCCTGAACGATTCTTCTAGCACTATAAAGAAACATCCTAAAATTAGGCAGTACATTTCTTTTGTAATGAGAGGACATGAAAAAATCAAAAAAATCGTTAGCGGTTAAAACACTTTTATCTTTTAACTTCCTAGATTTAAACTTCTTGTAAAAATGACGAAAAAGAATTTAAAATCAGAATTATCTAGTCAATCTATAGGGGGAAACTTATGAGAATACAGCAACAGTTTTGTCTTACATTATGTAAAAATTCGGTTGTTATATTATATTGCATTAAATACAAAATCTTCTGAATTAATCTTCTGCCTTCACATAATTTCTTTCAAAAGAAACAACTAAATTTGTGAATTTCTACAAATTCGCGATAATTATGCCTTTTTCGAATTCATATCAAAACATTTTTTTATTATTATTCATAAACGTATTTTTTTTTCGGTTAATAGAAATTATTATAAACATTCCAATATTAAACTTATTTTCTATGCACTGAACTTTCATCTATGATGCTCTTTCACGAAAACAAATAAATCATGAAAGGTAAAGTGGTATTTCGTGTAAGAAAAGGCTAATTATTCCAAACAGATTTCGAAATAATTAATTTGAATTAAAAGGAAAGTAGTCACTACTTACGTGTGGGTGAAGCTCTCTTTCTCCCTGTTGGCTCCACCCTCAAAGTAATGACCGTTTGTTGAGAGGAAAGAAGAGTGACACTAGGAACTTGGGGTGATTCTGAAAAAATCATGTAAAGAAAGTTACATAATTTATGGCACATGACTTATAACTCCATTAATTTTACATTTGAGTACAAGGCGGAATTCCCAGTTGAACAAACCCAGTATTTTTATGCAAATTAATCCGACAATGTTAAAGAACAAAGTATAACACCATTTGTCCTACTTATCACGTGATCAAATTTAACCGCCCTTAGCAACTTCTTGGTCAGCAACAGAGTACACGTGCAAGGTAAAAAAAAAAGGGAGAAAAGAATTTTGTTCTTTTTTTTATTTCATACACAGAGACTCGTAAAATATCATACATTTGAAAGAATGGTTGCTGGTAACTTCTTCACCTCGTAAGAATACGATGGATACTTTTTCTCCCTTTTAATTTAGAAAATTCTGCTAAAACACACAGAGAAATATGTTCACATGCAATTAAAAGAGATGAATTATATATAATGGGAAAGATATGAATTTCCATAGTTATTCATATTTTATGAAAAGTCTGGACACATATGTAAAAGATGGAAGAAAAATTGCTCGAAAAGTTAAAGTATATTACACAAAATTTACGAAGTTTTTCTAGATGAGCCTTTACTGAATGTTTAGCATTTGAATATTATATTTTCTCCATACTATGCAAATTCGAGTTCCGTCATCGATAACTTTCGAATCGCTTTTGAGTGAGACTTTAATGAAATATCAATCAATCAATCCATACGTTGAATACTCGGTGAAGGTTCAAGAATATGTTTTATCCATACAAAGGTTGTATTTGATTATAAATCGAATACAATGAAAAATTTACTTAAATACTGTATCTTCATTTTAATTTTAATCTTGACGAGCTAAAATAAAAACCGCAGAGGAAAACAATGGATTTTAATGACATACTAAATTCTGAAATCGTAAGAACATAGGATTTTAAAAATCTTTAAAATGTACACGAATGGCTAGAAGAGAGCACAAGAACTGTTCTAAAGAAAATGAAAAGAATGTACTTATTCTTAAATCTATTTCGTTACGAAAAAGTTCGAAAATACCTTTACTATGTCTATTCCTGAAACAAAAAAAGATGTCATTTTTATTGGAAAAGTAGATTTATTATCAGTTAACTATCTAATGCCAAATATAGCTACTATCTTGACATAATTTTTTACATAGTACCTATGAAGAAAATCTATTCGTTTAGTAGCAATCCTGAGTTACAGAAATTCTGTTATTACCTCATTAGCACCCTAAATACAATACTAATAGTAGGACATTTCCCTTTTTAATCACATCAAATTAGTATGTTAAGGAAAACAGTTTAAGTAAGCGATGTAACGATTCCTTCACGTGTGCACGACAACAAAACTTACCTCCGTAAGATGTTTTGACGAGTACAGGTTCTGAGGCTGGACCAATACCAGCTTTGGTCATGGCCTGAACTACGACGGTGTAACTGGAAGACTCCTGAAGACCACACACTTCATATTCTCTGGAAGCACTGGCCTCCAGTCCTGGATTAGCAAGGAAAAGGGAGACGGGTAGGATCTTGAAGGTAAAGGGAAGAGACTGCGTGGAACCGTGAGACACCCTCTTGTAGCCGATGGAAAAGCCGATGATGTCGCCGTTCCACTTGTCCACAGGTGGAGGCTAAAAAAAATTCGACATGTAGCACATTTAGAAGCAAACATGTAATGTCAGAAATCAAAATTACAATTATACTATAGAGATTGTGCGTTTTATTTCTTAAAGCAAGTACAAGTTGTTCAGGAAGAAAACTCTTCGAAAAACCTCAGATGTTTAAAGGTTATAAATTCGTTTGAAAATTATTTTATCAGCGTCACACTATGGCTGCATATTATGGGCTATTAAAAATATTTTAATTTTAAACTACAATAAAGATATAAATCTAAGTTAGCAGAAAAACCCTTGACTTGAGACAGCTTTATGTTTAACATGTAATAATACTCAAAAATTCGTATGATAATTTCTAATGGATATAGCATCAAATCTGTTTAACAACTGAAACAACAAAGCTTAATAACTGAAGCAATAATTTAGTTGTTAAGCTTTTTTGTTCATAAGATTATCGAGGTTTATCAGAAAGAATAGAAAGGAGGATTTTAAAATATTTGTAATGATTTTTCATATTTGTTTCTGATTGCGTGAAGTGCTTTAAAACGAAAAAAATAATAATTTAAGCACTTTATATTTGAGTGATTAACAATCCAAAAATGTACAGTTTTAAGATATGAAATACATTTATTTCCAAAACACTTATGTTGTTAGGCTATTTGCGATTTTTTTTTCTTCACTTATCTCGAGACATTAATCGAGATGAATTGCATATATTTACAATTTCTTCTCAAACAAAATGAAAAGTGATTAAGTAAATTAGATGAAGGTAGAGAAATGAAGTGAAGTGATTTAGATATAATGACATATAAATGAAATAGAACTAATCGAAATGAAATGAGATAGAGGGTAACAACTTGCTGATAGAAAAGCGTAGTTCGGGTTGAAATTATCTTATTAGTATTTGATTCAAGATAGTTTAACTCCAAATATTGTTCTACGTAGTTACTGATGATGAGAGTTATTGAATTAAGAACGAGGGAACTGTTAAGATAAGATTTTTCGTATTTAAACCAAAAATTATGCTTGTGTAATTTAAGTTGGAATCAGAGAGAGAGAGCAACATTAATTATTCTACATCGATAATTAATAAACTCCTTTGTGTTGTCCTTACGTATCTTCAGTTGGAGTTAGTCTTTATTACTTGATATCATTAATTAAAGTATGAAGTAAGATTTGAGTAATGAAGTACAAACGTTACAAACTCCCTTAAAATAACAAAAGACATGATCGTGTCTGAGAATTAATGTCATTAATTAATCATACGAACTTGTTCTAATAAAAGTGCATTCAATTCATTTCCATAATTTATTCCATAATTTTAAAATCTATGGGTCTATTCAGAGAAAGCATATATAACTCATTAATTAAAATATTTTTACCTAATGAATTAAAATTATGGAATGCATTTCTATAATTAATTCCATAATTTTAGAATCTATGAATTTTTCGGAGAAATCATATATAAGTCATTAATTAAAATATTTTTAAAGTCATCGAAGTTAATTGAATGTGTATAAAAAATATGTAAGAAATGCATGTTTTAAATTTTGGCTCGCTTCATTTCAAAATGATGCATACTTTCGCAATTCGCTATTTTTGCTTTAAAAACTGTCTTAAATGATGCATGACTTGTATTAAATAATATTGAAATTATAAATATTTGTACTAACTTACCTTCCAGGAAAGCAAAAAGCCTCCTGAATCCTTGCTTTTAATATGGACATTCGTTGGGGCAGCCTCCGGTTCTTAACAGGTAAGAAAAAAGATTCACTTAATGTGAACTTATTATTCTCAATTTCAAATAAAATTCAAAGCATCCCTAAAATCTATTTTTAAAATTTAAATTATAGTAATGTGAGATATGTTGAAAAAAATATTGCATAAAAATTAAAAAAAAAAAAATTACATTGCTCTACACTAAATAATCACAATCGATTCATTAAATATTAAAACATCTATCACTTTTATTTGCTGAAATCCAAATATTACATAAACAATATTGCGACATCAAAAAAATTCAATTCTGATTTTTTTAAAAAAAGAGCAGTATTAAAATGACGTTCTCTATCAATGTATTCATCAGTATAAATATAGTTCCTCATGTACTGAAAAGTACTTAATCATATTTGATAAATTTGCAACATTTTTTTTTTTTTCAAATTTGTCCTGGAACAATAAAAATATTTTAAAATTTAATCATATAGTTGAATGTACGTACATCTATATATTTATTAATACAAATACAGATTATTGTACTAATAAATGCACATGTGGCATTTCATGTATGGTTTATAGGATTTCAATGTTTTCCCTAGAATCTCTGGGCTAATTTTAATTGAAATTATAAAATAAAAATCAACTGAAAAACTTTAGAAGGTGGGGAAGGTAACAGAATCAAGCAAATAAAAATTATCAAAAAGCAATTTAAAATGTTTTTCCCCGTTTACTTACGTTAATAATAATAAACTATATTTTAATTTTTTTTTTTTAATTTTACAAGAGAATTAAATGAATTACAAGACAATTAAGGACATGTGAATTGATATTATTGTTAAATCAATATTTCTATAATCTGCTATTGTTGTTTTATACAATTTTTAAATGGTAAAATATATTTTTTTAAAAAAAATTATGTTATGTATAATTTCTTCAAGAGTGATCAAAATCAATTAATATAAGTAATGTGAGATAAAAGGATTATTTAGAATTTGAAAATGAAATTTAAGTATTTTACTATTAACTTTTGCTGTGAAGCTCTCAAATAAGGCAATGTTCGATAATTTGTTTTTAAGATCAAGTATTTTAATTGATAAAATAATTTCGTTCTTTGCACGCGTTAGAAGTCGTTATGTAACTCGTTAGTGTTAGTAATAATTTTTACATTGTTTCAAATATATGTTTGAATGTAAAGGAACCTAATATCCCAGAAAATTAATTAAGTATGTATTATTATTTATCACCCATTCATCTAATCCAGAGGACGGCAAGTTATAGCCAGCAGGCCGAATTCGACCAGCCATCTGTTTTCAATCCAGCCCGCGGGTTGATATTGCTTTTTATTGAAAAAATTACATAAAGAAAAATTATAACAACATTTTGCGGATCTTGTTGCTAGTGCTTAAGACATTTCCATATTTCAGAATCCATTTATTAGGCTATACAATTGAGAAACTTCCATTGTACTTCAATCTAATACTAATGATCTGCAAAATGAGGATATTATAAGAATGACGTTTAAAGAAATGGATCTAACTTAATGATATAAATATCTTTCGGAAGGTAAATGATATGCTCGGAGATTTATTACTGTATTCGGATATACTAACTAATGTGAAAGAATATTTTCAAAAATTAAATATGTAAAATCGCAATGCAGATCATTATTAATAGAGGACCATTTATACAAACAATTTTACTGATAGGAAGAACTAATTTAGAACTCTAATACGATGAAATATTTTCTCAGAAAAGACAATCGCAATACTATAAAATTTTATCAACTCTATAATACGGTTAGTAATTTATAGAGATATTTCATAATCTTTTGTGTGTTAGCATGCTCATATAAATATTACATAAAATATAAATCCCTTGACAATGAGAAATGAAAACTGTTTTTGTTGTTGCTGCATGAGTAAAATTAACTATGTAAATAACTTCGATTTTATTATCTGACCTGATGAATTTAAAAATATTATGAGATGGCCCTTTCCAAAAAAAAAAGTTTGCCGGCACTTGATCTTTTCAATAATTAAAACCACTAAAGTGGGGCATTATATTCACTATGCACGATTATTTAGATGAAAAAAATAGTTGGGATGGATCGTGCATAACTCACACCTTCCTCACGGGTGGTTGCGTGCACCGTGGAGGAGGCACCGCTGGCTCCTACGTCATTCACAGCCAGCACGTGGAAACTGTAGGTGACGCTCGAGCGCAGGTCACGGATCACCACCGAGTTCTGAGAGTCCGGCACTTTGGTTTCCGTGGGTTTCGTCAGGGCTTTAGGAGAAAAAACACACAACAACGTTAGTTATTAACTAATTTTACGCAGTGCACAGTACATTCAAATTATTATTTATAGTTTGACCACAGAAGCGGCAATCATCGCTGCATTTGCACATGTACCAACCAAGTCCTTAAAATGACATAATTGGGATAACACATTCAATGGATACTTTCCATATATTGTAGTGAGTTCTTACGCACATTTTCCTTCACAGACTTTTGGGGTTGCTTTACTTTGATGTTTGATACGGAAACCCCACCATGTGAACGAAACTTGATACATACAAATGAACCTTACTATTTAAGATGAAAAGAAGTGAAGAGGGCGGAATGAATTGGAAAGAAGAGAGATATAACATAGAAATTAAAAGGAATCGTAGGAGCGCTATAGAAGTTTGAGGCATTTCTCCTCGAATCTCTTCCCTCTTTTTCACCTTACCATGTGGCGGAAGTTTAAAAACACTTATTTGATCATATGCAGGTATGAAAATCGCGAGCATTCTGCGTGTGCTCTTGTAATGTCTCTATTTACACCAGTGCAGTCATCAGTTCAGCCAGAGAGAGTTTTCTCTTATTTCATGAAACAATTGTCCACCAGAAACTATTCTCTTTCCGATCCTGAATCTCTTACCGGAGTTCGACAGACTATCTTCTTTCTGCCGACCACTGGGACTAATAGGATTAAGCTTGGATCACATATGCAGATATCTTAAACATGTGGGTTCCTACTCCTCAGTGCACTAACCAAATTCTCTGTGGGCTTGTATTGAATTTTCGAACCCAATCTTCATCGTCCTTAGTGCATCCAACCAAATCTGCATGTAGCTTTGTGTTGGACTCTCCAGTCATTCATAAACATTTTAGCATTTTGTTCTATACATAAAGACGAGTGTTGAATACTATATTAATATGGTAAATAAATACTGTTTAAATATTAAATTGTCCTGTACTTCTACTGATCTAAGTTGTTTGAAGCGATGTGCATGCATGTGCATTATCTAACCCATTCAGATTGGAGAAACTGTAAGAAAATATTCAAAGCGCATTTACCTGAATTGGATCCTGTTATTAGAAGTCTACGTGAATTGGGTCCGTTGTTAGAAATCTACCTGTTTAAAGTTTTCAATATAAGAAGATATCATTGTTATAATAATTCATTTAAATCGAGTTAAGTAAACCACTTCCCATACCTAATTTATTTTGACTATTCAAGCGCTTAAATAAACTGGATAAATATTTTGGCTGATCTTTATCGAGTAAATATGGCTTTCACCACCAACAAAGAAAATTCGTCATAATATGTTCAATATATCTGCCAAAAATTCATTATTAGACGACTGCACTTTTTGAAAGTGCAGTAACTACCTGTAGAAAGTATACAAATATATGAAAAAGGCAAATGAAACTTGATTTTAGTTTATGCATAATTAAATAAAAATATATATATTTCTTCAGAAAGCATTAAAAATATTAAACTAGAACCATTTTCCAAAAATTTAGAAAATAATAATAATAATAATGTTTTTTTTTTTTCTTTTTTCGTTCGTTTTCCATACTTCTGAGGAGTTTCCTTCGTTATTTAATAGCGGGGCTCTATCGTGCTTTTCTCTTCAACTAGCATCTTGGACATCTTTAGCTGTTTGAATTGAAAAGCATGAAACATGACTTTTGTTGACTATAATAGAATTATTGAAGTGCAGTGAAAAGGATTGAAAAATTATACTTATAAGCTGCGAAAACTCTCACACTGAAGTTAGTAGTAGAGAGAGTGGGTGAAAGATATAAAAGAAGGAATAGTGACCGCGCGCATATTGACGAGCATAAGCCTATTACAGCCAAGAAAAATCTGCATAAGGTCATTGAATCAGACCCACATCTCTAAGTTGCTAAGCCACAGTGAAGTAGATAATTATAATATTTGTCTTTAGACAAAAGTTTGATGAGTATTGGGAATTATCCTCAGATATGGTAGGCAAGGGATTGAATAATCAAAGATCCGAATAAAAGTGATTCAATTTCCTTTATTTCTTATTGATGAGTGACTGTGTTAATTAATGAGTGTGTTGATAAGTCACACTTTAATTTTTTAATTGTGATGGAGCAACAAGGAAATAGAAATACAGCTGGAGCGTTAGAACCATTTATTTTGATATTTCGATTTCCTTCTGCAGCCTGCAGTAGCATAAATAATTTGAAGCAATTTCACCATTTTAAAGCATTATACATCTAAAAATTGGGAAAACTGACAAAAGTAATGAAATTATTTAAATATTAGGTCCTGCAGTCATATGCTAAAAATCATCAATTCGGAAGAAGTATTATATATTTTTTATTCTATGAAGTTTTAAATATACAAGTAAGACAACAAAAAAAATTTTAATCAATTCCTACAAAGAAATTTTTTATTTTAGTTACTTGTTATTAAATAACAACAAATAATATAATTAATATAAATATGTACATACATATGACAAAATCATAATATTAATTGGCAAAAGAAAATTTTTCCAGCGATCGACACGTTTTGTCACTGACTGTATTTATTCCTAAATTTATTTATTTTTACTTGAGTGGATGAATAAAAAGTATTTTATTAACTATTGAAAATTTGAACAAGATATATATATAGAGAGAGTGAGCTAATTGTAGGAATTTAAAAAGGGGGTACTTATGTCATCACAAATACATATTATCATAATAATTCCTTTAAATAAATCTTAATCAGGTACATATTTTGAATAATTCCTTTTGAATAAATGCTCGCATCTGAGCATTTTATGAAATCCGTGCAAGACATATGTGATTTGGTACTAAGAATATAAAAACAATTCTATTTTCATATAAGCTTATGTTTTCATTTATCAATTATTTTCATCCGATTGGTCGCAGAATTGCTATTTTTGGTTGTATTATATCGGTTGTCAGTATTATATCGGTTGCAACTCAGTTATTGCGTACAGTAACAGAAAATAAAGTTAGCGAGTTCTTAAATTTGTTAGTTAAGGATATAAATATCTTTGAATAACTCGGTAACTCACAAGTTCAAAAATTCTAATTTGTCAGATTTTCTGTAAAACTAATAAATCAGTGAAAACCCGTTCCAACAATCATACATGCAGATGATAAATGATTAAATTTGCTGTCAACAGAGCTCTTCAAAAGCTGAGTTTTGATTTCATAACATTCTAATTGTAAAAAAATAATTGAATAAAAAATAATGTTTTTATTGTTTAATTATATTAGCATGTGCAAATTTTATCTATATTGAGTTAATTTTTCAAGTAAAGTTCAATGTTCAGCAAAATCTAAAACGTATTAAAAATGAGTCAAAATTTATTAGTGCAAGTTTTATATATATATTACATCATTTAATTTCCCTAAGTACAATTCAATAGCACATTTTCAAATACTAAATAGGTTGGTTTATTGAAAAAATGTAGTTAATAATACATATTTTAAAAGCTAAATAAGATATGAAAAATTTAAAATATTTTAAAAGCTAATTAATCAACACGAGTAATTTATGCAACTGATAATTTAATGTCAGAAATTAAAATATTAATGTGTGCTAATTTTGATCAGCTGTCTCTAAAATAATTTTGATTGTTCATCTAATCAAAAATCTCAGAACGATTTGAAAATCGAGTTATTGTAACTACCAATTCACCGGTTTCATTGAGGACTCTTTCATTTGGACAATTATTCTTATCACTTTCTAAGAAAAACGTGGTTTTGAAGAATATCCTTGGGTGCAATATCTTAAAAATACTTCGAATAATTAAATTCCATTTAATTAAAAAGCGAGTAAATATAATCTTTGGGTAAAAGAATCAGTTACTCACTGCGAATTTCTGTTACGGTTCCCGTCTACCGGCCATTTTGAGAAATTAATGTTAATTCTATGGAATTCCTCTACCACTGTTGTAATATTTTTATTACTTTATCTATTTGAATGAAAAAAGTGCATCCGAAAAAGGGAAAAAAACAATGAAGGTTTCAGCAGGAGTACATTTTCTCCACGAATTTTGAAAATATTTAAAAATATTTTTAAGATTGGAAAACCCACAAACAAATCATTAAAATAGGGGCAAAAATATTTTTAAAAAGTCTGAAGAAAAATGTAATTTTATTATTTATTTATTTTTGCTCCTTTTTACTTTCACTTTTTTACGTGCACTTTACTGCATTCAAATAGATAAAATGGTAAAGATCTGAAAACGGGAGTCGAAATTCCATAGGGTTAACATTACGTTAAAGAAACTAAAAGGACTAGTTGACTGGAGTCTCAAAGACAAACAGAATCATATAGTTTTTTTTCAAAAAAAAAATGGCTTAGAACTTACAATCCTTTCTTTTGTAACGAACAATGTAATGTTTTAGAGGACTGTTTCCATTGTACGGTTGCTTCCACCTTAACCGCACACTTTTGCACCAAATTTCAGAGACGTGAAAGTTCAGGGGCGTACTAGGCTGTTCTAAAAATAGAATAAATTTTAAATATTAATAATATTTTAATTTACTAATGTTATTATTTTAAGAATATTTAATGATAGTGACAATAATGTAAGACCTTAAAAGATTGGTTCATTCATTAAAATATTTTACAATTTCATTTTCTGTTTGCTTATTAGAATGAATATTGTAAAATATTTTTGGAATATAATTGAATATTTCTTTCATAATAACTCATGCAGAAAACGATTACCTCAATCTAACCCATCTTCTAATTATACAGATATATTTATATTAATTTTATGTAAAATTTCTAATGCTCTCTATATTAATTAAAGATAACACATCTAATTCATCTCTTCAAAACAGATAACATTTTCTACCTTCAAATAACCATGTATAAAAAAGAATTCTAGAAATTTAATTGTAAAAGAAATTAATTCCATAAAGTTGAAAACAAGCTTTACACACAATAGTAAAAGAAAATTTTAAACGTTTTTGTATACATAAATAATTAATTTATTTATACAAAAACAAAAATTATGCACTCACCAACGACTTTTAGCCGAATGGTTGCTTGACTTTGTCCATATGTATTTCTAGCTGTACAAATGTAAAGGCCTGTATCTTCAGCTGCAGTGTTGCGTATAATGACAGATGAGCTTGAATTTTCAAGAGTTGAGTCTTCTTGAATTTTTATCCTGTCATATATAAATGATAAAAGATTTAGCATTATAATCCTTACTTCAAGTAAATAAATGTGATATAACACATCGATCAATAACTCCCGAATCTAACATTGAAAACAACATTTTTTTTGCAAATTTTTTTTTTATTCATCAACATAACACCTTATGTTAATCACCTTTTAGGGTGATACAATCGTTCCAACGCTTTTCCAAATCTTTTTTTTTCAAATTTTTTTTCTTTTTTTTCTTTTCTTTCTTTTTTTGTCGCAAGAAATCTTTTTTGTTGCGAGTAAATAGCGATATACAGCTTTCTGAATCATCGACTCGTTGCTGTTTTTGTTCCATCGAAAGCAATCGCGGCACCCACTTGGAAAAAACCTTTTTCACTTCACTTCAAAAAACCTTTTTCAGTAAATACACTTCCATATGATATCTGTGTCATCTCAGCAATCTCACGGAGCTTCACTTTACGATCTTTCATTATAATTTTTGTCACTTCACTCACATTTTCCGGTGTAACGGCTTCCACAGGTCTACCCGAGCGTTCCGCGTCATTTGTGACGGTACGACCACGTTTAAACTCGGCAAATCACCGACAAATCGTTGCTTTTGATGGACAAGAGTCCGGGTAACATTTTTCAATCCATTGTTTCGCTTGCACGGTGTTTTTACCCATTAAAAAACAATGTTTTATCAGAACACGAAACTCGGTTTTTTCCATTTTTTAAACAAACTACAAAACGACTTTACTCCAACCTCGATAACTCAGCTGTTTCTGGTCCGATCGACTTAAAATTTTGACACGTTTCAAGCAAAGGTTAGTACTCTAGAAAGACCTGGTTACTGGTTTACTACGAGCGCCATCTCTGGGTTAGTCTCGGGAGTTATTGATTGATGTGTTAAGCATTCGTGAATAATTTTACCATCTGAATTTAAAAATATACATATATAGATAGGTAGAAATGAAACAGCATACATGGGCGAAAAAATTTCAGTGATGGAAATATTTAAAGAGTTTTTCCTATCACTAAATAATATAGATAACGGTTCATAGACAAATGGTTATTATTTTCACTAAGCCTCTCTTAGAAACTGTTTTATATTGAAAAAAAATGTTTTATATTGAAAAAAAAAATATTTAAAGTGATACAAGTATAGTAAAAACTAAATATTATTTTTCCCCTTTAAATTGCATCGCTTTTGCAAAGGATCCCTTTTTTCCTCGTCATCCTGTTTTCTCAAAACTAAAATTCTATTTTCATCGACATAAAGAGTTTCCATTGTTAAAGATTATTCAAGAATGTATGAATAAAAAAAATATAAAACATGAAAAAATTTAATTTATAATTAAATCAATTAATTATTTATTTATTTACATTACTAATTTACCATTAAAATTTTAAAAATTTATAACATCAAAATAAAATAAAACTCATATGTAACATACTGGACGTTATAAATGTATAATATCTAGTAAGATGGCTACTTGGCAAAACAAAATGCAACGTATAATTGTCCCAAATAAACGGAAAATAGGTGTTGCGATTTCAAAAAAAAAAAAAAAAAAAAAAAATCATCTTTTGTTTTAATAAAAGAAATATGTGTGCGAGAGAGTTTTCAAGGGTGACAATATTCTGTAACATTTAATATTTCTTTCATTATCCCCATCCATAATTTCAATGTTTTCATGAAAAAGAAAATCAGACTTGCCTATCTTCACTGATAAGAGGTAAATTTCTGTTGGCTTTGCCCCAACTGATTGTCAAGGGTATATCACCGGAAACATCACATCGCAGTGCAACCGAATCGCCTTTTCTGACAGTTTTTTCAGCGTCCGAAACTGAAACGCTCGGAGGAACTGAAAAACAATAGAGAAAAAAATAAAATAAAATGAATGAACGAATAATAAAAAAGTAATATTTCAATAAAAATTGTTTAATTATTTTAAATATTTCTTATTTATCTTCTCGATAAGGGAAGGTTAGATTTAAAAAAACATAACTTTGTTCATAGGTGGAATAAAACAGTTACTATTGAAAAAAATTCTTTTATCACATGAATGAATGTAACTTTCCTCTTCATAATGGCCTATTTATTTGTATATTTTCGTCATTGATAAAAAAAAAAAAATGTTTCTTCTCCTGACTCCGAGAACAGAAAAGTTTTTTTTTTTTTTTTTTTTTTTGTAAATTCTGATCATTCAATACTTTATGTCAATTATGATATGATTGTCGATATTTTGAATTAAGAAAAATTTTGGTAGCAAATTTTTCAAAATCGTTGAAGAGTGTTAATCATAAATACAAACAAGATTAATAGTGAAATTGCAGAAATGATTGAAATGATCTTCAATAATCTATAATGAGGGAAATAATTTTAGACTTAAAAATATTTCACTATTTTTAAAAAGAAATTTTAATATATTTCTTCATATTACTATCATAATAACTTTTATATAAATTTTGAAACAGATATTTATAATAACCTTTCTGCTTCATGATGTATGACGAATATTAATATTTTAATAATTAGAAGTTCCAAAAACACGAAATATCTCTTCTTTTTTATAAAAATGATAAAAAGTCAACGAACTGACCTACCTTTAAAAAAAACGAGGCTTCAGTAAGATTTTTTTTTTTTTTTTTTTGGGGGGGGGGGGCACCCAACAGAACAAGACGCGAAATGAGGGGGTCCTTTACCTTGAACCTCTATCCTAACTGTCTTTCTGAGCCCCTCTCCGACTCCATTGGCAACTTCACACGAATAGAATCCTTCGTCTTCTTTCTTGACTCCTGAAGTGGTCAAGCTTCCGTCCTCTCCAGTGCGCCACTGAGTCGCAGTCAAAGTCTCCATCTGCTGCAAGTTAAACCCTGCAACAGAAAATTAGCCAACATTCCTTATTTTAACATTATAAATGTGCCAGTTAGAACACTTGATAAATCACTCATAAGTACGTTGCCGCTTCATTGGTAACTCTCGAAATCATTCCTTTAATGTTAAACTTATGAGTGCAAGTCTTTCGGACATGACATTACACATTTTGCTTGTACACACACACACACAAGTCGTGTATTCATCTCTGACTTTCAGCACGATGAGTATAAATTAAAAAGTAAGATTTTTTTTTTATTACCTTTTTGAGTAGTAAGATTGAAAAATGATTTCAATCACATTGTGGGCCAGTATGGAATTAAAAATAATTAACTGCACCGATAGTAATTATCAGTGAATAGGTGAATTTTAAGTAAATTTTTATTATTTTTATGGTGAATATCAAATTACAAATTTCGTTAATCAAAAATAAGAACTAAAAGATTAATTACCTCTTGTTTCATTATTTATTTGCTTTAAATTATTTATTACTATAGAAAAGAGTTCAATTATTACCTTATGTTCCACAATTTTAAGCTTTAATATCTGTATCGTTTTATTTTCAAAATTATTATTTAATAACAGAACATTTTAAAAACAAAAATACTGCCTTATTGTGTTGTAAAAATCATACTAAAACGAAGTAACACGCGTGACAACTAATGATGATTCAGAATTTTAATAAAGTGCATCTCTGACTGAAAGTTTATTCTTTCTCGATTTCAAAGTAAAATAAAGCAATAAATATCTACCGAATGAACCAAATTTTTAACTTCCTAAATCATTATCGGTTTCATTTTTTTTTTCCTTTTAAAATTAATCTTACTTTTAGTCATTAGAACTGAATAATTTCATCCATTCAAATTTCCGCGGTTGAATGACTACTTTAAACATATTTCTCTCTATAATAAGTCTATCATGAGTACATTCTATCCTCATTTTGTAACAGTGAGTGATAATTGAATGGAGGTATTCTCGTATTAAACCAATATCAAGATCGTTCATGCTTGATAACCTTGATATTTGTTCCCAAAGATTTAAAGCCGTGACATATGCGCCTTACTTTTAGAATCTTTGTTCTGAATAAAATCACGATTTTTTTTCTTTTTCGCGTTCGCATATCTTCGCTGTTTAAAGTAAACATATATTTCCTGTATAAGTACCTTATTTAATGTTAACTAACTTAAAAGGTGTCTATGCATGCGCTAGGAAAGGCATATAACCTTTTTTATAAACTCGACCTTGAATCTTAATTTACAAACTTAACCATCATTAGAGTTTGTAATTAAAACATTAAAGCAATATATATCTAATAAAGATTGATTGATCTGCAATCATATCAGCTAAAAAGAACTAGGATTAACGAAAGTGGTTCTATCAAATACACATTTGCGTTGAAATATTTGTCCTCAAAGATATGTAACCTTTAGTTATGTTATAATAATCCACCACCCCTCTCCTTAAAAATGAAGAAAAAATGTTTGCTCCATTTTAAAGTATTACTGTATTTATTTCGTCTTCATTACGGGAATATTATTTAGATTAATCACAGATAACCAGTGGTATGATAGGTTATAATTACCTTATTATATTTCTTTAAATATGCGCCACCTTATTTTGTGTTTACAGTTTGAATCATACATAGAATGGATCTTAAAGTTCCTTTTTAAGAATATTTACTCTTTGAATATTGGTTCTTGAACGGCGAATATAATGTTAAAAAACGAATCTGACGACTTATCATAAAATTTGAAGCAAAAAGGGATTTTACAAAACATTAAATTGCATTCATATTCTAATGCTTAGTCACTTGAATTTTAAGAAAGATGTGTAGCAATACTTGAAATCCCTGATGTTTAGCAATGAATTTTTAAGCGAATAAATTTATAATTTTAAAAGATATTTTTTCTATCAGTATCCTGAATTCACTTACCACATTTTCCAACTTCAACTTTCATAAGAAAAAACTTTTGAAAAAAATAAGAATATAAATTATATGTAAGTTTACAAGCAATTCACTATTTGAAATCGATTTTTATAAACATTCAGATAATAGGATGACTTAATTACTCCAAGAGCAGCTTTTTGGAAATTAATAAAATCTCTCCTATCGAAATCTTACTATCACAAAATAAATTTGCATTAATATATAATATCAATTCAATTTAAGCAAAGTTAAACTTTTTATAGGAACCATATTCCCTATAAGTACTCTGAATTTACTTAGCTAACGTTTCACACACACAACTATAAGATATTTCTCTCTTTCATTTAAACAATTTCCAAATATAGATGAAAGATAAAAAAAAAAAAGATATTTTTGAGCAATAGACTATTAGTATTTAAAACCAATAATTGATATTTAAATGCAAAAAATTATTCAAGTTACCTTTACTTCTTCTCCACGTCACTGTTGGTTTCGGTGTTCCGGCGGTCTCGCAGTTCAGAGTGACTCTTGCTCCCGATAACACAGACATGTCATAAGGTTGCCGCAACCATGTTGGAGGCACTATGATAAATTCAAAAGAAGTCAGATAAAAATAATATATATATATATATATATATATATATATATATATATATATATATATATATATATATAGTAAGAAGAAAGAAGTCAAGTAAGAAGAATTTGGAAGAAGTTAAGTAATACCAAGAGATTAATTAGAACAAGTATGTTCATGAAATGAAACAATAATAGGCATGTAGTAAAATGAAGTTTGATGATTGGGGTTGACTCTTTGAATTTAAACACTATAAAGTAAGTTTCTTTGATTTTTTTAAGCACCTTGATAGAAATACATCGACATAAATACCCTGGCTAAAACGTGAAGTGGGAATTTCTAGTCGAAGGCTACAATTCGGCATCCTCTTACCAATTCTCTATTTTTACCATACGTATAGGTAGCATGATAACTGAAAAGGCTAATCAAGATTACGATAACTAGAGTAGTAAAAATTAAATTTTCTTCGTTGGGATTGTATGTTTTTCTGATATGAATGTCAGAAAAGGTTATCCTTCCTTCCCCACTTATTGTATGCCCATGGTTGAAGGTTAAACGATCGATAATACATATTAAGAAATGAATAAAATATTTTGCAAAGTTAACGCTAGAAGAGATCATATTTGCTCTTATTACCGGAATTACCGAAATAATGCAGCGGCATTTCTTTTTTTAAAATTTAAATTTTCAAAGGGTGCGGAATTTTTACCGATGTGGCGCTTACGCGCACTTAAGAGATTATTCTGAAAGATGTCATTGAAAAACTCCCGAATCAGCTTGGTGCCGTCCCTACACAGAAGCCACCCATTTGGTTTTTGAAAACTTCATTGAGTTTATATTCTTCTCCTTGATTAGACTTATTCACTCTTAACGAGATCGTGGAACAATTACTTTCTTCCTTCGTTCAAACCAATATTAAGAGACTTTGCATATTTTGTAGAATTTCATGAAAATAATTGAACGAAATGTGAAAATACTGCTTCGAAACAAAGATGCAAATCTTGTACGTCGAATACGTAAGCGTATTCATGTATGAGAGCGGAACTAGTCGAAAAACAGGCTTTATAAGCAAGCGTTCCAAAATCCGCATTTCGCCGTGATGTGACTGAAAGTAAAATAATTAATACAAATCTATCAACTCACAATTGAAAAAAAATATACACTGAGATTTTTTGATCAGACTTTTGTATTTAAACATAAAGAAAGAACATCCTATTTAATCGCACTTATGGTTAGTATTCACGAGAAAAAAGAAATGTTACACAGATATTTTACATAAAGCCTAACATGATGAATATGCTAAAGTTTTAGTTGAAAAAGATCAAAGTAATTTAGACACTTTTGATTACATTGCGGTAGTTTAAGAAAATGTTCCCTAAAAGGATCATTTATAAACTTTATGAGAATCTTTAAGTAGCTTTGTGGATGATAAAAAAACATTGTTACAATTACGGAAATTTATATTTTGAGGAAAAGGACTCACGTTTTTTCAAATAATATACGGCGTACTTATGGTTGCTAAGCAATGTTCATCTCAATAATTCGAGTGATAAAGATCATAACGACTCTAAATTTTGAGATACGGAAAAAATAAGCCTAAATATTTTGTAAATGTGCATAAATTCGGAGAAAAGAAACCAACATTTTTCTCTCCATACTTCCAAACCAAGCGAATGTGAACACAGTTAGCCCTCTCTTTATTACTGAATACTGCTTGACTAGATTGAGGTGGCTACAACTCAAAATATTCCCGTAACTGCTATTATTCTACTATAAGTTAAGTTATTTTTGTTATATCTTGATACATTTGCTCACGATAGTAATTAAGCACAAATGTAACTTACCCAGAACTCTCAACTTGACTGTAGAGCTGTCACTACCACCTTGGTTGGAGACGATGCACGTGTAATTCCCTGCGTGATCCTCCCTTAGAGCTGATATAGTGATAGAAGAGGAGAACTCGTCAAATCGTCTGACTGACACCTCCATACTTTCGATGAGGGTCTGTCCGTCTCGAACCCAACTGAAAGTCAAGGGAGGCTCCCCTTCTCGACACGAACACACCAGTTGAAAGCGTTCTCCCCTTTTGAACTCCAAGTCTCGAGGAAGTGGAGCCAACTTTGGTGGAACTGAAGTAATACGTGAAATCAAAATTGCATCCAAACGCATAAAGGGATTACAAAATTCTCTCAGTAAGTATCAAATAAAATATTTTTATCATATTTATAACGAAAGAGTTAAATATTTCATCTTTGACAGTTAACGAAACGTATTAACAATAGAGTTCTTTTGCCTCGATCATATATCAAATGCTGCAAAAGTTTTTATAAGGATCTGAAATTATTTTGGTGAAACGGCTCTCAAATTATGATATTAAGGTAATAATATGAAATTTAATGCTTACCAAACAAATTTTACTATGACCAACACAGACAAAAACTATTACATTGTAAAAAGATTCAATGCAGATCCCAAAATTATTTCAGATCCCAAATTTATTCAAAATTATTCCAGAAAACCAATATCTAGAGCACTTGCAAGAAAATTCTACACCCAAATAGGTAGGTACAGAAAGAAAAAAGATTATATGAAAGCGGTAATTATGTGTGGGAAATTTATTTAACACTCTTGGCACAAAAAATAGCTTCCATGTTACTACAAATACCGCAACAAGTACTAACGGAAAAACTTAAATTAGAAAATCAGAGTTGTACGCACCTATTTCTAGTTATCTGGTGTAAATGTATGTATGTTTATGAAAAATTGCTTTTATGTTAATGAAATTAGCTTAGATATTGATAATTTTATTACAATATTAGCAATTAACAATGGTCTTTCATTAGAAACTATTAAACAATTCAAAGACTGTATTAATTATATTTAAGAACTTGGTCTTCAGAAAAGTAATTATTAATAATAGTGAAGATATTTATTTGAAATTAAAAAAAAAAATGTTCTTTATCTCCAGGACAGATTTATTATTATTTATGTAAACAAAATGTCTAATATACAAAACATTCTACATTAATTTAACTCATAATTAATCCTCTTGAGAATAATAACACCTTTAGAGCTGTGAGCAATACTTAGAAAGAAATTTCAAATAAAAGTATTGCATTTTATAAGAAAATTGGAGAAAATAATGTTAAATTACCTCACATTTTTAACAAAAATTTTATAGAAATCCTATTAAATTTAGAACATTATCTGTTGGTTCAAACACATGTGTTACTCTCTCAGGTAAAAAAATTACAAAGTATTATACTGTTGAAGAGTTTTTCCATTATTAAAACATTGTGTTGACACAGTCAAATATATTAATAATAAAAAAAAAATTCATACTATTTATAGCTAAAATTTAAAGAATCTTTTATTAATTCTATTCACATCAGGGATCTTATTAAAGTTCTAAATGAGATTTAAAAGAAATTGAATAATAATAAGGTAATTGTTCATGAAAAATTAAATAACTTAGTTGTGTTAGTCTCTCAAAAGAAGAGTATATATTTTTAATAATACTATTTATAAACAGATTAAAGGTATACCACAAGGTGTAACTGCAAGTAATTGTTAAGCCAATATTTATTTACATTTTTATGACGATAATTTTTTTGATTTAATAATTTTAAAATATTTGATATATTGATGGTGTTTTTTCCTTTCAAATCAATAATAATTAGGATGCAAAATCTTTCTTATTTTTTTTTATCCAGAGTATTTAAATTTATTGCAAACTTATATTAACATAAATGAAATAGAATATTTGATGTTTTTTTTAAATAGAGATCATAAAATTTCTAGAATATATATGATAAAAGAAATCTTTTTTGTGATTCATAAAGTACTCTTATGAGGGAATTTATTCAGATTGAATATTTCCGGGACATAATTTGCAACCATGTTTTTCGTAATATTAGACCTGTGTCTAAAATACAGAATATTTATAATAATTTTGATAAATTTAAAAAAATGTGTGTGCAAGCAGAATTTCCTTTGAATTTTATTAAGAGTATTTTAAAATGTAACGATTATAAAGATTGGGTTTTTTTTTTCTGTTTTTGAATTTTGTTTTTTTTTCCTTCTTTTTTACATTTGTGCTTTAATTTATGTTTTTTTTAAGTCTTTATAAATTTTTTTGCATTAATACTCTTTCATTCTGATAAAAGGCATTACTATACTTCCCGTTTAAGCTTGAGCGGGAGAATTTTGGTTTGTAAGCGGGAGATTTATGGGGAGATTGTTGTTATGTAAGTCATCTTATGGAAACTTTTGCAAACGTTTTTAATCTGGTAAATTTATTATTTATTTATAAATAATGACAGACATAACTGTTTCTTTTTCAAGTTTAACATCATACCATATGGACCGAAAATAAATTATTGTAATTTATTTTGCCACACGTCCTTACATTTGACGATTATTGATTATTGAGTCGCTTAATTATATTTGTCAAATGGTCCTAAATCAATGATCTAATTAAAAATTAAATCAGTATTTTACAAGAACTTGTATACTAGAATAACAGCATAGAGGAGGGGATGAAGTAATTTTCACAGATATATGGAGAAGAGTGTGCTCAGTTTTAGAAAATACAAGTTCTTGTTTTTCAAATTATTATACGATATGCGTAAATAAACGTACTTCCTGAACAGGACTACCCTCTATTAGGAAATTGCAAGAGGAACATACTTATTTCTTTCTCCTTTTAATTCACAAGAGGAGAGAAATGCTTAAATATAACCCTACAAAAAATTAAAAAAAACTGGTACTGATATTAGTCGTAATATGAACATTTTCAAATTTACTTTGTATGATTTTATGTTTTATGACGAACAAAAAAAAAATAATATAATTTGTAATAACTTTAATGGGAAGAAAAGACTGAAAAAGTACAAATCTATCAGTTCGTGAAACATGAAATTTAAAATTTCACAAAAATTAAATTTCTTTCTTTCCAATAAGCTAATTTGTTATATACTCATAAAATAGTCCTTGAAAGCATTCGAAAATATTTTTGAAAAGATGATTTCATCTTTGACGAGATTAGTTATGTAGGAGTTTCTTACATATTTTATAAGAGAAGATTTAGCGATTTGTTTGTTGTCAGAACAGGGGCGGTATCTGAAAAAAAATTTCGTGGAGCTCAAAATATACCGTGCTCAACTTGAGACATTCAGAAAGATCCTTCTTAAAGCACTGAGGGATTACTTATAATCTGTGTGAAGATCGTAATTTTTATTACCAGGATAAAATAACCCTTAAGAAAAAAAATATTACTATTTTAGAGGAAATGTTCAAGAAAATACACATCAAATATGTTCATCAAAATCAGATAAATTTTAAATATTAACCATAAATATAAAAATTTGCTGAATAATAATACAATAGTCAAATATTTGCAAATATAAATATTGGCATTTAGTTTCATAAATGTCAAGATTAAAATATAATATTTTGAGAAAAATATATCTAATAACTTTTTTTAAAAAAGATACGGATTTTAATTTATTTTATGGCAAGAGATTGTTCTGATATATTTTAACACTGTGAAAATGTTTCAATCTTATCTTCTTTATTTGTTCATATTGAAATATACTTGACCGAGGTTCAAATTCCAAGATCGGTCGCTTAGAGCCCTCGAATTGCTCTAGTGCTACGTTAATAAAACCAAACCAATTATATTAAAATAGAAGAAATTTTTCTCAGTTTCAGAAAATAAATATTTTTAAAGAAATTTTTTTTATCCTTAACCTTAATTTTAATATCTCCAAAGCACAGATTTAAAAAAAATATATCTTTTAACAAATTTAGAACAGTTTTCACACCTATAAAGAGGTTCATCTATCAGAGCTGATAAATATAACTGAAAATGCTTACCCAAAGATTTAAAATTATTGTTTCGTCATGATATAAATTCAATATTTATAATCCTAATTTTTGCTGTCACTTTAATTCAGACTAAATTACATAAAATTGTCAAATAAATGTTAAAAAGTAACAAAAAAATATTTGTTTTAATATGGCATTTTTTTCAATGTCTATTTAATTTTTTTTAAAAAAAAAAGTTGCATAAATAACATGCATAAAATTCTCAGATGTGAATTTTAAAAATAATTATTAAAATAATCATAGTAATTTTTAATTTAGAACATATTTCCCCCTACACTTGATTTTAATCCAATATATTCTTATAGATTATAACTTCAACGTAAATCAAAATAATCTATTTCTACTAATTAGAGTTCTTTTAGTCATTATTTAATATTTAAAAGGCCTGATATAATAAAATACTTAATTAAATTAATTTCTTGTTAAAAGATCTGATTAGCTTTTTTCCATTTATTATATTTAACGCTATTGAAATATTAAAAACCATTTAATTTAGACACCATTTTTTGAAATTTTAATTGCTTATATTGCATGCGCATGACCCTCCTTTTTATTTTTATCATCTTCTTTAAATATTATAAAGCAAATGTTTCATGATCAGCAGCTTTCATTTGATCCCCTCTAAATCTGTCAAATATTAAAAATAATAAATTTAAGCATCAATTTTTAAAAACTAATTCGCAACGCAAATACAGCTTGTTAAATGCGTAGTGAATTGGTAAAAATGTAAAAAACTATTCCCCCATGCATGTAATAAAATATGATTTAAATGTCAAATTTCTACAGTACTCTAACACAATCAAAACACTGATGATACAAAAATAGCCATTTCTCTTTCATATCAAAAGTATGTAAACAATGCAATCTTAAGCCTATTCCATAAACAAACCACTTACCCTGTGCACATGCGACACTGAAAAATCCGATAATTATCCATAAGAAATTCTTCCGATAATTTAACATGGTCTATAGTAAAATAACACTAAAATCTATTATAAATACGAAAGAAACACGAGAGAATCCCATATCGAGCCCCGCAGACATCCAGACGTCGATTCGATAACTTTTTCAACCGGCTGCCATGGCTTTTGGATCAATAACGACGAAAGATGTCATGGTCCTTCTCATCCAAGGCTTCTTTAAAGCAAACTTTCCCACAATCAGAGGATTTAGTGTCACCTTTCTTACAAAACACGGAGATACTTCCACTAGAAGATGGAGGTTTCAACGGACATTTGACACAGTATTTTTTTTCCGGAATCAGTGCCGTAGGTTTGGGTACAGATGCACCCCGATGAGCTAAAGTTTTAGTTCGCGGGTTGACCGCTAAGTGGCGCTGAAAAGTATGATCGCTGGACGCTGTCTGAGAGGTCCAGACTATGGGAGAATCCTGGGAATGTCGGGAATGGAACGAAAGAGGAAAGACCTTTTCCTTGGAGATGGAGGAAAATGAACTGTGAAAAAAGCTTGGTAATTTTTTTCTTGTAGAATTTGTAATGAATTCTTACGAAGTTTTCAAATGCTGTACTTCGTTACAGGGCTAAGATATGTTAGACATCAACATTAACGAACTCAAATGTATTATCATATCAATGATATATGACAAATAAAGTAGAAAGCAATTCTTGTAACATATAACACACAATGAAAAGGCATTAACTATAAGAAAGCAAACAAAATGCAATGCATGCCTTAAAATCTCGAAACTCACTGACTATTCCAGAAAAATAATTAAATTTCATTTTAAACAAAAGGTCAGTCAGTGAATTATCAATCTCGGTATTTATGAGGATTTCAAAACGGCATATATTGTGGGTTTTAAATCAATAAAATCTAAATTTAATTTCATACGTGTAAAAACTTCAGAGATGTTATTTCTCTCCCAAACATCATTAAAAAAGAATTTTTCTGTGACAATTAATCATTTTTATTGCATATTCCAATGTATTAAAACTTATTTTATAGTCTTTCTAAATTTAATTTTAAAAATTAATTATAATAATTTTGTAAGTATTAATTTACAGTTGTTTTCCTTACAGAACGTCTTTTTTCGCTCGAATTTGATTTTATTACTATTATTCAGTCTTAAAGTATGAATATTTGATTTACATTTCCCACAGTTTTGTATATTACTTAATTAATATTTTTAAAATTAGAGTATATTTGAATGTATGTTTAATTCCTTTTTACTGTAACTTATTTCAGTTTACAACAACTTAGTTCTTGCTGAAAAGTGTAAAGTTAATGCATAGTTTCGAAGTTTAAAATTATTCTGTTCCTATTAGAAACATCTATTTGGATACAAAATAATTTAAATTATATAGATTTTATAAAGTTTGTGTCCCAACTCAAAGTAAATACATTCTGTTAAATCTTCTGCTTATTTATTTTCTATACACAAGTCACACTTATATTTATCGTTTATTAACCATATTTTTTTCCATCTTAAAACTCATTCTTCCAAACGTATAGTTTGAAAAGGAAAATCAAAAGATTATTAGCTCCCTTCGTAATCCAAAAGTTCTTCGAGGAATCTGAGTCTAACAATGAATGAGAATGCTGAAACAAGATAAAATCAGTTTAAAAAAATATTTCATCGTAAATATTTTTTTTCTTTACTCTATATGTGAAATATTGAATACTGTGTAATTAATTTTCGACCTATAAAGAATCGTTAGCTTCATTTTCCACTAAAAGAAAAATTCATGTTAACATAAAATTCATTTTTATAAACTAAAATGAATGTTAACAATGAGCTTCATTTCAGAAAAAAATATGAACATATACACCCAACTCTTTTTTACACGGTAGATACGTTTCTTAGAAAACCGTGCAAAAAAAATCATGAGAAAAATACATTCAACATATGGTAAACGTGGGGATGTTCCAAAACTTTGAAAAATCTTGAAAGATAAAAAAGATCTACATATTTTCCGGACAACCGTGTAAAAAAAAGTAATAATGAAATCCATATTACATATTTATAAAACAAAAACAATTCATTTTGCCTCTGTTGGTTTTTATGTTGTTACAAAATCTGTTATTAGCGGGGTTTTTTTTCTTTGGTTTCTAAAGTTGCTTTTATAATTCCTGATATCCTGTTACACAAAAATTAAGATTACAATGAAATTTTAACGCATGCACTATGTCAGGATCACGAGTAAGAAAATGTTCCTTACTTGTCACAAATTTTAAGCCTTCGCGAATTAAACCAGCTGTTAATAGCTGAACTTCATTTTCTACTTCGTCATTATCGAATTCTTTATTATCATAAACTGTCATAAATTTGATCACATCTACTCATCTGAAGCGCTTTCCAGCATAAATTCTTCGATGTCAACCTTTTGCATGTTGATAAAACCTTCACCACCAATTGCATTTGATAGAGTTATAATTTCAGAACACGCAGCTGATTTTTGTACTACGAAACTTCCACTTATGACGCATACTGGCAAAAATTTTTTTCCAACAAGCGTTTAAGGTCGATTGACGCAACTTTTTGATGACAAAAGAAGCATGAGTAAGTCAGACCATAATCGTAAACTTTCTCCATGCTTCCACAACAGTCAAATTTTTTTTCTTCCAAGATTCTAAAATATATTTAAAAGTTTCTGTGTGTAGTACATTTTAAATGCTACTGAAATACCCTGATCAAATGGATAAATCCGCAAGGTGGTATTACGCAATAAAAACAGCATTTGAATATTTGGAAAAACATTTTGGGGGATTCGTGCTGAAACAAAAAAATCGTGTAAAAAGGTATATTGGTGAATCGTGTTATCTCAAAATCGGGTAAAAAAAGACTGAGCAAAAAGAGAGTTGAGGGCATTGGTAGAGGAAAGATAACTATTAAATTTTGTATTTTCATAAACACTCAATGAAAATTTGTTATACAATTGAGAGGACTAAAAACACAAATAGGAACTAAGAAACAATAAGAAACTTCATTTTAATGAAAGGAACAAATAAAATTTTTTAACTATAAGTGCTAGAGAAAAACTGAATCATTTATTGGATTATTGAAAATTAGATACGATTAAATTATTAATAAAATATTACTTTTCAGAGTTTATTTACATATCTTATTCCAATTAAAGTTAGCATTAGTCCCAAGACAACTATATGATATGTAAATACATCTGTAGCAGATTCTAATATGTTCTGAAAGAGTAAAAAACATATTCTGTGGCTACAGAGATAACTAATGATGTAATCAAAAAAATACGTCTAAAGAATAATCAGAGGAGAAATGCAATATTTTTCCAAGGTTAAGAATTTATTACGTTTTGTACTAATCTAAGATAGCACCAAATAGCAAATATTCAACTCTCAAGCTCTAACTCCAACTGTCAAGTCAAAGACAGAGGAAATTTTCCAAATTTAACTTGACACTTGCTCTTATTTAAGTTCGAATTGGAACGCTAATTTAACAATAATTATAAATATTAAATTTAAAATACTTAAAAAGCATGTGAAAATATTTCTAAACTTTGAAATTCAGCCACGGAACCTAATATACATAAGTCTGAAGAGTATTAAAGTTATTCTCAGACATCCAATTATCTCACGAATGGTATATTTTTCTAGTTTTAGAGAAGACTAGTACTAATAATTTTAATCTTTTAATTTGCATCAAAAATTCACCTTCTAATTTGAATTTAAAATACATCTTTAAATTTGAAAGTATTAGAAAGTGAAGTATTAGATGCATATTTTACTGAAAATGAAGATGAACCATGCTCACCTATGAACACATGAAATTTTTATATTAAGAATTTCTTAATTCAGATTAAAATAAGTGATTGAATAACAATATATAAAATATTATATACCTCTAATCAAAATGCTTAAATCCTTTCACTGTCATAAATTTGATTAGAAAATATTTCAAGTAGTATCTTGTTTTTATTTATTTATTTTTTATTCTTGATAATGTGCAGAAAAATAAATATGAGGATTTTTGTGAACAGACACTTTTGAGAGTTGAAATTTCATACGACAATAACCAGATTTCAAGTTGAAATGACTAAAAAGGATTAGACACAATTTTCTATCTCTAATAACATGTAATATATAAATGCAAAATGTTGTAATATTCGAAAAATCTGATTTAGTCCTTTTTAAAAAAAATAATGAATATATTTGATAAAATGAACATTCTTCATTAAACTAGAAATAAACTGCTAACGAAAGTCGGTGATAAAATGACCTTTAATAATTTTTGGAAAGGTCACAAGTTTATATCCAACCAAAATATTTAGAAATCATTTATCGAGAAACGTGTTAGTTTTGCTTTTTGAAAATGTATAAGAAAACTTTTATTACTCCTAATGAACTTATAATGATAAGTATTCCGAAAGTATCATTCTGTTGATACATATATTTAAGGGGGGAAATTGTTGAAAGTGAATACAGTATTCATAATAAACAAAAATAACTTATTTTACTATACTAAACATGTTTTAAAAATTGTTTAATTAAAAGTGGGAAATTATAAATATAGGTGATTGTAAAAATTGAGCATATTTTCTGTTACAAAAAGGCTAATGTTTAGAAAACAAATATAAATTATTTTGATAAAAATAGAGTCCTTGTTCTATTCTGACATAATTTATTCTCAATAATTTAAAAGAATTAAATAATTCTGTATCATCATATAATGCATAATTTGCTTTTTTTGAAACGAAATCTCTTTTTTTGCTTAAAAGTATTGTTCTTCTTAAAAATAGAATCCTATTTCTATGATCTTAGTGTCATTTTTTGAAACAAGAAAAGAAACCTAAGACAAGTAATTGATTGGTATTTCTTTCGAACAATGCATGATAATATACCTTACATTGTTCTTTGGATTACACTTTATGGTATGACATTGAAAAGAGGAAATAATTTTTCTAGAGATTCATTGTATTATCTAAGAATACCTAAATTATTTCTTGAAACTGTGCATTCATAATCCATTTTTAAAAGATGGAATATAACTTTTCTTTTTATAGCTTCTGTGGAAATTAGGACCAAAAAAAGTTTGTGACAATAGTATTGAATTAAGGTTTTCGAAGTATATAATATTCTGTAACAAAAATCAGTAAGCTAAGAAAAAATTTCAAAGGGGATTTTGACTCTGGGAAAACAAGCAATTGTTTGTTTGAACTTGGAAACATATAGTAAATATGTTTCAAAAATATACTTATTGAAAGAAAAAATAAGAAACATAACAAAAGCTTCCTGGAAATTTTAAAAAGTCATATTCATATCATGCATTCTTCAAAAAGATAATTGTTTATATTTAGACATTTATGGCCTCATTCAAAAATATAAATATTTATAAACACTCCTATAATTTTTCTATTTGTATCTTAAGCATAAACTCGAAGATGCAAGATACGTTACTACATTAACCATATTATTTATGTCTAAGAAACTCTAACATTCTTCGCGGGACTTTTAAAACGAGGACACTGCATCAAAATTCCTGGGTTTGAACGAAACATTTTTCCTCTTTCTAGTAATAGGAAATAAGAAATAGCTGTAACAGATATAAGGAAAATAAATGAAAGTCTATTATTTTCCGAAAAATAAGTCTATTATTTCCCGACTTCTTCATCCTAACCCACTGAATTAATTTGTTTTATTAAATCCACTTTCATTTTCATATTTTGAACGAAAAACACTTTTCAAAGCTTACTTTACTTATTTGCTGCGGAGGCTCCCCCCCCCCCCGGCATAACCTTAAGCACATACAAAATAACATACCTGAATAGGAAATCCCAACTAAATTTTAAAAAATTTAATTTTTTGTTTTACTTCAAAGTTGTTTGTGTTATTTCCAGGACCGAACTCTCGATCATACTGTAAGTTTTTTGTTCTCAATTTGAATTTGATTCTAAAATTAATGTTTAATTTATTTTTAGATTAAGAACAAAGTAAGCATGAATGTAAGAAATGAGATATCAAGCACTGTTAAACCACCGTTTATTTGTATATATATTTAATAACAGTAAACTGTTGCTTTAAATGACAGAACGTTTTGTTCACTTTCATACTTGATCTTTGTAAGCGGATATTTCTCGAGGATGAATAGATTCAGTAATTAAACTTTTCGTAATCAGTTCCAATAAACATTCATGATAAAACTGTATAAATCATACCAGAATTTGAATTTTCAAATGCAGCGTAAATGACACCTTTTTTACAACGTTTTTCTGAATTTCACTTGGTGTGTGTGTGTGAGTGTGTGCGTGCGTGTGTCATCAAATTTTCGATCGTTAATTTAACCAACTTCCCATCAAGCTAGAGCTTTGAAATTTTGGGAATTGCTCATACTCGCCTAACAATGCAATATTTAGACGTTTGCGACAAGTTTTAACTCACATTTTTTTAAATAATGCAGTTTAGCCCAATCACTTGGCGCAATTTGAATAATTGCAAAATTGGGCGTTTTTTTTTTTTTTTTTTTTTTGGCTGAATGTTAAGTCCGCTTCACGGACCAATTTAGCAACATTTGGCAAAATACCGCCAAATAATTCCTGTCTCCAAGAGTGGTTTGACTAAACTGTATTCCAACCATTTAATTTACCGGATTAATTAATTTTAGTTAGTTTTAACGTTGTTATGTATTTCACTTGGTGTGTGTCTGTATGCATGTGTATCAGTGTGTCATCAAATTGTCTATTGTTAATTTAACCAACTTCCCATCAAGCTAGAGCTCTGAAATTTTGGGAACCGTTCTTATTTGCCTAACAATGTAATATTTAGATATTTGCGACCAGTTTTAACTAATATTTTAATAATTGTTTTAATAAACTTTGCCACCATATAAAAAAGTTGTTTTTAAAAACGTTGGTTTTTATTTCGAATTATGTTGATAGATTTTTAGCTTCTACCTATTTTTAATACATGTTTTTACAACAGAGTAACAAAATCTTCACAAATATATTTTATTTAGATTATTTTAAATATTCAAACTAAATGCATAAAATTACTTTGATATTTCTGGATTAGTGAATACTATGCATAAGTAAATATTATTCAGTTTGACTTAGAGTTATTCATGAAGAGAAGTCCAAGAAATATTATTTTATATTCTTCACTTGTTACATTTGAATGAATATCTGTTTAATGTTATATCTGCCACATTCATTAAAATTTTTCTTAAAAACTCTTCTATTCCATTCATTACAAGTAAAAATGATTTAAAAAGCATTTCCCATTAAAATCGCCAGTTCACAAATATTTAATTAATACATTTTCCCTTTCTATATATTTTAAAAATAAATCATATTTAGAATATTCTGTTTTCAGCTTTATTCGTTTTGATCGAGTTGCTATTCTAAAAGAGGAAAGCTTAGAATTTTGTGAATTTAAAAAAATACAAGAGTTCAGAACTATTTTTAGCAAAAGTTATTGTAAATGTAATTAATTTAAGAAAATGAATTGTTTAATTACCTTACTTCTAAATATTAATTCTCTTTTATAAAATAATTCCTTGATTTCTAAAGCAAAAATGCTTTGTTGATTAAAAAAATTGTTGGAAATTGACTTGTCTTCCACATATACGATAAACATTTTACAATACCATAATCAACTAAAATGGAATAAAATCAATATTTCAAAAGTATGATATTAGGAAGATGGATTAAGGGTTGTGACATATTCAATTTTTAAAAACAAACGATTTAACTTTAATGTGATACTTTTTTTAAAATGTTATCTATTCAACTTTTAAAGGCAAACGATTTAATCTAATGTGATACTTTTTTTTAAATATTATCTATTCAACTTTTAAAAGCAAACGATTTAAACTTAGTGATTCCTTTTTCAATATTCTTTATTAAGGTATATTTTTTTGTCAACACCAGATCATATTTTTGATTTTAGATAATTTACTGACAACGGATATGAAATATAGAATAGAGTTTGGTTCCAAGAGGTAAAGACGAACGTTGAAAAATGGTGCTTGTGTAAAATTGTGTATCTAATTTATGTTTGAAAAGATGTGTGCAAATAAATGTGATGTCCTGAAAACAAGTCATCTTAATTAATAGTCTGCAATACAGTACAGACTATAAACACTAAAATATCCTCTGCGATAGTTACTTCATCAAAAATTCTTGACACTTTTCAAATTTATTCTAATGCTTATAATTTGACTTATTATTGTTTCATATTCACTTGAATTAAAATAATATAAAGTCAAAATTTCCGTAATTAAATCTGCAACGACATGAAGCTTTCTTCCCTTCAGTTGTACTTATAGACATTTAAAACATTCTAGTTAAGTATAACAACTTAACTTAGAAATTATGCAAATTAGAGTTGCTATAAAAATAGGAGGAAAGACTATGGAATTCGAAAGATAGGAGATTGATAAAATGTTGGAGGAAGAGTTTTAATAGACAGAGGGTTATACTATTGATGAGATTGATTCGATCCTGTTGATGATGACTGTTTCTACCTGACTCAACTGAAGTTCAAGCACATATAGAGTAAATAAAACAGTCATAAGACAATATTTTAGCAATCAAGTCAATTATGTTTCTAAGTAGAATTTATTGATTCTCTAATAAGGGAATGCTTTCAATCAGCTGCAAATCTCTTGCCGCGAGTATTAACAACTTTTATAATATATCAAAGAATACTCTAATCGGAATACGATGCAAGTAATTCCTCCAAATATTAAGTCAATCAGACAGTGTCGGGTCTTAGTCCCACGATTTCACGTGAGCACTCTTCCTGTTACCATGACGATCTCTCTATTATCTTCTGTGTCGCTTCTATTTATTACATCTATTTACTCACTTCTAAAGTCTACTTAATTTGCATAACCACATTTCATTTGGTTGAAAAGAAGTTTAAATTTAAATATAAAGTCAAAAAGAAACCCCAGATGTTAGTTAAGGAAGTTTTATGAATAGCCCATGATTTTTCGGACTCGGACTATAATAATGATTAGTTAAGTAAAACATTTCAATGTTCTTTTGTTGAGTATATATGAGGGTTGCTCCAACACGCATAATAGATATTGTGAATATCAAATGTTCTATTTAATATTCAGTGAAAATTTTATTCGTCTATTTATTTGATAACTAACTGAACTTTGATTATTAGTGACATCTATTAATAATAGAACAATTGAATCAAAATAATGACACATTCGAATTAATGTACAATAATTTTTTAATTACTTTTATCATTAGCTCAATTAAAAAAATTGCATAGTAAATTAATATGAAAACAACTCAATTTCCTTAAAACTACATTCAAAACAATTCAGTTTCCTTTCAAACTTACTCATTATATGACCTTGAATTCATTATTACTGTTCTAAAATTTTTAAGTCCTTTCAAAGAACATAGTTTTATAACAGAGAAAAAGTGGATATTTTAAAGTTATTAAAATATTATTTCTTTAAATCTCATAGAGATTTTAATTAAAATAGGTATGCGTAATTCTTCTGCACAAGAAAAATCTACAGCAATAAAATCTATAATCGTTCTATCTTCTGTATCTAGTTTAAATTTTCTTCCAAATGTTGGTTCATATATCTGGCTTTATGCATTTTAAATTTTCGGGGAAATAAAAAAAAATAGAAAAAAGAAAGAAAATAAAATTGTTAATGTAATTTGAAACTATAAACTTATAAAAAAGTAAGCTATAAATCTTGAACTTACTTCATAATTTGAAGAAACAGCGTCCAAACTAAGAATAATATTTTTCATGTGTAGTAAATCATGTTAAAAAAGTAGTCATGTTAAATATATTTTCACTATTGCAGTCAAACGGAATTGTATAAAGGTTGTTGCCTTGAGCAGTAAGTGTGGGATGCACAAATCCTCGTTTTGGTATCGAAAATAGCCATTTGAGGGGACTCAAATTTTCCTCAAAATTTAACTCGCCTTAATCTTCATACCCCCAACACGTAGGTTTTAAATACAAAATTCATTCTCTGACTGACTAAATTCCTTCCTTTTTGAATTTAGATGTGTCGTTTAGATAATTTACAAAATTATCTTTTTCTTAGTTATGCATCATCCGGATAAATCACTAAAAACGAAGTATCAAAGCTCATTAAAATAATATTGAAGTAATTTCATTAATTACAATATAAAATATTCATCTGATTTATCTGGAATTCTTAAAATTTTTAGTAAGAAAACTCCTCGTACGAGTAATTTGTATATCTGGAAAATTAAGAATCTTCTTTAACTTCATCGGAAATAGAAAAATTCAAACTTGGAACTACGCTAAATCAGGATTTCTTCAATAAATAAAAGAAAAAAAATCCTTTCTATAATTTTCAGTGCATCTCTCTCTCTCTCTCTGGTATATACACAAAAAAAAATAATAAATTATAATTCGAGGGATGAGTTTGCAGGAAAACATCATTTACATGTGACTGAATTTCATTTGCAAAAGTTGTAAAAAACTGAAGTTGAAACACAAATTCTATACATATACCCAAATGTGAATATATAAATTTCGATGTTTTCAATTTGAAACTCAGTAAAAGAGTCTCAAATTGAAAGCAACGACAGCGTCTTAAGACATTGCTGAAAGAAACATTCTCAAAAAAAAAAAAAAAAAAAATTTAAAATCATACATTAAATAACTCGATACAAATAAAATGTGTACAGAAATGGAAATATACTTAAAATAAATTTTCATTCATTGAGAAATAAAATGAAAAGGATAGCATTTCAATCCCTCATCTTTTTCATATAACAAAACTGTTTCACAAAAATTGCAGTTGTGTAAAAGATCGAAGCACGATCAGTTAGTTTTGAGCTAACCTCTCTCTAAAACAACGGGTATATTTATTGACAACGGATTTCTTAATTTTGAAACGCTTTCAAGTGACAAGAATGATACCTATGCTTGTATCTCGTTTGCTTGAATTCCATTCCATCCTCATTGAAACAAATTCAATTTAATGCGCTGCATCCTCTATTATTTCCGCTAAATGGTCATAAGAAACAGGACTAAAATTGGTAACTCGATTTAAATTTCTCGGAACTAGCGACCTGACCACTAGGCTGTTGCGCTCGCAAAGATTCTAAACAAAATTGTTCAGAAAACATCAATATTCGATTTTCTCATATTGTTGTTATAAAGAAAAAAAAGCATTTTCGTCGGCATAGATAAGAAAGTATTTTAGTGAAGCATTGTTTACGCCCACCCAAAATGACACAAATATTATTTTTATCCCACAGAGTATCATTTAATCCTACCTTTATTTCTATTCCTTAAATGCTCTCGCAAACAATCAATCAAGCGCAATGAGTCATTTCAAAGGTCATTACTACGATATCTATGGCTGTTGTGTTTTTCAAGCAAGAGAGAAAGAAATTGTTTTTCTCCCCTCCCCCTGCACGTGGGAAGTGAAAAGACCATTTCAAGGTGCAAAATGCCCTACTTTCTTTTTACAGATAAAAATCATTTTCTACTATTCTGGCTTCAAAGTTTAATCTTCCAAAAATCTACAGGATGGCTTACTCAATAAGAGAACATTTCAGCGTTAACTGAAAGTTTACGTTTCGATGTTATCCGGTTTTTTAAGGATCGAATTGCGTGGTTAGTTTCATGTGTCTGAAACAAGGCGCTTTTTTCCCTAGAAAGTCGGGTAATTGAGTAAGATAAAGAAATCACAAAAATCTAAACTTGGAACATATTTAAATCGAAGTGATTTGTGTGAAGTTTCTGTTGCAGATAACAATGAGGAAAGTATAAGAATAAATGCGGTATTGTTTGTTTCCGAAGATATTAAAAATACATAACTTCATCGAAATTGTTTGGTTTACGTATAGTAAATGTATCCAGTATCATCAGAGCTCATAATGTAGTTGAGGGATGCCGTAATAAATATGAACTAAATCGCCAGTTTGAGTCAAGAGCTTAAATTTTTTCACACACAATTTGGAAATACTTATCAATTCATAATAAAAAATTAGCGATTCCACAATTGTTTCAAAACTGTGTTTATTTTGATTCTGTTTTAGGTTCCTATTTACTTGTGTATTTAAAGAAATGTACATTAATCTAAGCATTAAACATACTCATTTTTACTGAAAGGAAACTTTAATTCAAAATGAAAACGTTTTAAATAAACAAAAGTATTGTTACAACAAACCATGGCCGCGGTAACTTAGTGGTCATGGTCGTGGATGGCAGTGTTCGTCGAGCCGTAAGTTCGAGCCTTGATGCCTCTAAGACCCACCATATAACCGGGGCTGATGCACGTTAAATCTGTCGAGCCTCAAAGTTCTCCCATTGGAGTGGTGTGGACGTTTAAAGAGGGAGGTGTCAATTCAAGTGTCGTCCTCATCACTTGACCGAGGCTCAAAATTATGAGGTCCTTCCCCAATAGCCCTCGTGTTGCTATTAAAGCGACATAATAAAACCAATCATCAATACAACAAACCATTCTGAATTCTGCCTAATATATATACTAATAAACACATTCTTTATTGAAAATTGAATTGTGTATGATTACTCGATATCATGAAAAAAAAATTAAATTACTGTTAGAGCTTAACGAAAAAAGATTAGAATTCTCTAAAACAATTATGGAGTTTATTGCCTTGAAAATTTTATATTTGTCTCAGAGTAGGGGTAGACAATAAGAAGATATTTAAAAATTTCGGAAAGAAAAAATAATTTAAACAAACAATAAAAATTGTAAGAAAAAAATAGTGCATAAAATACAAATTAAAGTGGAACCTAATTAAAAAATTAGATTTTAATAATGCTCTAAAATATAGAAAAATACTTTAAAAACATGCTTTCTTAGTTCACTCATTATATTGTGATTTCATTTCTGTGTGCAAAGTGAATAAATATTGTTTAAATGCATTATTTTAGTAATGCATAAAAATTAACTTAAAAAATAAATGTATGATGAATGATTTACCCATCTTTATTTTTGATTCTAGGTAATCATTTTGCAAAAAAATATATCTTTATTATCAGTTTCTGGTATACATAAACAAATACTTTAACGGAAAAAATATATTTATGATCACATAGCATCTACATAATATGTTCTGATTCTGAAAATTAAGATAGCAATTAATAAATGAAGATAATAAAGTAAAAATTAATAAGATGTAAAAGGAAATAAAAGGAAAAAATAAAATTTAATTCAAAAATAAAACAAAGTAATAAAAGTTATAAAACATAACACTGAAGCTTTAAATACAAACACAATAGATTTAGAAAATAGCACTTGAAAGAATAGTTAATACAAAAATAATAATAATATTCATTAAATGACAGTTCTTTCAAAATATAGAATATAAGTAAAATCATTGTCCACGTAGAAAAATGACAAAAATAACTAACAATAAAATATTTAAGAATAAAAGCTAATGTACGTAAATCAATTAGTTGTGTGTAAAAGAGAGTGAGAGAGAATAATTACAGCAGAACAGAAAAAAAGAAAGAAAGAAATATTTAGAAAACTTACTGTATTTTCATTTCTTTATAAAAGAAAAATTATATTGGTTGATTTGTATAAAACTTTTTAACCTAGATATACGTATCGATATAATAGTATTCATAACGATTCCTACTTAAGAACGCCTTAATTATTGAGTACTTTCAGCTATTTCTAGTTATAGCTCCATAAATATTAACAAATTCAGTAACAATTCTAATACTATATAGTTTCTTTCATGGAATCAGATATGGTCATTCTACCCTGTAACTTTCAAAATAAGTACAATTTGTTTTACTAGTGTACTAAATTTGTAACACTGCTTTTGCAATTTTTATTTTGATTCTAAAAAAACTAGATATTAAAAGCTCTGACAAACGTAACGCTGATATTAGAACGTATTCTAAAAAAGTTAATTCACGCATTATTTAACTAATAATTGCTGCTTGGAGAGAGAATGTATTTTTAAATTTAAAATAAGTAAATGAGTATTTAAAACAACAATTTGAACCTAATTGCACATTTTAATAGGGTTTTCACAATGTGCAGATGTAAATTTAAAGGAAGTTTAATAAGTACAAAGTTTTCTCCCCTCCTCCCCAAAAGAGAGACGTTACGGAAACAAATATAGGAATCAATGAATTAAAGTAACACAATTGGTTATTGATGACAGTCTTCTCAATGTAGAACCTTGGGCAGGCAAATGATAAAGGGGCCACCTGAATTGGTATCTCCCTCGCTAGATTTCCACATCACGCCATGAGAGAATTTTGAGGCTCAATTCGAATTTACGTGTGCCAATTTCTATTACTTCTCCCAATATACAAAAGGAATCAAATCCCGCGACTCAATTTAAACCATCTATCACGAAGCTCGTTATTTTATCCACTAAGCATTCATCTATTTCATTCGTCTTTCAATCCTATCCAACAAAACTGGAGAGATAATTTCTTCACAAATATTTATTATTTAAAATTGCCATCTGTAATTACGAAAAGTGGTTTTGTAAATCTGAAGAAAATCGTTTGGGAAAAGCATCACCTGGTGAAAGCAGCAACAAATGCAATAAATGTGTATTTCAGAAAGTGATTTAGAATACGTTTCCTTACGTGAGAAAACATCGAATGCTTGTTAAAGTGGTTATTCAAGTGACAAATCGAAGACTGTTAATGAAAAAAATCTAGAGGAAAATGGCCTGCAGCAAAACAGTTTTCACGGTGTATTTAAATTTATTCACATCTTCACAGTTAGATCGTCAAATGACTTTTTTTTTTTTTTTTTTTTTTTTTTTTTTTAAAAAAAAAAGAAAATTTTCGTTTAGAAAATGATGCGTAACACACACACACATAGCTTATAGCTTGTTAAGGTAGCAATAAATTTTGCTCTAAAATAGGAATTTTTTTCCCCGTAAAGTAGCTGAATATAAGAATAAAAAAATGTCGTAATTTTAAAAACAGTTGCGAATGGAATTGTATTTCTTTTCATATCAAGCGTGTCCTCCAATGAACCGAAAGGAGTGAAATTATTTTTAAAAGTCTTTTTTAATCATTGGATTCTTCTATTTCATTTCAGGTCATTCGTTTGTTGTTCAAGATAGTTGCTGAGAAAGTGATTTAACCACAAATAGTCTGGAATTTTTTTTTTCTTGATTATGGAATAAAATGAATCCGCCATTTATAGAAAAAAATTTTAGAATATCTTATTTCATTCAGTTCATAGAAGTGATTAAAAAAATTGATACTGGCTTCGCTAATTTTATATTAACATGAGTTAAAAAAATTTCTGTAAAGTTCTCGAAAAAGTAAAATTATTCAAAATGAATATTAATTAGCATAAAGTAATCGTACTTCCAAATCTCAGTATACACAGTAGCAATTACTATCAAGAAAAGAAAATACCTTTTTCAAAATAAAAGAAAAATTCCTAATGTATTTTTATTTTCACAAGCAAGACATTCTTAAGTACAAAAATGTTCCCAATATTAACTACAAAAGAAATAAAAACAGACGATTCTACCATAAAAATCAATAATTAAACTAGATATTAAAATAAAAGCCAATAATAAGTTATTAAAGTAGACAATAATGTTCTGTTTGGATATTAAAATAAAAAAACACGACAAAAAATATTGAATTAAATATATCTTAGAAATGTAAATATACCTTAAAAGCAAACTAAATGAAATTATTATAATCATCGTGTATTACAATATCAATCTTTTGAACCTAACACTATGTACCCTATTATTTATACGCATGGATTTTTGTGTTGACACCATTTTCTCAAAATAACAAATTAGCACATGTTAATAAAATGATCAAAATTATAAATAGTTTAAACACATATCTGTGTTTTTATAACACATATCTGTGTTCTTATTAGCTTAACTGAGTATTTTAATAAAACTAAATTAACATATTCATTTAATCTTATCGCATGACACACATTCTATGAAAAAATTACGTACTTAATTTACACAATGTAGTTTTCACGTAAATTATACATGTAGGAATTGTTCACGTTATTATGCAAAAAAGATCTGTGTTATCTTCAGATAAATCTTTGATTAACTTTAGAAATAATACGAGTCTTAAATTTATACAAAAAAAATTTCAAATGAATTTGGTTTTAGTTTCTACAATAAAAGTTTTTTCTTATGGGAAATGTTCGTGTGTCCCCCCCCCTTGATCAACCCTATTGGTACGCAATATCGATTATATTTGAGTGCGATTCCATTAATATTTCATTTTTTCAGTCAAAGGATTTAATTAACGCCAAGAAACGGCTGAACTGAACTGAATTTGTAACCATTAAAGAAAAAAATTATTTATCGTCGCAAACAAAATAATTCAGTTTTTTCTCATCTTCGAAATTCTCCTAATTCCAACATATCTACCCAGTTTTTCAAAAAAATTCTTCCTCTTTATCAATTATTTTACATTTCGCAAGAAGTAATTATTTTTAATAAATGAAAGAAAACTCGATCACATCGAAATTAAAGAGTTTAAAAAACTGGGGTCAGGTTTTGATTGTACTATTTTATGAGTTCCAAAATTACATGTTCAGCCAGTTTGAATGTAGAATGTTAAGTGTTCTTTCTCAAAAAAATGCTGTTACTTTAATAAATAAAATTACGGACAAAATTCAAAAAGTAAAGAGAAACTAATGGCTAATATATCTGAAGAAATTAATTCTTCAATATACTAGACGATATTTAATTAATTTCAAGTTAAATTTAAGAAACTATGCTTTTCTTATTTTTACTAATTTAAATTATTTCTATATGTATTAAAGGCTTACTCAATACTTTTTTGAAAAAAAAAAATTACACATGTTACATCTAATGAAAAAAAGTATAATAAATATATCGAAAAAAGTTTTTTGCAAAGTTTTGCAAAGAACAGATTTAGCCACCCAAGATGAGCTTTTTTATAATTATTATTAAATTACTCAATTAAATATAAGAATTAAAATAAACGATGAAATATCAAGAAATAGACAATAGATAACTTTTTCCGATTTTAAAATTAAAGCAAACGATAAATTATTAAATTGAATATTATATCAGCTACATGTAATTAAAATTAAAGCAAATAATAAATTATGAAATTGAGTATTATTATCAGCTATATGCAATTAAAATTAAAGGAAACGGTAATTTATTAAATTGAATATATTTAAACTAAATTTAGTTAAACATGAAGCAAACGAGAAAAAATTGAGAAGGGATCTAGTACGCCAAAATGCCCCACCTAAAACAACAGCTCTTTAGGTGGCTAATTACTGCAGAAAAACTTGCGAAGCGGTTTTATAAATATGATTACACAAACAATCCTTTCTTACCCTTTTGATACTTTTAGATTAATTCTTTTGTTTGGTTTCAATAGGAATGGAAAATGTTTAAGAAAATTTTAAGATAAATAACACATGCATAAGCGTGCGCATTGTTATGCTGTACTTACACTATTAAGTAACTCGTTCGTATGCGTTCATGAATGAACTTAAATGAGATATGCCGTGAATAAAAAAAAAAATTCAAAACAAAGAAACGATAAGAAGGTTAAACCAGAAATATTTCTGAAATATCTTGGGATTTTTTTATATTTAATATTTGAAACAATGATGAATGAAGTGTACGTACATGCATAACTTGGTGATTATTTAGAAATTATGGGTGGCTCAACACGAAATGTTACTCCTACACACACACACACACACAATAGCTTCGTGTCTTTAACTCTACATAAAACACAAGAAAAAGAAATAAATTTGGTTTCTATAACTCAGGGATTATTTCATTTGCTCTTAAATAGAGTAAATTTAATTTACTTTAAAAATTATACTCTAGCATGAATTATTCTTCAGTTTTAATTCCAATCAAAATTATTCATATATAGAATGGAAATTTACAACTGATATATATCACGTACTTATCTTGGATAAAATAACCTAACCTTTTCAAAAAATATGTATCGACATTATATTTGATTTAAATTCGTTTAAATTACTCATTATATAAAAAATTGTATTTTATTTTGATAAAGTAGAAACAGGAGTGAAGTTTAATACAATGACTATTTTAAAGTTTTGTATAATTTATCAAACAAATTACTCTTGATGTAGTTAAATTATTCTTAGAGCTTTTGTGTTACTCATCACGCTTACGTACAAATGTACTATAAGCAATTCAAAATCTTTTTAAAGTCATTGAAATGTTTTTAATCTTTTTAAGAACCAAATATAAATTTTTTCAATGATAAGGATTGCATTAACTTCAATATTTTAAACTTTTTTAATGCATGCTTTTTGTCATTAAACTGAGTTTTAAATGTTAATAAATTTTTAACTAAGCAAAGCAAAAAAATTCCCTCCAAACGTGATAAGATATTATATTTTTTTAAATAAATCTCTATTTATAGTTTACGTTTACTTGACTGATTTCCATTGCACTGAGATTTTGGTTCTCTATCTTTGTTGCGTGTAAATCAGAGGGATTTCCAATGATCGGTAGAAGTCGAAATTATTATATGATGTGCAATTTGTTTTTAAATCCATTAATCTTAGTAAAAAATTTAAAATGCAAGAGATGCATGCAAAAAAGCATTTCTAATTAAGCTTGATTGTTACGATTATGTATAAGGAATGTTTAATCTTTCATTATTTATTAGTTTTATTAACGTAGTACTAGAAGTAACACGAGAGCTATTGGCGACGGACCCCGAAATTTTGAACCTCTGTCAAATAGTGACACCTGAACTGGACCCACTCTCACCTAATTTCCTCACCACACTAACGGGAGGATTTTGAGCCTCGGTAGATTTACAGTGCAACAGCCCTGGCTACACGGCGGGTCTTGATGGGTGTCAAGACTCGAACCCACGACTCGAAGAAAACTGCCGGTCGCTATTTATCTTAAATAAGAAAACGTATTTTATTACGTTAATTTTCCATCTAACCATTATAAAGACCCCTAAAATGTGAATCGTTAATAAAGGATCAAATAAGAACATTTAAGCTTAAATAATTTTTATTAATTTTTCCAAAATTTTGGACAGATAGAATATTACCGAGAGAGGTGTACTTAATAAATATGATAAAAATATACGGTTTTTTTTTTATCGTTAGATGTTTTTATGCACATATTTCGCTTCACCATTACACCAAAATACAAAATTTGGAGGATTAAATCTTTGTTTTTCAATGATGCTTCAAAGAAAAACAATATTCTACTAAGCTGTGGAAGGTATACCAACTTAGGAGTGGCATTAGAAACAAACAATCAAAAAATATATTCTATTTTTAACATCCGCCTCTACCTCAAGTAAACCCTCACAAAGTGAGATAATTGAATCGAAATATCTACTATTATTCAATGTCCTTTCATGTAACTTTTAAAGTACTTTTATCGAGCTCGGCATCTTTCAACTTACGTGTGTGGGCAGGCAACCTTCTCTCTCACTACAACTTTCCGTTCTATTTATTCTCGGTCACGGTCAGAAAAGAGAAAGGCTGATGACCGAAAGTGACAGGCACATTTTCTATTGACTTTTTTCACATTATTTATTTTTTTTTCTTAATTTTATTTTATTTTTCCTGTCTTCTTCGATGTAGTTATAGCGAACGAAATGTGTTGTATTGGAACGCTTCACTAACTTTGATCGTTTTCTCTAAATATATGGCGCAGGATCTTTTGTGTCTTCACACACGAACAGTAAATCGTTCGCTCGTGTGACAGGTTAGTATACATCAACAGATTCGAGAGAAAATTCTTTGCACGTTCTCTTGCGGTAGTGTTTTAATAAACTTTTAATTTGCATGACAATCAGTGATCTGTGCGTAAGTTGGAAATCAAGCAAATCACAAACAAGGAACGATTAAGTTTGGAGAACGCATACAGATTGGAACTCTTTGCTGTTAATTAAAACGCACGGTGATGTTTTGTCACGTTATTATTAAACTTTGACCTACATATACAAGCACTTCAAATCAATTCTTAAACAAAATATGACAAATAGTATCAAAGGAATCGTTTAAATAAGGAAACGTGTATCGAAAATAAAATAAAACAACTTTAATGAAGAACATTAATACCAGAATATCAAAACGAGACCTTTTTTAGTGATTGGTTTGGTTTTATTAACGTCACACTAGAAGTAGCACGAGGGTGATTGGCGACGGACCTCGTAATTTTGAACCTCGTTCAAGTGACGAAGACGACAATCTCCTCTCCTAACTTCCACACCAGAGGGAGAATTTTGGGCTCCAACAGAATTAACGTACATCAACCCTGCCTACACGACGGGTTTTTAGTGGCATCAAGGCTCGAACCCACGACTCGACGAAAATCGAAGGCTGCGAGTCCAAGACCACCTACTACCGCGGCTACCTTTTATTTAGAGAATCAAATCAAATTGCTTAAGATGCCGGTGCATAGGACCTACCGATGTTCGTATTAAGCAGTTCAAAGTTTTTTTAAAAAGTCTCCTTAATCTGTGAAGAACTTTTTAAATAATTTATTGACCTTTGCAGACTTTAGATCAGAAGCGTACAGCACTTTATAACATTTTAACAAAAGATAAAAATTGAAAATAAAAAGCGGTTAACTTTAAATTAAATAACAGCGATTTTCAGCGTACTATATAGAAAGCTATATCATATTAATAAAATATCACAAATGCGACTGGTGCTTATGAGATTTTCTCCCTTGTTTAAGGTAAAAAACTATTATAAATGAAATATTAAAAAAAAAAAATTTTGCTTAAAAAACAGCTGTATTTTAATGGAAGATGCAAATGTTCTCGTAAAACAAAACAAAAAACTTTCAAATCAATCAACACTATAATATACTAAATAGTCCTAAATTTTTTAGATGTAACTTAAACACAGATAACCAAAATAACCAGACTCTTAAAAATGCTTAAAACACTGAAACATTGAATTGTGACACAAAACAAATTAATTCTTCAATAATGTAGCGGATACAAAAGTTTATTTTTCATAGTTTTTTAAGATAATATATATATATATATATATATATATATATAATTTTTTAAGATAAAATGAAGGATTTTTTTAGTGTTTTTCATTCTGATTTTAAACTAAATTGTAAAATAATACTAAACGATGAAACATAAAAATCTAAATAATTGTGTGTCATTATTCTTAATGCCAGTTTTTGAAAAAAGAGTAAATAATAGTATTTGTAAACGTTATAATTTCAGGCTTAAAATTTATCAAAGAAGAAATTTATAGCCTCTTTAAAATTCGAGTTCAGAGGATTGACTGCTTGTTTATTAAAGTTGCATTTAGAAGCAAAATAAATTTATTACAAAAATTTAATCAAACTAATAATAATTATTATTAATTTCTGATTTTAAAATAAAAAGATAGGTAGTAATTTTAAATAAAAAATTAGGCAATAAAAAGGAATTCGTATTGAATGGGAAATCTTCCTGATCTTAGGCGATGATTTACTACAGTCTTATACCAAAGACAAATTCAAAAAATTCCTTAAAAAGTTAATAAAAAATCAAAATTTCATTAGATGCCAGTAATCTTATGAAAAATATTCAAGGTAATTGATTTTTTTTACAAAATTACTATTTTATATAAAAATTCTGCTTTAATGCTATTTCATATAATAATTCCTTTCAAAATTCTTTAATGTATTTTTTTTTAACATTACGTACTTACTGATTTTAATACAACAAAACTCTTCGTCAAATATTTCCTCTGCTTATATTTTCTACACGTGTTTCAAATACTTATTAATATAAGTTATGATTGTAACACTAAAATTGTAGTACCCCCCCTCTCCAGCCTAGAGATACGCAGATGGATAGGTTATCGATTGTTTTGCCCAAGAAAATAATGCGAACTTTGTAATTTTGAACGGATCTTGTAATTTTGAACCATGTTTCAAGGGACGATGACGACAGCTAATCTGGCGCCCCACTTTCCTAACTTCCACACCACCCCAATGTGAGAAATAGGAGTTCAGATAGATTTATCGTACATCAGGACGGGTTTTTAGTGACATGAACTGTTTCAGTTCTGATGTAAAATTCTGATTCGACAAAAACAACACTGACCATGAGCTCGCGACCATGACCACTCGACTACCGCGGTCACCTAAGGAGTATTTGAGCAGTTAACAAAAGAAAAAGCAACATTACTAAATTAGATCGATTGTTTATTAACGTCGCACTGAGAAGAACATGAGGTTTATTGACAACGGAGCTTGCTATTTTGAACCTCGATTAAGTCACGAGGACGACACCGGAGTTGGCACTTTTCTCTCCAGACTTCCACACCATAGTTTTGTGGTAACTTGGAGCCTCGACAGATTCAACATGTATCAGCTCCTTTACGCTGCGGGTCTTCACTAGCATCATGCTCGAACTCACGATTCGACAGAAACAATATTTTTAGCGAGTTTGCGAACATAACCACCAGGCTACAACAACCACTGAACAATACCCGATGAACAAATTTATATGTATACGAGTAATTTGCTAATATAATATATATTAAAAATACGAGTCTTTTGAGTTAATATAAGAATTTCGATTATAGGATTTTACAATAATAACGAATATCCCCTGCATATTAACAATCATGTGATAGTGATTTTTATAACACTTAATTTCTTCTCAAATGAAATAAAGCTTATTTTCGTTTCCTATATATATTGTTTTATGAAATTTATCTTATTGTTACTTCACACTGTAGTTCTTGAAATTCGTCTGATAATCGCAATTGTTAAAGAGCAGAAATACACATAGCTACTCGTATTTGGGTTAACAGCATGGGAAAACCTGTAAAAAAGCACTATAATTACCTATGTCAGCTCTTGAATACACCTTCTTGTGCATGTAAGAGACTGGATTGTTACGCTTTTGCAATTGCGCACTCGAGCGAAACCATCAGATGATGAACCAAGAGGACGAACTTAATGTTGCAGAGAGAAATTTCTGAACTTTTTACACTTTACACATTATCCTTCGCATCATCGTTACATAAGGAATGGTGGTTAAGCTGATTAAATGGATAATTAATGTGTTTTTTTTTCTAATTGAACAATACAAAAATAGATAACGAGAAAACAAATTGGGAATGTGTGACCTATTACGTTTTCTCTTTATGTTAATGGCATTCTCAATTTCGAAACTAGAAGAGCTTAAAAGTAATATTTAACCAATAATAGCAAGAAGGAAATATTCATATAAAATTATATGTAATATATTTTTAATAAAAATGCAATGTGACTTTTATCTAATATTTTATTGAATATCATCTGCAGAACAGATGGTTTTAGTTTAATTAACATCTAATTAGAGCAACAATAAGATATTGACATCGAATCTCATAATTTCAAATCATTGTCAGATGATAACGACTGCATTTCCATTGATGCCTCATTCCCTTACTACCACAACTTGCCAAGAAAAAATGAAACTTTGTTTAATACATCGGGTTTCAAACCTACGACTCACCGATCACGAAGTTTGTGATCTTATCCTCAGGCTACAGAGATCCATTTAGGAATAAGATACACGCAAAAGTTTTCTTAAAGGCACGAATCATTTAAATTCAAAATAGACTATAGGCGACAAACTTTGAGATTTAGAAGAATGCTAATATGATGCTAATGACACGTTGACTTGTATCTTTACTCTACAAAATACAACTTCTCGTTGCTTTAGGTATCTATTTTAATATGTAAATATCCATATTATTCAACAAACACATCGCAATTTCGACTCAAATCATGATCGTAATATAAAAAAAAAGATTATGATTAAAGTGCATGACATATAATTCTGCATCCCGCAGTCGAAGAACACTATGTCTTCCAATTTTGTTTCATGACTGGGATACATACTTTTTTCTAGAACTATTCAATGCTGTTATCCATGCGGCGTTTCAGCATATAAGAGAAAGAGGTATAGCATAGTATATATATATATATATATATACTATATATATATATACTATATATATATACATATATACTATATATATATATATATATATATATATATATATATATACTATATATATATATATATATATATATATATATATATATATATATATATAGAGTTATATATATATATATATATGTTGTTATACATATATACATATATATATATATATATATATATATATATATATACATATAGCCAGTGTGTGTAACAAACATTCAATTTAATTCAATTTCTTAACTTACCCCTCAGTTAATACGTTCATCTTTATTTCCTGATACTATTCCTCTCAGGCTCTTAATTTATTCGATTACGTGATTTCTAAACCTACTTAGTTTGGCATTTTCCATGATTCGAAGCCGTATGGATATTCCTTACTAGACAAATAGTCTCCACGTAAAATAGCTAAAGATCTTTACATCTATTACCATGTGATCTGAATAACCTTTACTTTAACTTCCCGAACAGGGAACATTTTCGGTCACTTCGTTCTTGATTGCTTGACTCAGTAGACGTAAGTCCCTTACAAGAGAAGTACTACTAAGTGTGTGTGTGTGTCTATATATACACGCGGTATGGCTATTAAATAATGAGACTGACACTGTAAAACATGGTAGTCTGGTGGCTTATAAAACTGTTTTGGAACATTATACAGCACATTAGTCTGTGTCATTACCTCGTTTAAATCAATAACTGTTATTCCAAACACTAGTTTAAATCTTATCTAAAATGCTTAAATAATTTATCCTATCCATTGTGCTTTCAATAAATTCCAATATATAACTTAAATTTGAGTTCTCTTATATCGCATGTAAGGAACTTGATCTTATTTAAGTATTCCTTCGCAAAAGTTATAGGCTGAAATGTATTTACTCGTAAAATGCAAAGTATTTTGCCAACATTTGGACCAAACTATATATAAATATATATTTTTCAATTATTTCTGGATGATATCAACACAAATAGGTATTTAAAACTAAATTTAAATTTATTCTTGTCAGATAGAGGAGATTTACTCCCATTTTTTTTTTTTTTTTAAATTTAATTGCAGATTTATTTTAGTGTCTGCGGTGATGGACGATCTGCCTGTACCTTCGATGTCAAAACTTTTTTTTCATCAAAAAAAAAAAAAACATTCTTTTTGAAAATATGTTTTCCTTTTCCTAACAATCTGTACCATACTTTTTTTTCTATAGTTTAAACTATTTTTCCCTTAGAGTTTTTGGTACCATAACTTGTATCAGAAGTACGTAATTGATAATAATACTTTTTTTTAATATTTATTTTCCAAACTCCCATTTAATAGGATATAGAATATCAATGTGTGAAAAAAATGTGCTTCTAATTTATGACAACGCTACACTGCTGGCCATTAAAGTTGCAACACCAAGAAAGAATGATCTGACTAACGTCAAAATCACATGAAAGAAAGAAGTGGGTGGGATATGCAAATGATTAGTATTTCAATGCATTTAGACCACGCAGGTGGGAGAAACGACACCTGAAGTACTACATAGAAGAAAAGTTGTATAGTGGATTATGCATTCGAAAAGCGCTTTGTAAGGTCGGAATTTGCTCAGAATATCGTGTTATGCGTCGAATAAGAAGAGATACTTACCAGAAAGTGTCCGAATTCGATAGAGGTAGGATCGTTGCCAATCGAGAGTGTGGATTATTGTTTCATGATATCACCAATACCACTGGTCAAAATCCAACCACTGTCATGCGAATATAGAATCAATGGGTTGCTGATGATCATGCTGAACGGCATGCAGGATCTCCCACGACTAACCCCCGAGAGAACAGACATATTATGAGGTAAACGGCAAACCGTACAACTACATCACGGACCATTTGTCAAGAAATGGGCATGTTTGCAGCACGCCCAGTATTCGCTCGTTCGATACAACGACGTTTACAGCAACGTGGACTTACAGCACTGCGACTAATACTTCAGATTCTCTTGACAATGCAGAATAGAGAAAGACGGCGACTCTGGTGCTTAGAATGACAAAATTCGTCTTTTCAGACGAATCCCGGTTCTGCGTGCAATATTCTGATGGCCGTATACGTGTCTGAAGAATCCGAGGAGACCGTTCGTCGCCTGCTTACATTCGATATCGGCATAGGGGCCCTGCAACTAGTGTGATAATTTGGGCAGTTATTGGGTACACCATACGTATATCTCTGGATCGTATTGATGGTAATTTTAACACATATGGTACATTTTTGACACCTTACTTCCAGTGGTTGTGCCTTATCTTCGAGGCCCTCTAAACACCATCTTCCAACAAGATAACGCAAGACCAATTGTTGCACGTCGTGTTCTGACCTTCCTCGATACACAGGGTATTCGATTGTTGCCCTGGCCTGCCCGATCTTCAGAACTGTCACCCATTGAAAACATCTGGTCATGGGTTGCTCTGAGAGACTAGCGCGCCACCCCTCTCCCGCTAATACGGTTGATGAAATGTGGCATTGACTTGAAGCAGCATGGAATGAGTTGCCTCTTTCTGTCATCCAAGCCCAGTTCGACTCCATGCTTAAACAGGTAAGGACTGTTTTAGTTGCCAGGGGTGACAGCTGTTTCTACTAATTTCTCACCCCTGTAAACCCCCAAACTCCTTGCAAATTTAATCATTTTGTCTTCCTGCCATACTGTTTACGTCAATAAATATCTTTTTTGTATTTGCTTTCCTTCATGGTGTTGCAATTTTAATGGTCAGCAGTGTATTTTGTTATATGCATGTCCTTTTTTAGGATGGTCGTTCAATAATAACTTAGACAATCTAAGATATGATACTCGTAAAATCAAAAATGGCTTGTCTTTAGTATGTATTATGACTCAACACTTGTCAGTTATTTCCATCACATGGTATCATTTTTTTTATCAATTGTTGTAAGAAACTTGTGGAAAATTAGAAAAATGGAAAAAGTGAATTTCGAACGATGATTAAACACTCATATTTAAAAGGCCGGCAGAGATCGAAGCTGAGTAGATGAAGTTCATGGCACATTTGCTCCAGTATTTACAACTTTCATAATCGGATAAATGAGTTTAAACAAGGCCGTACATCGACAAAAGATGCTGTTCAGATGTCCAGCAGAAGTGACCAATCCCGAATCGAATGATACCGAATGATTGATTCGATTTGGTTTTGAGAGAATGACGAATCAAAGCGCGTAAAATAGTTGAAGCCTCTAGCATATCGCAAGGTACAGTGTTTTCAATTTTGCACGAAAATTTGGATGTTCAGAAAAATCTCGGCAAGATGGGAGCTTCATTTGCTTTCAAATGAAAAATAAACGCAATCTTGTGATTGAATCTAAGTCTATTTGGTGCTTTTTCGTCGCAGTCCTGACCATCAATACATAACTGTTGACAAAACGTGGATAAGCTACTAGACTCCTGAAACGAAGTACCAGTCCAAACAGTGGGTTTTGAAAGGCAAACGGACTCTGAAGAAAACTAAAACGCTAAAATCGGCCGGCGAGGTGATTGCCACTATTTTTTTGGGATGCACGCAAAGTCATCTACACCGATTACTTGGAAAAAGAAAAAAACAATAACCGGAGAGTATTATGCGTCTTTGCCGTACCGGTTGAGCGAAGAAATCAAGAAAAAATACCTTCATTTGAAAAAGAAAACATCCTCTTCCATCAAGACAATGCATGGGTGCACACCTGTACAATTTCGATGGCCAAAATCAGGGAATTAAAATTTTTACTGTTACAACATCCACCACATTCACCGGATCTGGCCCCCTATGATTTTTCCTTATTTCAAAACTTAAAAAAAATGTCTTGGCGGACAACGATTCACGTAGAAAGAAGATGTCATTGCCCAAACAGATGCCTATTTTGAGGACCTTTCGAAATCTTACTTTTTAACTGCTTGGAAAAGTGTGTCGTTTTTATCGAAAAGGAGATTATGTTGATTTTTTAAAAAAAAATTATTTTTAAAAAAATAAAATAATTTGTTTTTCTATATTTTTCTAAGGACTTATTCAAAGACCTTCGTATCTGCCAAAGATTCAACTGTCTTAAAAAGGCTTTGAATATATTTTAATGAAAACAACAACTTTCATACTTTCATCACTAGATAAATTATAGAGTAAAAATATAAAAGAAAAATAAATAGTCTGTAAAAAATAAAAAAAAAACTAATGAATTTTCACAAAATCGGTTACTGGTGGATTTTAGAACATGAATGAAAAAGGCTGCCATACGGGGAAATTTTTCACTCGGCTAACGTATATTTATTTATATTTTATTTCAGTTAATTCTCTCGAGAGTCAACAAAACTAGAAGGCAAAAACACTTTAGTAAAAGAGTGAATGTTATTTTTCATTGACATTTAGCTTTAAAATAAATTCGATACATATTGGTTTATTTTTTCACTAAACAAAATAACTTGAGCAAAAAGAAATCAAAATATCTGAAAAAGAAATTTTAAAATTAATTATTTCTTTCATAAAGAGGGTACTTTTTTTTATTTGTATAATACATGTAACAAACTAAGGTAAATAAGAATACAATACTTAATATCTCATGAAATTCAAAGCAAAATGTTTTTATTATGCTTTTGTGAATCTGAAGAAAAAAACAGTTTTAAAATTTAAGAACGCAAAGAGATGGTGGAAAACCTTTTGAGCCTATGGCCACAGCGATGATGGGAATAACTACATGAAAAAGTACTCGAATATTTTCAAATTAGAATTCGCCCATACTCTTCTAGGAAGTCTCATTTCGACATACATATGTATTGTAATCAATAATGCATTTTAAATACCATAAGAGTCGGCCTTCTCTATAAAGGGTATTGGATGCAAGAAAACGTTTGGGACCCTAAATGTTTTGTTAAACTAAGGAAATCACAAACACGAACATATATTACTAATGCATATTTATTTAATGCGGGTTTTTGTTATGCAAAAACGTTAATTACTTCAAAAAAAAATTACATTTTTTTCAATCTCGTTTTCGAAGTTTAATATAGTAAGTGTATTTAAGCGTTCTGCTTACATACTTGATTGATTAAAAAGTCCTGTTTAGGTGGGGATACTCTGGAGTTCCATGCATCAAATAACAAAAACTAACCACTCGCATCATCAATCCATGTATTAGTTTGAGAAAATTGTTGAAATTTATAGATCTACTATAATAATGTTTAAGATGAAATTAATTTTTTACGTAATACTGACAACGATGGGAATATTGTCAAGTTTCATGAGCAAAAGTACATTATTTTAGTTATTGATCATGTTGGGTGCCTCCTCAATCGTGGGGCTCCGGTGCATAGCATCTGCCGTATCCCCCAGATGGCCAGTCCTGTATACAACCAACTGATTCAGATGAGCAGGACAAATACAATCAACTAATTTTAAATATAACCAACTGATTCGACATTCTCCTGCATAAAATCTTTACAAAAAAATTATTATTAAGGTTATTTAAGTATAATGGAAGAAAAATTTTCTTTTGAAACTTTCTTATTAATAATCAAGTTTTGTTATTTGAAATAAGTTTTCTTAAAAATCAAGATATTTTTCTAATTAAAATTGAATTTTAAATGTATTGTTTGAAAGTAACAAGTCTAAAATAAGGTATTTTAGAAAAACTAATTCATAATCTCGTAATTACCGTAATCGTAAAAAAAACATTGATTCAGTCAAAAAAAAAAATTATTCTTACTATTATATAAATAACTAATTATAAAAAGTGGTCCTCATCTGTATTTTGAATTAATTATTATTACAATCAACATCAAACAATTAACCTCTTCGGAATTTTTATCAACACAACAAAATATTTGGTCTGAAAAATAATAACCATATGCCATGAGAATTATGGAAAATATGTTTCAGAAAAAGATCTGTAATGATACTTATAGGACGCAGTTACAATAAATATCTTGTAAATGATGTAGAAAACTCTTTCACAGGGACTGTAATTATAATAAGATTTTCTTTTTAGGTTAAAGGGAACTGTTTTTTTTTTTTTTTTTTTTTTTTTTCTTTGACAGAATCAAAATGTATCGAGTAACGAGGAAAATTAAGATGATGATCTTATGTTGTGAAATTTTATAGTGTCTTTATAAAAATAATTTTACTCAAAAGAGTTTTTAATACTTTAATTTTTAATTTTTTTTTCTCTGTGATTTATTACGATAACAGATGAAGTTAATATCCGTACTATACTTTATTATAACAAAACTTTAGCACTTTAGAAATATAAATAATTTGCAAGAACTTTATAAATTTATTTTTTTAATTCCTTGGTAATAAAATGCGGAAGAATTTTTTTTTTAAGTATTGCATTCGTAGTATAAGACACAAGCGAAACACTTTCTTTCTTAAAAAATATCTTTAACAACATTTTCATTCAAAAATGAAACAAAGCTGCTGGGCTACACTAGATGTATTGTCCACTGTAAAAATATTCATGCATCCATCACCTAAAATCTTTTAAATAAAGTAAAATAATTATAAAAAATATCAAAGAAACTGAAAGTTGCGTCATTCTTTTTTTTTTTATTCCTGAATTATGAATTAATTATTCAAATGGGAAAAAAAAAAGAATGCGAATTAGTATGTTTAGAAGCCTTTCGTAATGTTCCTATATATTCCCTTTCTTTGAATAAAATTTAGAAAAGGAAAGGCGTTGGAAAGTATGGAAAACAGTAGGTCGAAAGGAACGGAATAACTGACCTCATGTCCTACATCGCGTCCAACCCAAGCCAGTAGGCGGGGAGCATCCCATATATATCTCATTGTAGATCATTCAGTCAGAACATTCAGTTGCCTCTCATCATCCCGAATAGTACTTTTCTCTCCTTGGAATCATCCTCTTTTCTTCTAGAACTTCTTTACTGTGTGTGAGAGAGAATTTCATTGAGTTAGTAAGTATATACTTGATAACTGCTTTTTTTTATGTAATTTGTATCAGTTTTTTAAATTTTATTATTATTATTTTTTTTTAATATTTATAGAATTTGAACATTTTTTTTTTTTTTTAATATTTACAGAATTCGAACTTTTTTTTTCAATTTAACATCGAGAATAAGTTATCATTTCAAGTGATACGAAATGTATATAACCGTGTGTATCAAAGGAAACGTAACCGGTAAGAGTTATTGCTGCTTATAACAAAAAGTGAAGTACGGTCAACTTTTGAACTTTGTATAATAATTTATATCCGTTACATTACAATTCAATTACTGTTAATATTATTAAAAACAAAAATTTCCTATCAACTTTTTATGGATTTTACATAGTAAATGCACAAAATGCATACATTTTACTGTTTTTGAATTGCAGAAATGAGAAATTACATATATTATCACGAATACTTTCATAAGAATGCCATTCTATCAGTAACAAAAAAAGTACACAAAATTTTTTATACATAATTATTCAAATAACAGTGTTTAAAAGCATGACAAACGGTGTCTTAAATCTAACTATGCATTAAAAAAATTTCAAAATAATCTCAACTTTTTAAACTCTATTGCGTTGCATAACACAATTTTCTCAGCAATTTGACTCAAAATTACGAGATCCGTCTCCAATAACCCTAATGTTGCTTTTCATTGCGACTTGAATGTACACTTGATTATTATACATAATAATCACGAACAAAATGAATAAACGTTTCTTTTGTCATGTGAATGATTAGTATTTGAGAAATTTTTAAACTTACTTGTTTATTATGTAAGGGAGAAAAATTGATTCGAACTGAACAAACTAGTTTATTAAAATATAACGTTGTCAGTGATAATTTTTTATTTGTTTGATAAATTTAAAGCATGTAACATCCAAACTGTGATAGGCAAACAAAAACGATTTTTAAAATTCATACTTGCAATTAAAAAAAATTGATTTTTTAAAATCAGAATATGGCAAAAATATCTTAAAATTTTATATTTTTATTAAAGCTTTTTAATATTAGTAAGAAAAATAACTATAGTTAATTGCATGCACTATAAAAAAAAAATTAGCATCCAGTAAATCAAAACAAAGCAACTACAGATAATTGTTTTCTAGTATAAATGGGTTTTGCGCAGTCATATAATTAATTAAGCATCAAATTTGTTTATATATATATATATATATATATATATATATATATATATATATATATCACTGCACCATCATGATATGAAGACAATATTTATGATTATTCTCTTCAAATCCCCCCAGGAGATGGGGGGGCTGCAGATCAAGAGAAACGTTTCACTGCTAAAACATTATTCGGATATTGTCATAAAAGCATAAAAGGCGACCTTAAATTATTTATGTATGTTAATTACCCACCTGCATAACATTTACTTTTAAAAGTAAAAATTTTTTGCATGTTTAAAAATGAATATACGATATGTACGAGGAGATATTGTACAGTTTTAATTATTACCAAGAAATAACAGAGATATCTGGATAAAATTTACTATCCAAATTAATCGATTTTTATTAACAAAACATTTGTTTGTTTTGGGGATTGAAGTAATCTACAGTATCGTAAAGTTTTAATTATTATTGCGGTATATCGTGAAGTTTTAATTGTTTCAAAAAATAAGAGATATAGAAACTTAATTTTCATTTATTATTTTTGACTTCTCTATAAAGTCCCTACCCAGATTTAGACATTTGAAACTCTTCATCATGCAGCGGGTTACTTTAATCTGCTGCTTCCAGACCTCCCCACCACCAAAAAAAAAAAAAATAAAGAAAGAAAGAAAAATAAACATTAATAGCTGCAATTTACAACATTGTGTACACAAATGTTAATTAATATGCAGAATAAATTTTATCCATATATATGGGTGTAATAATTAAAATTATACCCTTGTAATAATTAAAATTTTACGATACCCTCTTTTACTAATGTTTTTGCGCAATCTTAACTATGATTTCTCAAGTAAAATTAAATTTTGATAGAGATAATGTTGGAGTATATTTTCGTATTTATTTAAAAAGTATTTTTAGTTTGTGTTCTATTTTCTTATGTTGGACAAAAGCTATTTTAAATGCTCTAAATACTTGAATTGTAGTTTTTTTACCTTTGGGAAAAATCAAGCCAATAGAAAAAAAATTCGTAATAAAATATTGTTCATTTCATATCAAACTTCCCGGTTTGGGGAAAAAAGAAAAAAAAAAACGCGTTTTGTCAAAAACTAAAATAGTTTCTAAGTACTCTTCTGAATATTCGTATCTATTTATTATCGGTGATGAGAGATTAGAAAAATATCAAGGTTATTTCTATGCTGATTTCAGCACACTATGTGATTTAATAATTTAAAAATATTTCTTTTTTGATAAAGAGAATTTTTTCGGAAAAATATACTTCCTAAATATACATATACAAACATATTTAAACATAATATTACCTAATTTCTAAGAGATAAATTTTAATACTTTAAATTTAGTAACAGAAGTTAAAAATATAATTTTCTTTGATGAATCGTAGCTAATGAATTAGTAACTGAATCACAAGTTTAAATTCTAACTTTTATGAGACTAAATATGGCATATAGTTTTTTTAGTAATTAAATTCTTTCCTCAGGTTCAAATTGAATTATATAGATTTTATTTCAAGTATACTTTAAATAGACGGAAGCATTAGATAGATGTTATAGTGTGTATCAGAGTTTAATTTTTTTTTTATTAAAAGAATAATAATCATAAATTGAGCCAACAAAATGAATGTTTTAGAGGATATGGTAAATTCAGTTTGTTTTACAATTAAATAAGAAATTATTATATTTTCATCATTATGGATATAAGTTCTGTGTGAGGAAAAGTTTAATAAATTGCTTCAATTAAAAAAAAATTATGGAGAATCGTAAGGAAAAAAATAATTCTATCTTTAATTGAAAAAAAAAAAGTTAGGCAAGAAATATATGTTTTTTGTAAATAGATAATTTTACGCTCTAAGCAAAAATTTCAGATAAAGAAACAAAATATAATTTATTAAACATATTATAAAATACGACTTTTCAGTGTTTTTATCTTCATTTGATGCGGATTTTACGACATATTTTATAATGTTGCCCTAAAAATATTCTACATAGAGAGAAATTATATTAAAAATGATATTAAACGTAAGAAAAAGAGTAGGTGGCTAGATACATATTTATCAAATGTATCTTGGTTATTAAATTTTTCGGTAGATTTAGCTAAAATAAATTTCCATTCTGATTTCCAGGAAACTTCCGATTGAAGGTTTAACTATTTTTTAATTTGTAATAAATTAAGCTAAGCTAAAAATTACATCGGAAGAATATAAATATCGTAATCCCAATTATAAAAAAAATAAAATGTTCATAGAGTATTACGTTCTACGAAATTTTGAAACAACTTTATTAAAATGCATGTACAAAAATAAATTTTAGCAATGAAAATAAAGTTCTTCGTTCAAAATCAACGTCTGAAATACAGAATGATATGCATTTCAGAACAATAAAGGCATAAAATCTGATGTTGACACTTCGTTTTATGTCATATTTTCGTATCAGTAATCTTTCAGATATTTAATTTTAATATCATAAGTGGTTATATTATATATTTTTGGCTTGATACATGCTCACGATTTCACGTCTAATGGTGATTCTGTATAGAAACTTATAATGTTTTTTTCATCAAATTTAAAGATTATTATTTTGAGATTTATGTAACAATTTAGATAAGATTATTCTTTTTCTCGATGCATAGAAGCACCTTTAGAATAATACATTATAATAAAATATATAATATAATAAGTTAATAAAATATTATTCATATGCGCAATCTATTAAATGAAAACAATATTTATATTTCATTTTGAAATAGGAACAAAATAGTCCTTTTTCCAAGTGTCACTAACTGTTGATTTCATAAAGATAAAAAACAAACATTTTTAAAAAGAAATAAAAATTTAACTGTTTAAACACTAATATTATTCTTTTATGTAAAAAAATATAATGGTATATCTTGCGTACGTGAATATTTACATTAAATCTTATACAGCAATAAAGAAAAAAAAATAATATTTCATTTTTAAGGAAACCATTCGGTAACGTCATTTAAATATCGTTTATCAGACATATTCGAAAATTGTGAAAGTATGATTGCATATAAACTTCCTTAATTATAAGTCCATCAATTTTGTAAACTTTAGAATCAGTCTGAAGTACAAGTATATAAAATTAAGTTATAAATAACTAAATTTATTACACATTCTTAAATATTTGAGTTTCAAGCGCTTGGGAGAAGTTTATATTCTACTTTTTCAAAACTAAAATTAACTATTAAGTTGAAATTTACTTCTCTTACTTCCTTCGAAAACAAATCAATGTATCATTAAATGAAATTACTATTAAGATTATACACACATATATGAAAATGGAATTATAATTTAATCTTTAGAAAAAAAAAAGAATTTTATTCAGAAATTTTGTTTATTCTTAAGCTATATTACCTATAGTACGGATTATGACTTACGAGAAACTATTCTTATTAAATTATGAAATAATTCCTGAGCATATCATTTGCAGAAGAAAACAGCTATCTCTCTCTTATTAATCATTCTCAATTAAACAAGGCAAAAGTTTCCTCCTTACTTAAATTTTAAGATCTTTCCCAGATTTTTTTTAATTTAAAATGTTTATCCTTTCCTGCAGACATAACGCATGGTTAACTATTTTATCTAACTATTTAAAACCTTTAAATAAATTATTAGTTTGTTTGTACTTATTTTTAACTACTTTAACATTATAAGTGATATATTTCTTTTAAAGACACAAAATCATTTTATACATGTAAAATTTTATTAAAGCCACTTTAAATGTCTGTTTTTGTCAACTGATCTAAGTAAACTTTATTGATTAAAAAGTCAATATTTAATAAAAATATGTATTTAAATTTTAAATTCATACCAAAATGTTTCTAATGTAATTTTTTTTTAAAATTTCATATCTAATATTTTAAATAGTTTCATACATTAATTTTTTTCACATGAATATATTTACTAACAGCTGAAATAATTTCTATTAATAGAATCCACAATGAGAGTCATCGATAAATTGTTAACTTTTATGTCAATATCCGTGACAACAGTGGTCATGGGCCAGTTGCCCTTTTTTCTTCAACGCTTCAGACCTAAAGGACTTCTAGGATCAGCAAGTTCGTATCCATCTTTGTTCAATCCTCTGCCATCTGCATCTCTCGTTTCACCATCATACAGCTCAGTTGGATCTCTATTTGGATCTTCCTCGCAGAATTTCAGGCCATCATCTTTTGGATCCTTGGGTCTTGGATCTTCACCATTATCTTCAACAAGTTTTGGGCCATTAAATTTAGGATCATCGTCATTACCTTCAGCAAGTTTTGGATCATTAAGTCTTGGATCATCTCCATTAAGTTCAACAAGCTTCGGATCATCATCTTTTGGATCTCCGAATTTTGCACCTTCTTTTGCTGCAACAAATTTTGCAACAGCTTTTGCTCCTTCAAGTGGATCGTCTTCATTTTCTTCTACGGGCTTAGGGAATTCACTTTTCTCTTCGTCATCTAGCTTTGGATCACCGAGTCTTGGGTACTCGCCTTTTTCTTCAGCCAGTTTCAACTCCCCGACTATAGGATCGCCTTCTTTACCACCGCCTAAATTTCAAGCAGCGAATTTCGCACCATCATCATTCTCGGATTTCAGCACATCTGGTAGCTTTGATGGACTGGGAGAATTGGATCCAATTGATCTCATTGAGGATTATCCTGGTTTCTCTAACGCTGGTTTCGCCAAAGATTTGAATTTTGCTGGATCGCAGGCCATAAAGTGAGTAAAATTATACATATTATTTCAGTTAAAAGATTATATAACGAAAAAAAAAATGCTTTTTTTGCTTATAAAATTTTTATTTTAATTCGATCACCCATAACGTTTCTTCAGTTGATGCATCTGAAAATTTTTAAAAATAGAATAAAATATTTTACACTATAATTTTACAGTGAATAGTAATAAAGTTATTTAAAGTTAATTAACTTAGTAAAGTTAATATTTTCACTATAAGAAATAAATTTTTAAAATATAAAATTGTTCTGTCATTGTTTGTGTTCATATAATTTATCGCTCAAACAGCTGAATTCAGTTAACAAATATAAAACGGATAGTTTAAATTGATTAATATAATTAATATGTAACAATTATATACAAATTAAAAGTTATATTCATTTGTGTACTATTTCTAGGACATTTCTTGAAATCATGTTGTCAATCTTGTGACTAATATATATATATATATAAACTTTTTCTCTTTGCAATATCATGTCTAGATACCAGACAAGAAAGGTCAATTAATATTGAGAGAAATGAAATATTTAGTTCGAGAATTTTCTTTACTAAATTTTATTCTTTTTATACTCAAAATTAAAGGCTTTCAATGAATTTGTTCAATATTCGAGTTAACGTCTCACCTGAATACCTGTTCAACAATTTCGATAAAATATGTGGTAAAATAAAGGCATGATAACTTGTTTTTAAATTCTGAGTCTTGACCAAATAAAGAAAACAGCATCAGAGATGGTAACTTGCTCATTTAACACATAAAATTTGGTAAATGTATTTACTATATTTAATATGTTCGGTTGTCACATTCAAAGGTCTTTGATGAAACTAAGTCGTGATATTACATCATGGCGTTTCCAAAACCACAATTTATTTTGAAAGTATCGATGCCACATTGGGTTACTTATAAGGTTGAAAAGATTTGAACCTAAAAGCTCGATACAGATTAAAGGCTCATAAGTTTTTAATTTTTTTTTTTTTTTATTGCTGAAGGGTGTCAAATGAAAATCTTGAAGCTGGCCGACAATAAATGCGGTCCTGAGTTTACATTCATTACATTCGAAAATCTCTCAAGCGTTATTTCTCTACAATTATATACTCAGAACCAGAATAAAATAAAAAGGACGGAACAAGAAGAAATACGGGAGATGCTATATACTGGGGGTGACTAGTTATACTTCCTTTGGAACTACATTTCAGAAAAGAAAATGTATGAAAGAGTCTTTTATTCATAGTTGCAGGATGAGAATTTTAAAATTTCCCCAGAATTATTTCTCGAAATGACTTCATTTCCCACAAAGTGACAACATTTTCAGAATCTCTCTCCTGAAGATTGTTTTTTCCACCACATGATTATTGCCTTAACAACAGCCTTTAACTTTTTCCCAAATGCAGCTTTTTTGATCACCTGACCACAGATACGATTTGTGAGGTTTGGTTTGGTTGTATTAACCTCGCACTAGAAGCAACACAAGAGCTACTAGTGACGGATCTCGTAATTTGAACCTTGGTCAAGTGACGAGGATGACACCTGAGCTCGTACCCCCTCTCCTAACTTTCATACCCCGCCAAAGGAAGGAGTTTGAGTTACGACGTATTTAAAGTACATCAGCCCCGGCTACATGGTGGGTCTTCAATGGCATCAAGGCTCGAAACCAGAGCTTGACGACGAATGCTTGGTGACCATGACCATTAGGCTACCGCGGCCTACACTTTGTGAGGAGCCAATAAAAATAAACTACAGAAAGAGACATGTTGAGTTTTTCTCCGCAAAATTTCTCAATATTTATTTCTCCTCTTCAGACTAAAACCCATATTAAAAATAAGTATCGATCTGTTTTAACTCATTTTCATTTAATTGAGCTTGTATAAAATGTTTTAACACAAGTCATCAAACTTTCGGCAGCTAACTGCTAAGATGAACAACATTCGTAAAGCATCCCAAAGCAAATCTAACTCTTAAAGATTTTCTTCGCAAAATTATTTGACAGAATCAATAAAATATTTTTTTTTTTTATGTTTTTTAATAACATTATCACATTCCTTAACAAACAAGAAATGAAAAAAAATAATTACGTTAGGACATTGATCAATTTAATTTTACTAATAACACTATAAAAAGAAGTGAAATAAGTCACTTACTTTTGGACATTGAGTAGTTTTAGTTTACCATACTTCATACAAACATTTTGTTTGAATAAGAGCCGCGCCACTCGTATGCGAGAGCCGCACCTGCTATACACTTCTACACGGTGCCGCAAACTTTTAACTGAAGAATTCATCTTAGTCGAAAGAAATTTAATGATGTGTGTTTTACTTGACACAGGATCAAGAGAAACTAATACATGAAGTAGTTCGTACTATACTCTACTACCTCCAATACATTTTTCTGCATAAAATAACCTAACTACATGTGAAGGCAATTTTGTTGAAGAGGGGGGTGTAAATCACGTACACAAATTTCAGTTGATTTCGAAAGTTAGCTACTATGGCTGGATTTAACAACAGGAATGTTTTACGCTTCGTCTGAATATTGTCAGATTTTTCTCTCTTTTCAATGATGTAATAAAAATTAGTGTATAGTTATCTTATTTTTAAGCCCCATTGAGATTCATAGATGGAGGGAGGGAATCATTTTCATAAAAAATGGTTAAATTTAATCCCTCTTTCTTTGGACCTGGTGGTACAATCATTAATTTGATTAGATACGTTTTTTTTAACAGTTCTCTTTCAAATGATATTTAGTTCATTATAATATGTTAAACATTCTAAAAATTACGATCAAAATACGACAAACAAAATTGGTTCTAAGAAACAGCGTCGAATCCCCATATTCATACAAATATATTTAAAAAAAAATTAGCTATTCGTCAGAAATAAAATAAAATAACCCGTATAATTTTAAACCTTTCATCAATAAAGTGAAGAAACAAAATATTAACTTTAAATTTTATTACGTTACGTTTAACGGCAGTAACTACTAGACGAGTATACATTTTTCTTTATAACGTGTTTTTTGTCGCGAAGATGAAATTGTAATTTCTTTTGCATATCTATTTAGTTACTCCCTTCTTTCGTTTAACAATTTACAGGATAATTTCGTACAATATTTTCACTTCTGTGATACGGATTATTCAATTTTCGTTATTGTTCAAAGTTGGAACAATTATCAAATTAAACTGCCGAATCTCAATGAAAGAAAAAAAATGCTTCTTCTCAATTTGGGCAACAAATTTAATGTTTGAAAGAATCATAAAATTCCATGATAAATTAGAATATCTCCGCATTTCCAGAAACATTTGAGAAAATTTTCAAATTAAGTGTACTTTATTTTTTTTAAGAAAATCTATTTAATATTCAAATAGAGTTTTTAAGAACTGTGATTTAATAATAGATGAGAATGGTGGAGTAAAAGAAAAAAAAATGTCTGTTAGCGAAACCTTATTGAATTATTTGATTTAGTTTAATTACTTGAGATCGCATTAGAGCTAAAAAATGAGCTACATATTACGAAATTTCATGCTTTTATCAAATGACGAGGACAATTCCGACATCATCAGTTTTCCAAATCAGGCCAAGAAGGGACTGAAAAAGTTCAGTTGAATTTAAATAACCTACAAAGATCATAACAATTTTCCTCAATGAGATAATTTTAGTTTGCTTCTGAATTGACATTCTGCAGCTATTTAAGGATTGTTATTGAAGGACTTTGCAATTCTGAGTCAAGGTCAATAGACGAGGAAGAAATACTCGACACCAACCACGTAATTCCACACCAAACCACGCAATTAAACCTCTTTGTAATTAACGTGTAGATGCTCCGTTTATTCAACCCGATAGGTCTTGTGCAAAATCAGGAGAAGAGAACAGAATTAAAATTCCTTGATTTAAAAACAAGTAATTAAATTGAACAAAAAGCTTATAATTCCTTGACAAAATATTTTAATGGTATTGTAGGGAAAACAAAACTAAAAAAAGACTAATCACATTGTATTATTAAAACCATCTCGAATGCTTATCCTACAATTTAATAGAGGGGGGGGATATTGAATTTTAAGATTCATTAAGTAAAGCAGATTTGTGTCAAAAGAATAATCCTTCTTTTAAAATATAACGTAAAATTTTACACCCATCAAATTATAAAGTTAATAAACAGTAGCTATATTTGATACTATTACAAAAATGTACGCAATTTAAAGTAATCTTTTCTTCATTATAATATTGAAAGTTCTCAATGGTATACAAATAAACTGCATTTAAATGTAAAGAAATGTCTATTCATGAACTCTTAAAAAAAATTCTTTTCTTTTAAAAAAGGTCATGAACTATTATTATAAAATATAAGCATTCAAAAGGTACTTTTATTGTATTTTTATCACATAAATTACTTAAATGTTGTCTTTTTATTCCTGTAAACTCAGTAACGATCTTTTTTTTATCCTCTTAAATTTTAGGTATCAGTCTCCACCTCTTGGAAATGAATACAGTTTCGTAAAGAGATCGACAGACTAGAAATAGATTCAACATGACCAAAGCGCCACCTGGAGTGGGGTTAAACAAATCATCTCTTCATAATTTATCTAACCACGGGATTCCATTACCAGACATTGTTATTTTGTAAATACAATTACAATAAACCGTTTTTATATAAAACTGAAAATTTTGAAAATAGTTTTTTTTTTTTTTTTTTTCATTTCATTAGTGATTTGATATGATTACTCGAATTTTAACGTAGTATTATAAAATTACTTAACAAGGTCTTAGAACCGACCTTTCAGGTCCATATATGTAGATTTCATACCATACTGTCAAACCACTTCACCTGTAATATGATCCTTAACCGAAGGAACGTAGGTTTATTTCGAATGCTCCTTTCTCTCTAACACGTCGGATGACACAATCCAGAAAGAATCGGATTTGTTAGCAAAGGAACTTTACTATAATCACGTTGCACTTAATCTCGATGTTCAGAAGTCATCTTCGAGCCGCGTGGTATCTTGAAGTCAACGGAATACCACCATTGGCTTACGTGCACAGAAAACACTCCGATTAAGCCTATTTCGGACTGTTTGGCTAGCCACCCTTCATCCTGTTGCAAAAGCAACTGTTTACGAAGCTGAGTAGCAATGCCTGTTCTGTCTCGAAGAGCCGTTAACAGGACATATCGATCAGCAGCAGCTGTAGTAACACGAAAATGACCTTGCCTTTGATCAACGTTCCTTGTTTCTTGGAATTCTTTACATAACCACTCTACCAATGAGACACTCCAACAGCGTCTGTTACACTTTGTGTAGATTCAAGTTTCCTTATAAATCGCCAAGTCCGGTAAATCATGTGACATTTTCAAGTCTTTCCCACCCCCTTCAAAACAAAAGTTGAACAATTGAATTTCACAGCGAAAAACAAAGAAGCATTAGCGAATTCCCTATTTCTGCACTTAAATCCTTTTCTGGTTTTTCATGTCACGAACGCTGATTTGCATATTTAAGATTTCTTCCGCTTTTTTGCTGCTCTTTAAATTATGGATGTTTTATTTGATGTTAGTCTTAGATGTAAATATTTGTATACTTCCGATAAAACCATGTTTCCCTAATTTTTTCGAGTATCTTATACGGCTACATTTCACAAAACTGAATTGGACCAAAAGGAATGATACGTCAATAACATATTAAATAATGTTGGAGTGACGAGAGAAAATTATGAGATTGCGAAGCTTGTGCAATTTCTTTTTGAAGGATTTGCTCATAGTGCTTGAGTAAAAGAATTATTTTCCGCAATTACTGATCAGTGGACAAATAGGAAGACTGACAATTTCTCCATCATATAAACGAAATTCAACTTCAGACTAAACTTTTCGACTATATTGGCAAATAGAATAGTTTCAAAAAATGAAATCCAGAGAGAAATGTACACGGTTTTCTCTAAAATAATGCATTACAGGAAAAACTCCCAGCATTATAATTGAAGTACCGTTACGGTTCATCAAATGGGGATTCAAAATATTTTAGAGATGAAAGTACTTAACTTTTTCTTCTTTTTTCACGTATTAAGATGTTAACTCATGGTTATACAACACAGAGAATTAACCAACAAGGGGTATCAAAAAGACCAGTTTGAGATGTGGAACGAATTGGACATTTTTTAAATGCAAAAGAATTCAATTTCTTTCTTTTGTTCGCATTTTTGGATTTTCTAAATTTTTTTCCTTCGATAACCATCTAAGGATTGTTTTATTTGGGAATAAAAATAAATATTTCCTAAGGGAAAATGGCATGATATTCTTTCATTTTGCACATTCATACATGTTTTGAAAATTCAAAATACTAATTTTTTTAAGCAAATTTATTAACTTTTTGTAAATACTTATTTTTACCGATACGATTCAGTGACCTTTTTTTTCCGTTCGTACACATGTAACACAGGAATCAGTGCTTGAAATAACAAACAAATTCACCTTTAATACAATAATTTTAAAACTAAGTAACAAAAATATTGAATTAAAACAAATTTTTAAAATTTATCATTTGACCTACTTGATAAATATCACACTGTGCTTTGTGTTTAGCGATGCTGAAAATATTAATGGTTATGAAAACCATAAAAAGAATTCTTTCAAACTTTATGTACAAGTATTTTACGTCAGTTCTTCATTAAAAATCTCGCCAATATGCACAGATTTGCATTAACGCTGTTTTCACTTAATGTGTTAGAGCCGGGTCCAGATTTGAGTGATTGAGAAATAGTGAAGTTTAGTGGCGCAAGATCCAGATATGGATAAACTGATCCAAACGTTTATTATTGGTTTTATTAATGTCGCACGAAAGCAACACAAATATTTTTTGCGACGGACCTCGTCATTTTGAACCTCGGTCAAGTGACGAGGACGACACCAGAGCAGGCACCTCTATCTCCTAACTTCCACACTACACCAACGAGAGGACTTTGGGCCTCACAGATTTAACGTGCATCAGCCCCGGCTACACGGCGGGCCTTTGGTGGCAACAAGGATCGAACCTATGATTCGATGAAAACCGCCGGAAGCGAATTCGCTACCATGATCACTAGACTACCGTGACCACGATCTAAACGCTTAAGAAAATGGAGAAAAGATTTTTTAAAAAAAATTGGTTGACAAGAGGGTCAAAAATAGAGAACGGTCACTATGGTACCTCGGGGACGTGTCACCCATGTTTACCAAAACAGTAGTTTAGTTTAGTTTTTATTAACGTCGCACTGAAAGCAACACAAGGACTATTGGCGACGAACCTCGTAATTTTGAACCACGGTCAAGTGACGAGGACGACAACTGAGCTGGCACCCCCCTCTCCTAACATCCATACCACGCCAACGGGAGGACTTTGGGCCCCGAACAGATTTAACGTGCATCAGCCCCGGCTACACGGCGGGTCTTTGGCGGCCAAGGATCGAACCCGTGACTGAACGAAAATCGCCGGCCGCGAGTCCACGACCTTGACCACTTGGCTACCGCGGCCCCTACCAAAACAGTAAGCCCCATGAGAAAGAAAAAAGATAAGTAGGGTATCTCGGGGTCATGATTACCGAAATAATCTATAGAAGGTAAGCCCCTGAGAGTTCCAGACTTGGGAACCATTTTTAAAAGTGAAAAGTATTCCAAAATGTTAATAAAAATTGTATAACTGCCATACATATAAAACCTTGTGATATTGCGGTGGTGGAACTGTATATTATATAAGAAATCGATACTTTTTTTCACTAACAACAGACAATGTTAAAATTTCATTTTAGACAGTGAACGTATAATATACTGTTACGAAAATTTTTGTTTTCCTCTGCGGGCGTGTGCGGGGAGTGAAAATCAATACCAAATAGGAGGTTAACGAAAAAAAGATTTATTCGTAAAAAGAAAAGATTTATTCGTAAATCTTTGACAACACACAGGTAGTACGATTTGGACAATAACAGGTACATAGCACTTGCACAATTCAGTGACACAGATACAGGAACAAAACACACTAAGTACAGTCACAGTTATTTACTTTACTATTATTATCACACAGCAACGTTCAGCTCACCAGCTTATTACTTTTCAAAGCGGACATCCTCCGCAGTAATATTCTGCATTTCCATGGCAGGCTCCGACGATTCTATTTGAATTTGCTAAGAAGCACACGTTCCTTCTTAGCAAATTCACCCGACACACTCCACTTCAAGTGCCTACACCGTTCAGTCAATCCCATCGATCGATCTCCTCTACAGAGTCCCAAAAGACAGACTCTCCGTAACAGTTCCGCTAGATTCACTCGGCCACGATTTCCTGATCGGTCTACAAAACAGGCTCAACAGACAGTACCGTAGATAGATTCCGTACACAGACCAATTCCTTCTCAGACTATAGCTCTTGGCGTATTGACACCTTTACCAGCCAGGCGTGACGTCACATGGGAAAATTCACGAAAAGTTAGTAACTTTCTTCCCTATCGATTTTCGTCTCAGGTCCAGCACCTTCAAGAACTTTCCATTTGTCTCCAAGTTAACAAACCGTCGCCAAGGTGAAGGGGTCAATTGCTTTAACTCGCTTTTGTATCCTGATGATATCTCTGTAAATCACTCTTTTCCTCTTTTAGAGAAGCGCTGCAGAGAAACATCAACTCATGTTCGTAACAATATTTTATTCAAGCAAAGAAATAAATAGTGCACTGGAGTTCAAAATTAAGAGAATTTGCATTTTTGTCGAATGAGTAAGTGAGTGAATGTGTAGGTCATTGGCGCAAAAACCACACGTGGCCTATGCTGCGCCAAACAAAAAATTTAAATGTGGTCTAGACGTGAAAAATTGGAAAAGAAAAAGACAAAATTTGGTTGATAAGGAGGCTCGAAAATAGAGAACGATCGCTTGGGTAACCCGGGGTGCTTAGTTTAGTTTTTATTAACGTCGCACTAGAAGCAACACGAGGGCTATTGGCGACGGACCTCGTAATTTTGAACCACGGTCAAGTGACGAGGACGACACCTGAGCTGGCACCCCCCTCTCCTAACATCCACACCACGCCACAAGAGGACTTTGGGCCCCGACAGATTTAATGTGCAACAGACGCAAGAGCTACAGTGGGACTATTCTGTCATACTCGGTCACCACACGGGTCATATATTTTGTAGAATTTCATAAATGGAATTGAACAAAATGTAAAAATACTGTTTCGAAACAAAGATGCAAATCTTGATCATCGAATACGCGAGCGCATACGAGTGTGTTGGCGGAACTAGTCGAAAAATGATTTATAAGCGCACGCGCTAAAATCCGCATTTCGTTCGCTTGCACATTTCGTCAAATTTCGTGGGGTTTTTTTTGCAGTAATCCCTTAAATTAAAATTCAAATAGTAAAACTGAGTAACCACGAACGTTTAGATGAGGGAATGAGGAGGCGAATTGTGGGTAGGTTAGAAGCGGGCCAGTCTCATATCCAGATTTGCAGAAAATTCAATTTAACGTCCAGTGTCGTGTCCAACTAATGGAAATAGTTTCAGGATACTGGATCCGTCGAAAGAAAGCCTGGCCAAGGTCGTCCAAGAGTTTTGAGGGCCACAGAAGGTCGCGATTTGTCCATTATAGCGAGGCGTACTAGGGTGATAGTGAAGTTTATTGGCGCAAGAGCCAGGTGTAGCCATACTGCGCTAAACAAGGTAAATCTGTGATCTAGACGTTAAAACAATGAAAATTGATTGGTCGACAAGAAGGGTCAAGTGAGAAAGTAAAGTTTATTGGCGCAAGAGCCAGATATGGCAACAATGCGCCAAAAAAGATTTAACTGTGGTCTAGACGTGAAAAAAAATGGAAGAGAAGACATATTGTTGACAAGAAGGAGGGTCGAAAATAGAGAAGGATCGCTAGGAGGCGTAGCAGGGATGCTACAGCTTCTCGGGTCTTTCATGAGTTGTATGCGGCCACAGGAACCCGAGTTTCAAGGGTGACTGTTTCCAGAAGACTTCATAAGAGAGGGCTGTTTGCAAGAAGACCCGTTGCTTGCATTCCGTTCAGTTCTGAGAACAAGAATTTGGTTTAGTTTAGTTTTTATTAACGTCGCACTAGAAGCAACACGAGGGCTATTGGCGACGGACTTCGTAATTTTGAATCTCGGTCAAGCGACGAGGACGCCCCCAATCTTAATTTCCACATCATGCCAACGGGAGAACTTTGGGCCCCGTGCATCAGTCCCGGCTACACGGCGGTTCTTTGGTGGCCAAGGCTCGAACCCGCGACTTAACGAAAACCGCCGGCCACGAATCTGAAACAAACGTGACCACTGGGCTACCGAAATCACTTAAAATGGTGCAGAGATCATAGAGATTGAAGCATGAATCAATGGGTGACTGTTCTTTTCACTGATGAGTTCCGGTTCAGCCTAACCAGCGATTATCACTTTATTTTCATATGGAAAACCATGGACCTGCAACTTGCCCTCCAATGTATGAGAAATCGATTATTACGGCAGGTTTGACGGTCTGGGCAGACATGCTGGATGGCCGCACTCACCTCCATGTCTTTGAAAGAGGCATTGTGACTGCCGAGAGGTATATGGATGAGGTCTTGGACCCCTATGCTTGCCTTTTCAGAGGTGCAGTTGGTCTTGATTTCCTTCGAATGGATGACAACGCAAGGCCACATAAAGCTCATCTGGTTGACGAATTTCTTGAAAGTGAGGATATTCGCCGGATGGATTGGCCAACCAGATCTCCAGATTCAATCCTATAGAGTATGCCTAAGACGCTCTGTGAATGGCAATTGCAATTCGCAACCCCCTCCCCCTTCGAGAGCCATCCAAGACTTGAAAACAGCGTTGCTGGACGAAGGGGATCAATTGCCACATGAACTCCAACTCCCTTATTTCCAACATAAATTCACCTTTATATATGTAAGAGGGGACCATATCCCCCATTAAGTTTTTTTCCTCTGCAACTGCTGTTTCTTACCATGCGACTCCCACCCCACATCCAAATTAGCATGTTTATGTGTTTCAAATAGGGAAACTACTTTATTTACCCCATTTTGAACTTGAATTATCATATTTACTTGAGAAAAACTAAAATTGAGCTATTAATCTTTGTACCCTGAATAGGTTTAATAAAACCACTTCTGCAATTTCACGATAATTCCCATGGGTATTAATTTTCACATCTTTTATGTATTCCTCAAATAGATATATCTTTAGTTTTAACTTTTTCAGATTTGTAGAATTCTTTTTAACTGGATTAAAAGAAAACACTTTACCTGACTGAGTCTAATCTATCCATATCATTAACATGCATAGAAATATATATAAAAATAAACTTAATATTTTATAATGGTAAGCATTTCAAACAGATAGCACAAGACAGAAAATTTTCTTCATTATTTGGTTTTTCAACAGGACACGACTCGTGTTTCAGATGAGAAAGAATAAACTAACATATAATTTCATACAATAAAACTAAAGGTCAAGGAGTTACTTCTGATAAATTAGCTAACTGCAAATGGGAACTAACAGGTCAATTGAAAAGTCACCGGCCTGACACATAGATGGCGCTACTAGAATTAAATCCATATGTGTTTTAGTTAGCCCTAACCCTCAAAAGATGCGTGTATAAATTTGACAGCTATCGGATCATTAGTTTGTGAATTATAGCATTTTGAGTGAAGCAACTTTTGTTATGGTGAAAAAAATGAATAAAAAGGAATTTTGAGTTTTGATAAAAATATTGCTTTTTGAAGGGAAAAAATACAGTTGAAGCAAAAACTTGGCTTGATGGCGAGTTTCCGGACATTGCCCCAGGAAAATCAACCATCAAGGAGTGGTATGCTAAGTTTAGACGTGGTGAAATGAGCACCGAAGACGGTGGACGCCCAAAAGAGGTTGTTACCGACGAAAACATTGAAAAAATCCACAAAATGATTTTGAATGACCCTCAATTGAAATTGAATGAAATAGCAGACACTCTAAAGATATCAACTGAACGTGTACATCATATCATTCACGAATATTTGGGTATGAGAAAGCTCTGTGCAAAGTGCGTGCCGCGCGAGCTCACTTTTGACCAAAAACGACGAGTTGATGATTCGGAGCAGTGTTTGAAGATGATCAAGCGTAATAAACCCGAGTTTTTGCGTCGATATGTGACAATGGATGAAACATGGCTCCGTCATTTCACTCCGAAGTCCAATCGACAGTCCTCCGAGTGGACTGCACACGATGAACCCGCTCCAAAGCGTGGGAAAACGTAACAGTCGTCTGGCAAGGTTATGACGTCTGTATTTTGGGATGCGCATGGAATAATTTTCATTGACTACCTTTAAAAAGGAAGGACCATCAACAGCGACTATTACATAGCGTTATTGGACCGTTTGAAGGACGAAATCGCCGAAAAACGGCCGCATTTGAAGAAAAAGAAAGTGCTGCTTCACCAAGACAATGCACCGTGTCACAAGTCAGTGAAAACGATGGCAAAAATCCATGAATTGGGCTTCGAATTGCTTCCTCATCCACCGTATTCTCCAGATCTGGCTCCCAGCGACAATTTCCTGTTCTCAGATCTCAAAAGAATGCTCGCTGGGAAGAAATTTTCGTCGAATGAAGAGGTGATCGCCGAAACTGAGGCCTATTTTGAAGCAAAGGACAAATCGTACTACAAAAATGGTATCGAAAAGTTGGAGGGTCGCTATAATCAGTGTATCACCCTTGAAGGGAATTATGTTGAATAAAAAAAACTAATTTTGCCAAAAAAATGTGTTTTACTATGGTAGGCCGGGGACTTTTCAATTGACCTGTTAGGTATGAATGAGTGATGGTAAGAGGCGCAAAGTGCCAGATATGGCTATGCTGAGCAAAGTAAGGTATAATGATAATCTAGATGCTTGAAAAAATAGAAAAGAACTAAAAAAATTCGGTTAACAAAAGGGATCGCTAGGGTATGCCGGAGACACGCCACCAGTGAATACCAAAGAGAGTACACCACATGGGGAGAAAAAATATCACTGGGATGTCTTTGGGTCACGATTGCCCGCACCTACCTGAAGATTGTAACCCTCTGAGGGAAAGAGGAACTAAGAAATAAACAGGGTGTTTATTCTACAATGTAATTAACATGGCTGCAATAAGTACGTTGTTTATGAATGTAAATCTCTCTCAAAAAAAAAGCTGAAAAAAAGACACCTTTCTCTTAAAAAAAAAAAAGTGGAAAACAGCTGACTAAGCCCCACAGAAACAGTCGAATGAAAAAATATCCTTATTGGAATGAAGAAACTTATAGTTGACGCCGATTTAAATATATATTATCAGAACACCTAAAACAGGTCCACGGAGGAATCGACAAACGTAAACGAGGTATCCTTTATGCTTAGGTTCTTTTTACCCAGGGCGAGTAAATGTGTGTAGTAAATCTTTTGTCTTCCAAAAAATATATCAAGAATAATGGATGCAAAGCGTAATAAATCCGTAATTTGAAAGAAAAATCTATTACTTCTTGAGCTTTTAAAATGTTTAAAACCGCATATGAAAACAATAGATTAAACGGTTAGGTTAGGGGAGTATGAAAAGTTAAGAAACGAGTTATAAAATACATAAAAATTATCCAATAAACAAAATAAAGTGTACAAAAATGAAATATATATATATATATGACTGAGAATAAACATAAACGAAACTGAGTTCATGGGATTGAACGTCGAACTGAGACGCAACATGAGGGTTATTGGCGACGGACTTCGTCGTTTTGAACCTCAGTCAATAAACGAGGACGACACCTGAGCTGGCACTTCCCTCTCTTAACTAAGTCCATCAGTCGCCAACGGAAGGACATGGAGACAAGACTGATTAAACGTGCATCAAACCTGCTATATGGTGGGTCTTTAGTTGCATCAGGGATCTAACCCACAAATCCACTACTAGTCTATCAAGGCCCCCAAACTCAATCTAATTGACACATACTGGCAAAAAGTTACTTTTTTTTCTTCTTCTTCCGAACACGGTACAAAAGTTGACTGATCATTAAGTCGCACCGAGAAGCAACACGGAGGCTATTGGTAAAAGACCTCGTCATTTTGAACCTCAGTCAAGAGACGAGGATGATATCCGAGGTGACACCTCTTTCTCAACTTCCACACAACTTCGAGAGAATTTGAAGTCTCGACAGACTTAACGTGTATCAACCCCGCTACACGGAGGGTCTGTAACGTTGGGATATTCGCGATTTTCTCTTGAAGATTTTATAGCAAATTTAATTGCATGAAATTATAATTTCTTCTTGACCAAAATGAAAAGCGATTAGGTTAATCAAAGAGATAGAAGTGAATAATGCGATAGTGAAACAGAATAGAAAGGGGGGGAGATAGAGGATAACGATAGGCTGTCTTTAGTGGTATCAAGACTCGAATGTCGGCAAGCGACGAATTCTCAAAATAGTACAGTGAACGGATCAAATTTTCACAAGGTTAAGTTGCAGATACATATGCATTACAACTAGTCTTATCCGAGACATGCAGGCCCGCTGATACAATCGGAGCAAAGATGCTAGTGTGACAGTAAGGGTTTGGGTGCAAAAAACACATCTGGTCAATATTTAATTAAAATCGGATAATAGATTTCTTTCTTTCTTTTGAAATAAAAGTTAAAGTTGTAGATAAAACACCAAGAAAGAAAAATTATAATTTAAAATAGAGTTAAAATCTTAAATGTTATTTAAAAAAAACAAGGTGCGAACGGAGATTTTCTCCATCAAGTCAGACAAGTTTAGAACAAATGAATTTTCGGCGTAGTAGTTTTCCTTCAACATCGTGGAGGAGGAGAGAGCTGATGGTATTGAAAGGCTGTTATGAGCACTGGCACAGTGTGTCAGAAGTTGACTGGTTTCTTTGCTGTGCCTAACCAAACAGATTAAAAAGGACGTCTCATTATGGCTGTTAGTAAGACATTTTAACTTCTGGCGTTGCTGTTGAAGAAAGCTGCCGAATACTCCCCCTCCAGTATCATCATGATATAAAGAGAAACACCGAGATTTGTAGAGACGGTTGCTTCTTTTTTCAGCCATTATTGCAATTGACATGCGTCCCCTCCCTGCTCAATTGAGTTTTGCTCAGAACAGTTTCCAATTACGTCATCGGCTGTCTCGAGTTGAGTGGAGGGTCTCATCGACACGTATGCCAGAACCGGCCTATCACTAGTCGTGATTTATGTGCGGCTGTCTTGGTTAGACATATAGAGGCAAGTTTTGTATCGGAGGCATACGCAACTAGTAGTTTGCTGCCGTCTAATGTTCAAGTCCTGGGTCACCACTTCGGCGTTGAATGCGAAAGGACATATGTTTAGTTTAGTTTTTATTAACGTCGCACTAGCAGCAACACGATGGCTATTGGCGACGGACCTCGTAATTTTGAACCACGGTCAAGTGACGAGGACGACACCTGAGCTGGCACCCCCTCTCCTAACATCCACACCACACCAACGGGAGGGCTTTGAGCCTCGAACGCACATCTAAAGCATGTTAATTGTCCTCTACATGCTGCATTTGAATGACCGAACCTCTGACACTGAAAACAGCGCAGAGGATTCGGAATATATGGACGTACGTGACAATTTAGATATCCTGCTTTTATTGTAGTGGGCAGTTGTGGGTTATTGAATGTTAATATCAAGTGTTTTGTCGGAAAGGAAGAGTTATTTCTCTTAACTATTATTCTTCTGACTTGAGTGACACCTTGATCGGAGAATCCCTCCAGGATATCTGCATCAGAGGTACACATCAAATCAGGTTTAGAAATGACACCATGACAGGAATTAAATGACTTATGAGGAATGACCCTAAGGGGAAATTTTAAAAATGTTTTCGCTAGTTAAAATGATTTAGTTTGCAAAGCGGACTTTGTTTCTATAAGCATATCTCCTAAACGTAGTTTTTTAACGGATTTTGGATCTCCACCGATTCCCAAAAGCGCCTTCTGAATAGCAAACGGAGACTGTTTAGACATTTTTTGATAAGGCAGGAAAAGAATTAAAAACCGACAATGTATAGCAACGTTATCGACACTGGACAAATTGGGTAATACAAGGCCATTACCTGGGCACAAGAGAGAATGATCCATGAGAATAAATAGGTATTCATCCTGGAGTGCCTCCACCCACCATGGAGTCCAACGAGGGAGGCAGTTGCCGGTCAACTGCCATACGTCAGGCACGGCACTTACCTGGAGGTCAATCAGGATATAGCACTGCAGCATCAAGGCGAGGATCCACCGGGAAACTCGATGCACCCCTTATCTGCAGCACTAGCCCTACAGCAGTGCGGATGAATCCACAAAGACACTTACCACCAGCCGATTGACAGAAGCGGGCTCACTCCTGCCACCCGTCTACAGCGAAGCATGGGCCAAAGGGAACGCAAAAGGTATCCCCAGGATCCCACTTTCCTCCTTACGGGACGCCGAACACGGCAAACATGCGAGTTGGCAAGACCAACAGAGAAAAACGAAAACAAAAATAAAACAAATACATACTGCAACAAATAAGTACAAAAACAGAAATGAGCAAATAATAATACAACAATTCAATACAGGGGAAACAAAAATGAATGTAAACAATTAGACATAGAAATCGGTATTGCTGGCTGCGATCTAGATGGAAGTGAAAACGAAAGGAGAAAAGTTGTGACAAGCAGGAGGGTCGAAATTAGAGAATGATCACTAAGATATCCCAGGGGTGCGTCACCCGTGTTTACCAAAGGCCATCACGAAAGTGAGTTTGCGATCGAAAATTACTTTCGAGGAGTCTGATGTCACAGACAACACGATTTAATGTCAGAATCAAGATGGAGGCTGATACTACACTAGGATCGGGATGGAGATCAAAAAGGTAATTTTATATATTTGTTCAATCATAATTTGTTTATTAATTTTTAAGAAAATGAATGTTAAGTATTTGAATAGCACTATACTGCTTTTCCAAAGAAATCTTTTGACCAAGTAATATTAACTTTGGCTTTAATAAACTATCATTCATGATTATCCAATGAATTTTGCATATATGCACTGAATTGTGGTACTACAAACGAAATTTTTTTTTTTTTTACATGATGAATGTAATTTCAGAAATTGTCAAATTGAATCATTTTATATTTAGAAACAGTAAAAGGATGTTTAACAAAGAAAAAAAATACAATAATGTATTTCATGAAAACAGATGCATTTTGCATTAGAACATTTATAATAATATGAAGTTATTGAATAAAATTTGTAATATTAAGAGAGGGTTGAAAAACATTACTGCTAATAACTACAGCCTAACCAATATGTCTATTAACATACATGTATACCTCCAACATAATTAGAAAGATAAAAGTCACTACATAAAATATTCATTTTGCATTATTTTTTGAATGAACAATAATGCATTGTGAGAACCAATTGGGATGGAGCAAACTAAAAATTTTCAGTTTAAAACTTTCTGAAAAAAGTAGCTGTTGATTATTCCTGGTATTTTTTTTTTTAAAATCATGGTTAAAGAGATAAGAATGTTTTCCATGTTGACATGCTTCACTCTCCACAATTCTACACATCCAAAAAAGACTTGGACAGCAAACCTATTATTCAACACCATGGTTTACAATAGTCAAGATTTAAATGTAGAATTGCCACAACTTACATCTCAAAAATGCCAGGTTTATAATAGTTCCTCAAAAACAAGAGTTGATGTTTTAAAATTTACAATGGTTACATATCCACCCCTAGTGAAGAACAAAATGTACTACAACACATTTTGAAAAATTTCTAATAAAATGCAAATGTTCAGCAAAACTGTAGTGAGCTTATCTGAACTATGCCTGTATTTAAACCATTTCACTGAGCATTTATTTTGAGGTATTTAAATGGTAACACAATAGAAAGAAAAATAAATTTAAATATCTCAATTACATTTAAATTTGTAATTTAAAACTAGAAACAGCACACAACTAAATAAAAAATTTTATATAAAAAGAAGCAATTCTAGATAATGACATGTAACATTTATTCACACATAAATGCATTTCAACAATTGACTGGCATAGCACTTTAATTTTTAAATCTTTACAATGCTCTTTTATTCTATTGGTTTATTCAAATTCATTTTCCGTCATTGAAATATTTAATTACAATAATGAGACTTGATATGTCCTAATATCAGATCACATACAAGAAAAATCATTCATTTTTCCAAACCAAATAGGACTTGAAAATATTGGGTAAGTAATACATGCAGCTTTGTGAAATCCATTTGAATTTTAAAGAAGGAGTGATTAAGTTGGCACAGAAGTTTCTTTCTTTCAAATTTCAAATGAACTTTTTTGGCACACCTAAACTATCAAATCTTTGAATTTTCAAAATCTTTCAAGCAAAAGTTGTTCAGAAAGCAAAACTGGTTTTTAAAATCAACAGCTTGCAAATTTTACAACAAAACTTTAAAAATAAAACAACTATGTATACAGGCTATAAAGCAAAAATAAATAATTAGAATATAATTAAAGTGCATCACTAAAATAAAAATTTTAAAAAAAAGTGAAGCTTATCAAGTTTAATGATGCAGAAGTTATTTTTTGACAAAATTATAAAAATAAAAATTGCATCTATAAAAGCAAGATCAAATTGTTTGAGGCTGAAAAATATTACTCAACCTTGGATTTTATTATTTTATAATTAAATTGCAAAATCTGCAGATAAAATTTATGCCAAAACATTTAAAATTCGTAATTGCCACTTTTATCCATTAGAAAGCACTATTTCATAAGTACTTATAACAATTTCAGACCAAATGTTTGAAAGGAAAAAGCATTAAAAAATGGTTAAAAAAAATAAAGATTAACAAATATTTTTAACTACATGCGCATTTAAAAATCAGTACAGAAATGAAAAATATACCATGCAAATTATGTGTAACATTTAACAAACTGATGAAAATTATAATTCAATATTACAACTTAATCAAGATGCACTTAAAAAAAAAACCTTAAAATTTATAAGTAATTTGATGAATTTATATTATTTTCAAGTCCTTTTTGATAATAAAATATTCGATATTAAAACTCAATATAATGGTACACAAGGAACTCAGTTTATCCAATTTCATTTGAATCATGTATGATACACATCTTTTTTTATGCTACATTTTTTTCCAGTGGATATCAATGTTTTGCATTTCATTTCATTTCTAAACAACAACTGAAGCTCCAAACAACCAATTATTTACATGACATGAATAATCATAATTTTTACATATAATGCATACTTCATATACAGCCATGTCTACATAAAAATACATTTAAATTCGTACATAGCACTTTTTGCATAATTTGTCATCTTGAAAAATGTTTCCATTGACAATTGGTAACTTTTCCAATCAAACATTCTGACATAGACCTTGATAACAAACATGTTATTCACAAAATGTTATAAAATTCATTTTAGAATAATAGCAAAATACAATGATGTGCCAAAAAAATTACTAGTAGATATATATAATACAAACATAATTTGGGGTAATAAAAACACAGAAAACTAAATTTAAGATACTTCTCTTTATAAATTTGAGAAAAATGTTGAATGAATATCAATAAAAATTTCATAACTTTCAATGTTGTCCCTTTCATCCTATCAAGTGCTTGGAAGATATATATCAATACTAATTTTTACATCACAATGAAATCACACTAAACACATTGCCATAATAATACCAAAAAAAAAAAAAAAGACATTATTCAAAGAATGCAGATGCAACATTTTAATGTGGTACACTTACGCAAAAGTTAAAAAGGAATGCAAAGGACAAAAGGTTAGAGAAATCTTTGCGATTTATATACTTTTCATAGCAAATAATGCCCATATTAAATTCATATTACAAGTACTAATTTATTTTAAATACTGAAAAATAAAAATTGCTAATTTCAATATAAAAAGAATTTGAAAAATTGTTTTCATGGTTTCAACATTTATACCATTGCAAGCTTTGTTTAGATACTTGTACTGTCTCAATATATTAATACACTCTTTACCTTTAATTTACATATAAAAAGTTAAAATAGTACGTGATCTATTCTCTTATATTTCTAACATTGAAAGTTTCAAAGAATATGTAACACTATGTGAAATTTCCAACCTAAAACACAACTGAATCTAAAAACGCAACTTGATTACATAATAAAAAATAAAAGGGGGAAAAAACAGTAAGTTTTAAAAAATCAACAATAAAAGTGCATTTTATACAATGAGAAGCCTTTAGACATTTCAGAATAAATGTAATGGAATAAATTTTCTTTTCCTATCTTTTTTAAAATGAAATATAGCAGGAAAATGTAGAGACATCAATAAAATTTATGAATAAATGCCATGTACTGTACATATTTGTTTAATGAGAGCAAACATTCATTTTTTAAAAATTATTAAGAATTAATTCTTGAAAATAATAATTTAAAGTTCAATTAACCTGCCAAAGAATGGATGTCTTCAATAAATAAGAGTTGAAAAGAACACAAGCATGCATAACCAAATATAAAATAAAAGAAAATCTGATAATATGCAAATTACACAGCCAATTTTACTTTGCAATAAGGTAAATTCAACATGCAAAACAAGCAAGATGATACATATAAATATCCGATTCTTACGAATATGGACAAAAACTAATTTATAGTTACTTAAACATGCATGGAATATATTAAATAACTATAAGTATATAGAAAGGAAAACACACAAAATAAATAAATAAATCTAAAAAATCTAATAGAAAGGTGTGCTTCATTTAAGATTGCTATTTATAAAATATTATAAGAAGTTAAAACAATAAGTTAATTTTAAATGAAATGTTCTTACAGTATAAAAAATATTGTTAAATATCTACATAGCAAATTTTAATGTGCATATTTAAAAACACAAAACAAGTTAATTACTAAAGATTAAGCTATTTTTAAAGTGTATACACATGCATGATTTTAAATATAATTAACTAAAATACATACTTTTTGTTTGATTCGTCAATATATTATTTTAATGAACATAATTTGGCAAGAAGAAATGATTACAAGCTGACAAAAGCACAAATAAGCCACAATTAATTAATTACATATATTTTAAAGTAATGATATTCTTTTCACAGTACAAGATACAGACGAAAACTTAAAAAACACTGTTTGCATCAACATGAACACAAACTGATAATGATAGAACTGGTCTTACAGTGCTTGAATACACAAAAAATACTTCTGTGCATTTACAGAATACAACCACCTACAGAACCATACAAACGGTAATGAAAGTCAAAGAACAAATAAATCTTTGAACATAAAGCTACTTTATGAGAACACATTACATCTTACTCAAACATATTACAATTTAAGGTTATCCTTCCTTCTGCAACAAAAAAAGGGGGGAACCTACACTTGAACATGTTAAAAACCACCACCATGGAAATAACAATTTTATATAAAGAATCTTATATTACATTAGAATTTATGAAAGACAGATGTTTATTGAAAGGTCTGATTTCATATTAAGATAAATGTAACCTTAAAAATAATTAATAAAGAAAAAATACAACATAAATGAACATTCAACGGTAAAATGGGAGTTCTTAAACGATACTTAATGTTTTTTTTTAAAGTTTATATTGTTGTAAATCTGTAAACAATTCAGATGCATACACCAAAAAATTTGTGACACAATCAAATTTTAACCACAAATGTTGCAATACTTTTTTTTATAAAAAAAAAGGGGGGAGATCTTCAGAATTAATACCTTTTGTGTGCAATCCTGCACTAAAATTAATGGAAATATTTTTCAAACAATAATTTTATAAAAAGTATTATTACAAATTAAGTTTTTAATATTTTATTTTAAATATATTTTAATTTCGAGAATCATTACTTTTGATTCATTATCGCAATAACAAAGAGTGATTTAAAAGTTAACTTCTTCAACTAAAATTCTTTTAACAGATAATTTTACTATTTCACACAAAAATCAGTGTAAAATAGCTACTTTACAAAAATATCAATTTAATTCATGATTCACATTGAAATTTCTGAATGCAGAAATACAAAAGTAACTTATAAGATATAAACTTTAAATAAACATATCCTGAAAATCTATGAACATATTCTTCTGACAATTGTAATTTATTAGCTCTAAAATACTCAGAATACAATGATTCACAACTAAAGGGGGAGGGGGAGAAGATACAAAGCTAAAAATTCTAAAAGTCTACTACTGATTTTTTTAAACCAAAAAACAATTATTCATGTAAATACAACAATAACATTAAAATGAGAAAAGGTGGGGAGAACAATACTTTTTATTTCGTATCACAACTTAAACACATCATTCAGCATTTATTTCTAAAGCTAACTTGTGTGTAAATTAAAAGTATATTTTTGTTATGTTGTTTAAGTACATAGCTCAAACAAAATAAGATCCTTGAAAAAAAAAATTTTGTAACAAATAACCATCTGTAGTATTTATGAATAACTTTGCACTTCTTAATCACATATTTTGAAGTATTTCAACAGTCATTTTAAATCTCAACTGCCAATATCACTAAGGGAACTAAATTACTTAGATTGAAAAACATAGTTTAGATTTTTTTATAGGATTGTTTTAAAACCGAAGAGAAAATATGATTGTTTCACATTATGAATTACATTTTTTAACAAAAAATAAAAAGATACAAAATACATTAAATATATTTTAATTATTTATCTAAACTGAGCATGCTCATTACAGTGCCATTGTCTAAGTAGGTACCAAATGGAATGCATAAACTATCTTAAACATAAAAACATCAATTGGTGTAATTCATGACACAAAAAACTTTTCCTGTATGCAGAATAAAAGGAGAATAAATAATCCAACACAAAATCAACCGGGTTCCATTCTTAGGATGAATTGTTGCAAAGCTCATTCAGGTTTTAGATATTTTACTCCTTCAACTACCACACATTCATAAAGTGAAAATCAATCTTTGGTTAAAAAAGTGGCACTTAGGGTTATACTGGGAGCATAAACATACATTATTCCTTGAAGATCACAAACTGCTCCTTAGAAACTGCACATTTATATTGTTCCAATAACATTCCCAGAGGAAAACATTAAAATCTTTTAAAATTCCTCTGATTTGTTTTTCTTAGACACTGAAATAAACAATCTGGACAGCTATTAGCCTAATAAATAAGCTGAAATTCAATTAAATACCATAAAAATATAAAAGGAATGGTAGGAATACACACAACACCATTTGGCTCTTACAGCTACCAGATTCTATAAGCTAGATAATTAGCAATGATTAAAGTTTATGTGCATGATAATTGTTATGGTGTGACATAATATGCACTATATACACATATGCTAAGAACCTCATGTCTGTAAAACCAAGGCAGTATTGAAAGACACCTTTAGTTCTCTCGGTTGAAAATTACGAGCACTTGACATATGGAAGAAAAAAAATTGGACATACACATATATCTCCCATTATACTTGAATACATAAACCCAACAATGTGACATATCAATGTATTCCATATTCCAAAAAGCTCCAGGAATTTCATAACTTCAAAATAGTTAAAATACTAAATGATTAAATATTTTAAAATATCCCACACCTTAGAAAAGGGCAAATAATTTTTATAAAAATCATAATTATAATTCTAGAATTGCAGAAACATAGCTGATAATCCTTTTTATAAAAATTAAAATCAATCATTCCATTGAAATCCTGTAGAAATACATATAAACTTATATAAATGAAATTCTTAACATCATGATCTACATTAAGATTAAAACATTAATACACTTCAGAGTTATCAAAGCATTAAGTATAACCGTGAAGCAAATAATTCCTATAATTCTTGTCATTATCATAGATTAACAAATACAAATAATACTTAAAATTAAAAAATTATTCAGAATAAATTATGAGCAGAATTTGTAGAAAGGATGAAATTTTTATTTGGTACTTATGTATTGGTCCAAGTAAATTCTGGACAGCAAATATGTTATTTGCAATAAAACCTTTTTTAAACATGTTTTTTTATGCTTAAACTATCTACAAATTTAAGTCCAAACTCCCCCCCCCCTTTTCTTTTTGTTCATAAAAGAATTATTTTTGCCAAAGACAAATGTTTTATCATTTGAAGAATTATTTGATAAATTAATGATATCACTGGGATATAATTAAAGAATTGTAAATGAATAAATTTTAAATAAAATGCAAATAATATGACAGTAATTTTTTAAACAAAATAATGAAAACCCCATCCTTTCTGCAATGCTGCAAAATTGACAAATAATACATCAGATTCATCTTGGAATCTTCCTTCAGCAGTAAACAAAACAAAAAATTAGTAACAAACAAAGGCAATTTAAATCTCAAATATGGATTCAATTTAAAAAAAAAATGAAAAGGTCAAAAATGACACTAATATAGAGCAAAATATTCATGTAATTTAAAGATCTGAAGTTATCACAACCAAGTGAAAATTCTTGCATCAAATGGAAACAGTTAATGTCAAAAATGAACTATAAGTGTAATATGGCCCTTCAGTGTAAAACTTAAGCATGTCTTGAGATTGGTTCTAAAAAAGTATAATTCAAGAGTGACCAGAAATATGGCAGTACAGAAAAAAGGGATGAAAAAAAAAAAAAAAAAAATCCTAATCCACCAGTTTCGTTTTTCCCAAGTCCCATGGCACCAATTGCAACTCATTTGTATAGCTTGTACACAAAGAAAAACTGAAATCACATTATGTTAAAATTATAATAACTTAAGAGAGCAATAAGTGATTCCATGTGTACCATGTTTGGTTTAAGGTTCACAGCAAATGTAAAGATCCCAGGCATCAAGTAAAAATGTTTTGCTCTTCAAATGAAACTTGAGCTCAAACTCTTGTACTTTTTTTTTTGATACATTTGTTCACAAAAAAAAATGTGTTATGCAAAATACATGACTTTATTGGTGTCATTGTGCACTGTGACTGCTCTGGCCATAGCAAGAGGATTACGATCTTCTCCATTGGTAGACTGTAAACTGCCATCTCCACTAAAAAAAGAAAACATTTAAATTTGGAAAATGAATTTTTTGAATATAAAAGAATTGCAAGAAAGAAAACTTATGAATTTATATCATAGTGCATAGCTTATATTTAGAAAAATATGTTGAATAATAGAATGAAATCATTGTCATGCAATTTTAATGTAATATCTTACCCTTCAAAACTTAAGCGTGAAATGAAAAAAAAAAGGAATTGTTCAAAAACAGAAAATTTTAAGAAAATATATATATATATATTACATCATAAAGAACAAATCAATAACAAGGAAAATTATCATATTCAAAAACATTGTTATGTTCCAATAATCATTCCTTAAATAATGCAAATCATAGCCCTAATAGCTACTAACTTTAACGGAAAATTGAAATAATAGCAAAAAGGTTACAACATACTTTGAAATGCCTTACTACAAATTATAATGTATGTAAACTACTAAAAATACATGCTTTTTCACAATTTATAAGAGCTTGTAATAAGTAAAACTGTTACTTAAAAAAGTCAAAAATAATAAATTTTGTTTTTAAGAATAAATAAATACAATTCAACAAGAAATATGAATATGCATTACAAAAAGGAGTAAAAAAATACTTAAAGAATATTTCATGCAATAACAATAAATATTGATTATTCAAATAAAAAAAATACTTTAGTGTAACAAATATGCCTTAGTTATAGATAAAAAAAAATATTTTCAAAATTACTTTTTTGTAATAAGTCGTAACAAATTTTTTCCATTTAAATAAAATATTGTCAGATTACTAATCTATTTTTTAAAAGTTAAATATCAGCTAATATAATTAGATAAGGACATTATATGACAAAAACATCCGATGGAAATTTTTAAGTACATTATTCCTCATTCAAATTCATAAAATTTAACAGGATTTTTTTTTCTTTGCAAACTTTACGATAGTTTTGGCAAATGAATGAATGATGAAGTTAGATAATGCATGTACAAGGTGTAATTGTAATCTAGATGTTTGTAAAAAAATGGGAAAAAAAAAAAAAAAAAGATAAATATTGGTCAACAAGAAAGTACAGAAAATAGTAGAGTTGCTAAGATGTCACAGGGACGCATCATCTGTATTTGCCTAAGACAGTAAGCCTCATGAGAAAGGGAAAAGATCACTAGGGTTCCTCAGATTAGTGATACTTGAGCTCACTTGAAGAAACCCTTGATGGGTACAATAAATTTGGATATGTACCTTAGAGAAGACAGATTCAAAAGTTGCAAATAAGTATTAAAATTTCTGTTTTCAAAACTTAACAGTTCAAACATGTAAGATATACTGAAAAATTAAGGGACCAAAATAAAAACCACACAAATAAAAGTATATTTCCAATCATAGCAATGCGTAACTTTTTTAAAAATACGATCAATAAAAAAAAATTCATACAACATGGGATCCAGAATATATGTAAATATTCTAAAATAATGAAAGAATCTAAAAGCAACTTATGAAATAATATAAGTAGGAAAGGTGTGACTAAGTATAATTAATTTCGGTAAAAAAAAAAGGGAAATTAATTTTAATATCTTATGAATAACAATACATGATAAAGAAATATATAATGCAAATCAAAGCAGTACAATGAGGCAGATAAAAGCAAAGAATTTTCAAACGAATCATCTAATTAGAAATATGAAACAAAAACATTTTATTTAAATTGAAGAATACAGATAAATACTATCATTAAGAATGGGATGCACACACTTAGCAACAGAAAACAAAAATTATTTGATGCTAACATATATAGACAAAACACAATATAAAATAAATGTTAAAATTCTCATTGAAATATAGAATTCAGCTGGATAAAAATTTTAAGTTTTTACACTAACAATATTAAATACATAATTTAGTTTAAAACTTCAGATTCTGACCTCAAAAAAAAAAAAAAAAAAACGATAAGACTTATAGAAAAATTCATTTCAACAGCAGAAACATTTTTATCAAATCTAAAATCGAGTTATATATTTTTGATTCTATATATTTATCATTTGACCAATGAAGATAACTGCTATCAAAATGGAAACAATATTCTATTGAAATTAACTATAAAATAACTAATCATCAAAGAGGTAACGAAAATTTTTTTAAACTTACTAGAATAAAATATGAATATTTTAAAGAACTGAGAGGTTGTTTTTCTATAACTTACTCAAACCCAAAATAAATTTAATAAACTTGAACCTATGTAAATAACTGGAGCATTAAACATTTCAGAGATTTAGAAAACAAAAAATTTTCGTAAGTAGAAATATATATATACAGTGCAACTTAAACTACATTTTAAACACAATTACTTAAAGACTTATTGGAGTGTTCCTATTAAAACCCATGATGCTAAATTATTAAGAGAATGAAGTGCTTCAATTATGATTTAAAATGTTACTTGTTATAAAGACGTATTTTTAAAATAATTAACATGTTATTTAGTAAATTTATAACATATGTAATATTTTTAACTATGGAAATTTTTTTAGATGTTTCAGAAAGTTTCAAGAAAATCAATTTTTAAAATCTACAAATTATTTTCAAAATATGCACCAGAAGATTTATCAATCAATGTACTGCATTTTAAAGAAGAAACTTGCTAAGAATAGATCATTTAATTATTTATTATACAAAAATGCTTAAATATAAAAAAAATCTTAACTGTTGTAATTCAGCAGCTCATGTATTCTTACCCCAGCAATATGAGTGAAGAAATTAGAGTAAACAAATTTATTTTTTGGATGACTAGTTTTCATATTCTTTCACAAACACAGTTAAAAATTTAAGAAAGAGAAGACAAACTAAAAATATTTTTGACTGAAAATGCAAGCTGGGTTCAAAAGGATTTCCAAACCACAAGCAACTATCATTAACTCTTTGAAGGACACAATATTAAAAATTAAAAAATTCAATGCAACATAGCATGAAAAATGTAATACAGCAAGTCTATATATAAATAAAACGAGCTTTAAAAATTGGCATTCCCACCTTCCCATAGAATTATCCGAGTTAATGTTGAGTAGAAGGAAAAGAATCTCTCCCAACACAAAAATTGCTAATATGTGGTCACACTTTGCAATTTGTGAGTCGAAAATGTTTAAAGTCAAACTTTTTAAAAATTCCATTATTACTTGAAACAATTTTAGAATTTTCTTTTATTTTAACATTTATATACAACTGAAAAGGACTAATATGACAAATTAATTCAGATATAAAGAGCTTTAATTAATTTTCGGCCAAAAAAATATTCAGTTTTTACAATAAAAGCCAAATAATATATCCACAGGCAACGAAGTAATTAAATTGTGAAAAAATCTCTGATCAGCTTCCTAAGTGATTTTAAACAATAAATTGAAGACTATTCAAGATGAGGTTGATTCAGGTAAAAAGAGTTAAAAAAACACATTAAACATGAAATATAAATAAAATGCTATGCAAAACAAATTTAGCTTCATTATTTCAATACCTCCTTCAATTAGTGCATTCAGCAACTTAAAATGAAGTTGCAAATCAAATTAATCATTTTATTTTTTTTAAAAAAAAACTATACAGTTAATATGAAGGGAAAAAAAACATATGAAATTGGAAGAATAATTCCCATATAAACAATTGGTATCCTTCCATATGAATACAATGACTACATCCTATAAATAACTACTTCAAAGACATCTTTGTGAACTAATATTATAACAAGAAAATATTAATAAAAACCTTTAAAGCATCACTTATAATGAACTGTTTCATTTTCCAGAAGCATTTGGGCTCAATTTGAAGTTATTAATATTCCATTTTTAGACATACCCAAAGATGTATAGATTTATGACCCACATTAAATTTAAATATTTAGCTGACTTTTAAAATACGTAAATGTATAGAGTATAGAATCAATATACTTTGCCTATATTATTAAAAATTAAAAATTTTAGCACACATTCCCAAATTTAAGCAATTATACAACATTTATGTAAATATCTATATGTATATTTTTTTCATATATATCTAGTTTTAATCATAACACATTAACATATAACCTATAATACATATATATAAAACTATTTGTTAATGCATAAAACAAAAACAACAAAAAAAAATATCATTTATTATCTGCAATTACAACATTGATAAATGCATTATAATTATAATAAACAGTATGAAAAAAGTATAAAACCATAACAAAAGTCAACACATATTGGCGCACAGCTAAGCAGAATCAGCAGTAAATTTCATGCTTTAGTATTTGCTAAGCAAGGTGATTTGCAGAACTGATGTATTATATAAAAATACAACTGGTCCGAAGTTCAAATGCAAGGTATGGGTGGTGAAACTCTAAGCAGTTAACGAATATTTTCTACACAAAGGGAATGTTTTAATCCCGTAAAATATTATTCAAGCTCATAATCATGCAACACATCAAACATTTAAAGAATACAGCATTTTTCAAATATATCAGTGCGATAAAAAAAGGCATAACCGCTAGAAAATGGAATGGGTAAGAATAAAAGATCGACAAACATGCTAATTGTGAACAAAAGCAGCTAACTTATTTTGTGAAAAAGCTCTTTGTCATCTATAGCCAAGAAATCAAAAAAATTTGAAGGGCCAATAATGCAAATTCTTTCAAAACAAAACAAAATAGCAATTGCTAATTTTCTACTGGCAACATCAAAAGGCTTTCAGGACTATACTTACTTCAGACTTTGGCTTCCACCACCCAAATCTTGCCTGGAATGCAATGGAGAAATATATACATGACTTCAACCATAATCAATAAACATAACATTCCAACCTTAACTTGGCAGAAACAGAAGAACATTTTGATGCAAGAAAATATTCAAAAATGGGTTGTCATTTCATTTAAAAAAAAAAAAAATCCAGAATATTTCCAAAATGAAAAATTCTTATTTTAATCGTTCATAGCTCATTGCTTCCTTATCTCATTCATGTAGAACATATCCCAAGACAGTAAATTTCTCATAATTACTCAAGGAAAGGTCCTTGTACTAATTTGAAAAACATATTCCATACGTGTTACATTTTATAATGGACATCTCACAATCTAAATAAAACATTCAACTATTTTTCTTTAAAACCCAACAAAAACCAAGGTAAACATTGAGTTGAAATACTTGAAATCAATGAATCAAAAAATAAGCTGGTACTTTTTAGATTAATTAACTCTCAGTTTCTTCATTTGCCAGTAATGACATTTTTCAGTGAACACACAAAAATTAAACAAGCTTGAGTAACATGAATTCATATACTTCATATTTAACACCCATTTTATTAATCAGTGACATACACTGGCAACAGGCTAAATGTTTAAAATTGAGAGACATAAACAGCATTGGCACATTTCTTCCCAACTTGTTTCACTGAATTTATTCGGCAAAAAACCAACAAGTAAAAAAAAAAAAAAAAAAAAAATCCTAGAAGAAATTCTGAAGGTCATACTTAAATATTGTCCATTAGCAGCAAAAATGGAAATATTACTCACACAGACTTTTTTGTAAGATATTTCTAAATATTTTTATACATGAATAAATAAGTATCTATGAGCAGTAAAGATAGCTAAATAAATGTTTTTATGAGGATTGTTCAAAAAGTCCTTAGAAAATCCAAGAGATGGTTATTCATAGCATTGAAAATGGCTTGTTTTTAAGTAAGCATCATCACTCATTAGACAAAATTCTAAATCTCATTTATTTACATCACATTGTTTCATTTTTACTGTCGATTTAAGAAAGAAACTTGTTTATTTAGAATATTCAGGAAAATGGAAAAAAGCGAGTTTCGAATGGTGCTTAAACATTTATATTTAAAAGACACAACACCGATAGAAAACAAAGTTGAGTTGGATCAAGTTCATGGCACATATGCTCCTGTGTTTGAAATTGCTTTCAATTGGGTACATGAGTTTAAATCTGGCCTACATCCACAAAAGATGAACGTCAATCTGGATGTCCTGTGGAAGGGACTGTTGAAATGATTGACAAAATCCACGATTTAGTTTTGAGTGATCAACGAATTAAAGTGCGCAAATTAATTCAGGCCATTGGCATATCACAAAGTACAGTGTTTTCAACTTTACACAAAAAATTGGACAAGAAAAATCTTAGCAAGATGGGTAAACATTTTTACTCTCAATGGAAAGTAAATGCAATCAAGTGATCAACTCTGAGGCAATTTCGGCACTTTATCGTTGCAATCCTGACCAATTTCTGCCTTGATACGCAACTGTGGACGAAACCTAGATGTGCTACTACACTCCTGAAACAAAGGAAAAGTCATTACAGTGGTTTTTTAAGGCAAACAAGCTTTGAAGAAAGCAAAGATAATCAAATTGCCCGCATGGTGATGACCATGGTATTTTGGGATGCATGTGGAACCACCTATACCAATATCTTGTAAAAAAGAAATGCAATAACTGGAATAGCACCAACTTAAGAAATCAAGAAAAAATATCCCTATTAGAAAAAAAAAATCCTCTTCCATCAAGACAATCCACAGATGCAAACCTGTGCAGTTTCAATGGCCACAATCATGGAATTAAAATTTGAATTATTACAACATCCACCATATTTGGCCCCCAATGACTTTTTTTTAATTCTGAACTTTAAAAAATTACTTGGCAAGCAACAGTTTACATCGAATGAAGAAATCATCACCCAAACAGATACCATTTTGAGTGCCTGCCAAAAATCTTAACATTTTAGATGGTTTAAATAGTAGGAGAAACACTTGGAAAAGTGTATTGAGCTAAAAGGAGATTATGTTGATTGGTTTCATTAATGCCATACTAGAAGTAATACAAGAGCTATTGACAATGCATTTCATAATTTTGAACCGTAGTCAAGTAAAGGGGATGACATCCAAGCTGACACCTCCCTCCCCGAACTTCCACACACACCAACAGGAGGACTTTGAGCCACAACAGATTTAACATGCATCAGCCACAGCCGCACAGCGAATCTTAAATGACATCAAGGCTCAAACCTTCAACTCAACAAAAATCACTGGCTGCAAAACCGCAAACACAAGGCTACTGCGCGCTTGAGATTATCTTGAAAATTATTTAAAAATCTACTTTAAATTTGCTTCTCTTTCCTTTTCTGAGGACTTATGGAATGACCCTCGAATCTATTCACAAAATCACCAATGAATTGATTTTTCATAAGGTAGATTATCAAAAAAAGGACCAATATTTAACTTAAAAACATTTTGAATTTTATAATAGCAAAATTGATTATTAATGTCACACTTAGAAGCAACATGGATTTGGTGACATAGCATAAAAGGTGCAAATGTATTGCCTTACAATGACAATACATATAAATAGTACAGTTTATCAGCTTAAATTTATTTCTAAGAGATAAGCCAAGCTACAGAAATTTTGATTAAAAAAGATGAAGGCTTCAACAGGAGTAAATCTACATGGCAAAACACTTTATAAGCACTATGTTGTACAAACACTTGCATACATTCTATAAAAAGCATCAAGTTTATAAACTTTATTTAAAAACTTGGAATGTATATTATTCAAAGATGTAAAATTTAATTCATAAATCACGATTTAACTTTTATTCCAAATATTTATTGGACAACTTATAACTGAAGATTAAACAAACACCCAAACTCTGATTCTGGTTATTAATTAATTTTTACTATTTCACAAAGTAAAGGATTACATAATCAGTAACTTCAATCAATGATTGAATTTAAGTTTACACATAAAAATTGCAATATACAATTTATATTAATTGCACAGATCAATAATAAGTTCAAACAAATATTTGGATTAGATACAAGTATTAAAATATTTTTAAAATGATAGATTAATGGCTTTTTAAAGTTTCAGATAAAACTTGTATTAACATATACATAAATATAAAACTTGATCAATAACAGAAGTTGGATTCCTTTCCATTGAAAATGTCAGGTGTAAAGCTCTAAAATTACATGATGAACAATAAATATATTCAAGTAAGAATATTCAATAGTTCTGATGACAAATACTTTCTGTAACTACTTTTCTCAATGAATTATTATTCGATTAAAAAAATGGTTTTTTTTTTTACTAATAGAAGTATAACACTATATGAAAATGAGGATTCAAATCAAGGGTAAACAAGTGACTACGAGAAAAGAAAAATATCTGTATTAAATAAAAAAAAAAGAAACTAAAATTGTAATTTTACTTTAGAATTTTTGGTGGGGGAAAAAAACTTGCACACATTTCTTGTAATTAATAAATTTCTAAATTCTACTTATTAGAAAAACCTGCAAAAAGTTTCTACATATATAATGTGACTTGTGTGTTCATATAAAACTTTTTATACATATGAACAATGCAAATAATAAGACAACAATACTAAAAGTCATAAAAATTCAAAATAAATTATTAATGCTTTGATGTAATAATTAAACAGTAGGCAAAACCAACAAGATCTTGCTTTGTATACAAATAGAATAAAGTAGAGAACACAATATACCTCTATGATATAAATGTTTAAATACATTACATAACAATATATAATTGATAAATATAAAAATTGGTAACATCTCAATGCAATGCATTAAGTACTGTTAAAAACTGAAATATTAAATACACTATATTGATTCAAATATTTAGAAACTGAAGGCTAATGCATGTAACAATTTTAAAATTTTCAACAAAAATTTGAAATTGGATTATATTAATAAAAGGAATACTTTAATTTAAAATCCAAAGTGTTTCTTAAGTTTTTGTCTTTAATTACAATATAAGCAACATTTTATATATTAATTAAGAATCAAATGTTAAAAAAGAAATATGTTTCCAATCAAACCCCAATTTACTTTCATACAGCTTTTTAAAACCTTTCGATATTAAAATCTGGATAATAAACCAAATACATGTTATTAAGAACTGCAAAATATTCCCCCCATTTTAAAAGTAATAAAAATGAATAAATTCACCTTAAGCATTGGAAACATGTGAAAAACAATCTAAATAATCTCAGCTTTTTAAAAAGCAAATTCATCATTTTTAAACTTTCATTTGATTTATGTTCATAAAAGATATTAAGCTTTTAAAAAATATATTATGATTATTATTCACTCACTAATTTAGACTAACAATAACCTCAAAGTGAAGAAAAAGGATTGAATCTTATATTATAGGAAAAAAACTTATTTTCTAAAATATCATATTTCTATACAAGTTTAAACAAATATAAATTTTAACACCTATCCTGAACTCTAGTATAAATTCAGTAAATAGCAGGAATTCAATTTAGGTCTATAAATACAAAAACCTAATAATTGCCCCTTCCCAAACATCATTAAAATATTTTACTAGATATCAGTCTACTGAGCACAAAATACAAATTTAAAAAATTATAAAAATGAATTAAAATTTACTGATATTTAACAAAATTCAAAGTAATTCTTCTTTTCAACTAAATTATCAATCTGCTTCAAATTATGAGGAAAAAAAGATTTTTAAACTACCTTTCATGATCTTTTTCAACCAAATGATAACGAGCTCGGAAAGCCACCAAATGAGCATAATAAGCTGGTGCTGGAATGGACACTGATCTTGTACATCGGACGTATGTATGACAGAGTTGGTAAGTTAAACATTGAAGCTCATCAGCAGAGAACTGATTATCATCCCATAGCACATGATAATGTGAAGGACGACTAGTGCCCTGAAGGAAAGGGAATAAAAACACTCATAAGAGTAAATATCAATTACAAAATGTTTATTAAAGCATACTTCAGGTACCAAAACTAGTACATGCTATACAAAATGTACAAAAAAAATAAGCATTCATACATTTATGAAAAATATTAATTTGTTAACTACTTCAAAACTGCTCATGGATTGATTTTATCAAACAAGATTATTAAATTGCCAGAATTAAGAATGAAAAAATGCCAGAACAATTAAAGAAGCATTAATTTTACTTTACTTAAGTAATGGGAATTTTATATCAGATAATACAAATCAATCATTAAAAATAGTGACAGCAATGAAAATAAAGAACTTTTTTTTTTTTTTTTTGCTGTAAAAAGGAATAAATTGATGCATTTTCTGCTCCAAATACATATAAAAGCACAACAGTTAAAGAAAAAAATAAATGAAACTTATGAAAAAATACTGTATTACATTCACATAATTTTGAACAAAAAAAAATAACATTTTCAGTTCAATATATAAATTTATATTTTGCTCATTTTATAATTACTTATTAGATTTATAGAACTTAAGCTTTATTATGTTAAGAAAGTTTAATTATGGCATAAAATATAGCTTGAATTTTGACAATTATTATTACAGAAAAATAAATGAATTGCATCATTTCATTTTCTGAATACCAATATTTCATTACAAAATGTTGCAAAGATATTTTAAGTATAATTTTGCCTTCTACAATTGGTCCCCCCTCTTCTGACTATTTTATTTAAAATATCAATTAGAAAGAAAAAAAATTCCCTACAATATAGACATTAAAAATTAATGCTTAGCTAGATAAACTGAATAAGGCAATAGTAAAGTTAACAAGAAATTATGAATCTTCATTAGTTATGCAGACTGGTCTGTTTGAAGCTAAAAATTTCTCCAGAGACCTTTACAGATATTGCATTTCAAAAATTATAGAGCATGTGTTTAATGATTCACATATTTTACTAATTAAATTTTGTCCAAAACTTAAAAATAAACTAAATAAATTTTCAAACAGACTTGAAATTATGGAACTTACTTGTATACCAGCATGACTGCAAAGATAGAAGTCAAATTCAGTTGGATGTGTGATCCCAACATCAACTGTTGTGCCAGCTGGTATATTTCCACTCTTCCCAATTTGCTCTTTCTTATCAGAGCAAAACAGTCGAGTATGGTGACGTTTCTGCACAACAATGAAGGTTATTCCAGGTTTGTAATCAGCTTCTAGTTTCATACACGCCTCTCGAACAGCCAGAAGCTCATGGGTGAGTACCTATTAGAAATTTTAATTTATACATTTAATTATTAGCCTTTCCAGAACTACCGTCTCATTTCTCATAAATTTGTAAGGTTTACTTCAACATCCAATGATTAAGAAATTTATATTTGTGGTGATACATTTAAATTTTTTTATGACACTACGAAGTACAGATTTGTAGTATTACTGATTTGATAAAATATTTTAAACATGCATTATATTTTGTACCATTTAGTCCAATATTATTCTTTTAGGATTGTGATGTTTTTAATTATTATTTTGAATCCTTCTACCATAAGTAGATAAGAAGTTGTTCAGCCTTCCTTTTTATGAAGTCTGAAGGGAGAATAAAACCAGAAGAACTTTCAAATTTTATTTAAGTTTAACAATATATTACCTGTGTTACAAAAGTGACAAATTTTATGTAGGATTGATTTTTCTTTCTTTGTGAGCCTCCATTTATTGTTTTCAATGTATAAACATGAATAAGACACTTCTTAATGTTAATACCACTGCAATGTACTTGTCAGACAGATTAATAACTGCTGTTTGTGGAGTCACCCGTCCTTTAGTTTCCAAGAAGCTCATTATTCATACATATAGTTATAAGAGAATTACAGAATAGTTCAAATTTTATGTGAAGTGCCTATGTGATTATCAATATAATTTAAAAAAAGATGCCAATGCATCAAGTTTAGTTTTTATTAACGTCGCACTAAAAGCAGCACTAGGGCTATTGGGGACGGAACTCGTAATTTTGAACCAAGGTCAAGTGACGAGGACGACACCTGAGCTGGCACCCCCCTCACCTAACATCCACACCACACCAATAGGAGGACTTTAGGCCCCAAACAGATTTAACGTGCATCAGCCCCACCTACACGACGGGTCTATGGCAGCGAAGGATCGAAACCACGACTAAACGAAAACTGCCGGCCGCTAGTCCACGACCTTGACCACTAGGCTACCACGGCCCTGCCAATGCATCAAAAGATAATCTGCATTAGAAATATCAAAAAAAATCAATTAGAGGTTTTTATACAATGGAATATTCTGATTTCTCATTGGTTAAATGAAAAATCAAATCTCATATTTCTCATATCTACAGAAGAAAATTCCTTTCTCTGAACGTATGTAAAAATTAAAGGCACAACTATCAACAACTGGCATGACAATATATTATAAATACCTAGATGTTTGATTTGCTAGGAAAAAACAATGTCAGATGAATAGGAAATTATTTGTTTACCAAACTTAATATGACATGAGATACTCAAGCCTGCAATTAATTCTGACTCTGAATGTGAAACACATATATGTTCACTCTAATTGTATATATACACAAATAAAAATTAGACAAATACAAAAAAAAATGCCTGTTTCAGTTATAATGTAGTATAATATATTATTTGGATTCGGCATTAACACTTGCAATTTTTACAATTTATCAACATACGAGATTTTTAAATTATAAAATAGAAAATTCATTTTTCTTTTAAAAATTTCTGCTACATTATGGCATAAAAGAGAGAGGCCAGAATGAATAACCACAATTCAATGAATAATCCCATTTTCATGAAAATACAAGGATCATTTTTTCAACTTTAGATTGAGTGAGCGAGTAAATGTGAAGGTTATTGGCATAAGAGTCAGATGTGACTATGCTGTGCCAAACAAGATTTAACTGAGGTCTAGACATGAAAAAATTGATAAAAAAAAAAGACAAAAATTGGTTGACAAGAAGGAGGATCACTCGGGTAACTCGGAGGTTTATAACCTGTGTTTACCAAAGACAGTAAACCCCTAAGGAAAGAAAAAGATCACCTAGGGTGCCTCGCGTTCATGATGCCCGTACTTGCTTAAAGAAGGCAAGTCCCCAAGGTCCCCTGATATAATCCCCAGGAGCAGGGTGCCCAGCTATATTCCCAGATGCTGGGTAGCCATTTAAGTCGCCTCTTACAACATGCATGTGCTACAGTGGCACTATTCTGTCATACCCAGTCACCACGAGTCCAACCTCCAATTCAGCTGCTAAACAAACAGATAAGCAGCAGAAAATGGGCTACTGCCCATTTCTCTAACTGAACTTCTATTACCAATGCCTATACTGCCATTTGAAGCTAAGCTGTAGGCATGTAAACATCAATGTTTTGATTGATGCTTCTACCAAGTGTAAGTTATAAAGGTTATGTACTTCCTTCAACATGAAGGAAATAATACAGCAGAAATCCATTAAAAATAAATTGAGTATACAGTTAAAATTTTATGAGTGACAGTGTTGTTCATGAATGATGCAGACAATTTCAGGACAGGCAAACCAATATTCACGAAGAAGGGGAGCAAAAATGCAATTCTGTTCAAACAAACCTCCAACAGCAGGAAGGTCAAGACTATGGGTTTAGGACCAAAAAAGGTTTCTTGCCTGTTGAGTTAGTGGAACCAGAGAATATGATCAATGCAGTTGTTTATTGTCAGACTTTACGATGATAACAAACAGCAAAGAGCCATTCAAAACCAATGAAGAGGAATGCTTGTTTCTGGAGTTGTCTTCATTCATGCCAACGTCCAACCTCACAGTGCTGCTGCAACCCAACAGCTTCTGGAACAATTTAAATAAGATGTATTTAATCATCTGGTGTACAGTCTAACTGAACTGGCACCAAGTGATTTTCAACTTTTCCTTGAATCGATAAACTGGCTACTATCCCAAAGCTTCCATGCCAATTAGAAGCTTTGAAAAAAGTACAGACCCATCTTGCATCATTGGTGGAATGTTATTCAAAGAGGGGATCAGAAAGCTTGTCCACTTTATGATAATTGCTTGAATCATCACCATTATCATGCTGAAAAGTAACTACATTTGTATGTAATTTTTGGTAACAAATTCATCTTGTTCAAATTTTTTTTTTACGGTTCATCGGAGGTTGTACATGTAACATACATAATGAAAAAGCATTTAAATATCATAAATAAGATTTTTAAAAATTTGAGTATTAATTTTACATAACAGGTTTAAAAAAAATTCAAATAAATTTGATCTTATTTAGTTATTTTGAGCATTAAGACCAAAAAAAAACAAACAGAGTCCTTTGGTACATGTATATGGATCTCTGAATAACAGTCCAAATGTTCTACTCAATAGGTATAAACTATTTCTTAGTCCAAAATAATTTTAAGTAAAAAATTTGATAATATTTCTTTTACAAGAAGGCAAAACTCCAGCATTAATTTTTCTTTACAATTCTGAAATAATCATGATAAAATGACTTTATCAATCAAGTCTCAGTAAATTATAATAATCTTGCAAGAGTTTCTGGATATTGAAAAAAATTACATGCTGTGTAACGATATTTTTGTTAAATAAACAAAAATGTCAAAGCAAGCATTACTTCAGAGTTTAAAAAGGAATGAAATATCTTGACAATATTTTGTATTTCTTAGGAGCCTATCTAATATTTAAAAAAATCAAGACTTCTAAAATACACAAAAAGCTAGACAATTGTCTCAAATCAACACTAATCTTCATATACTATGAAATTCAAATAAGGTTCAGTGGAAGATGACTAACTTTAAAAGAAAATCATGCTCCAGTAAGGCAATTTACTGATAGACTTTTTCTCCCTTTCCACCTGAAATTAACTAGAAAATATACTTTCAGAATGTGATAAGATATGTTCAAATCCTGACCTGATGAAATTGCCCTTCAGATACACCATCCCGATAAAATATGATCCTGTTAGGCTTGAATCGTGTAGATTTGTAAAACTGTATGAGTAATTCTTTCACCATTGATGCTAAATCTTGAATAATCTCTTGTCTGTGTTGCTGCACTCTCACAGTAGCTGCATATCTACTAGGGTGACCATCCATACTCCCAACAACCTGTAAATTTATATTTTGATTTACAGTTGCAATTAGACAAATATATACACATAATGCTGAATATAAGCATAAGTATAAATTTATCTAAATTATCATTCAATAAGTCCTGCATATATACATATTGAATATTAACGAGCGAATATACAAACTAACTACAAATAAAATTATGAACTATTTTGCAAGTAATTTTAGTTAAAAAGAACGGAATTATCAACTATCTATATATAGATTATGGGAAATCGCTGTAAAAACTATGCATTAACAAGGCAGCAAAACATGGTTATGCTTTCACTAACTGAGAATTCAGAGCTAAAATCATTAGTCTTCAGACCAAAGGCAAGGTAGAGTAGCAAGTTCAGAAATAAATTATAACATTTACTTATACTACATATATTTGTCCAAGATTAAAAATTTGATTACAATGTGTTAAACAGAATATGCGAGCAATATAAAACAGAGCAATTTAAAAATTAAAAGGGAAGCTTTTACATGATGCAAGGATAAATTGCATGTCAATACACTAAAACATATATATATATATATAAACTAAATTCAAATCTAATAAAATAAGTGACACACTTAAAAAAACACATAAGTAGAAGAAACCACAAAATAAATACGTCTTTACCAACAAAAATTCTTAATAAAAGATTAGCCTAGAATCAAACAGATATTGTACATAAAAGAGTGGCAAAACAAAATAATCAATAGATCAAATATTTTATAATATCTCATCATATGTCAATTCCAGTTAAAAAATTTAACAAGTGTATAATTATAAAAAAAAAAAAAAAAAAAAAACCTGAGAGGATAAACCACTTTTTAATAAAAAGGTTGATGAAGTAACAAGCAATACATTTCTTCCAATAAAAAATTCCAAAATCAAAGCAAAATCAGCAACTAAACAATCAAAATTACTACCATCTTTATAGAGTCCAGAGCTCTAGAAATCATGAAAGTTAACATAACCAGCTAAAATTATAAAAGGAAACTTTAATATATTTAATTCTTCCAACATATATTTCCTTACCGCAGCTATAGATGGTTTCTTATTATCTCCAGCAGGTGGATGAGTTACATCTGCACCAAGGAATATCACAGGCTCATTGAACACTTTGGGTCTAAAAATAAATTTAAAAATCATTCATATATATAAGAAATTTTAATTAATTTATTAGATAAGCATTTAAGAGAATTTAAAGAATGCTACAAGCTTTGTTTAAGGAATTGTTGGAATATGCCATTTTTCGTTCCAGAGTCCAGTTTATTCTTTGTAATAGGATGCAATAATCGCATAATAATCTCATCCACAGAAGTTTGCACTTTGAGTTGGCAAAGACAGCCATACCTGCCATATGTAAATAGATATTTAAGAAGCGAGCCATAGTGCACTTGCATTTACAAAGTACTGGGCAACAGGAAGCGCCAATTCCTTTAATTCACATTTCTTGTTTTTAATTAATAACAGTTGGATGAAAAACCTTAACATCTGTTTTTTAAATCTATTTTTCAACTTGGGCTTTATGAGACAATGTTCATAAGGACAATATTGATTATGGGTCTCTCATGCCTTAATCTAATATGTTTCGCTATCTGACTTGTAACTGATGATTGGATATGCCTCAAATGGACTGGTAATGATTGGCTCATCACAGTCCATTTAAAAAACTCATAATTTATATGGTGGACGAAAGCATAGTGCACCAAATAGAACGACTGAATATATCAATTATGCAACCTGGATACAGATATCAGCGGTATCAGTCAATATGAGAGATATTCCAGATATTAACGAGGGAAAAGTCATCAACTGTGTAGCTTACACAGTGGATCTGGGTAGTAATCAGTTGCTTGCCTATTGAGCATCAATTCATCACAAAAAATATTTAGAAATGTCCTGATAAGGATTTCAATTTTTACGAACCTTCAAGAACTAGAGAAAAATCGAACTACACAATTAAAAGACATTGAGATGTACAATAATCACCAATATGCTTCAGCCATCAAAGTTATCAAATATACATTTATAAAAACTAATATTGAAAAGGTGAAAAGAGTTTTAAAAAAAAAAGATCAGTGGTCATAGTTGCAGACTCGAGACCAGCATTGTTTTCGTCAAGTTGTGGGTTAAAGCCCCTATAGCACCCACCGTGTAGTGGGGTTGATTCACATTAAATCTGGTCGAGATCCAGAGTCTTCCCATTGGCATGGTGTGGAAGTTGGAGATAGAGGTGTTGTCCTCATCACTTGATCAGAGGTTCAAAATTATGAAGTCCATCTCCAATAGTCCTTGTGCTGCTTCTCAGTACAATGTGAATAAACAATCAATCAAGAAGGGTTATGTAAATGTTTATACTAGTTTTATTTATGGTTTTAAAGGATATTGGCAGAGAGATTGTCATTTAAGTAGAACTACACAAAGAAGTCTACAGAAAACTCTGAGAACAATTATTCTAATTTATAGTTAAATAAAGCAAAAATTCTTCAAGTTAGCTACATGAGCAATTCATACACAGTTGCCACCTCCCACTTTTGTAATGATATACATTTACTTTGCAAATTTGTATAAACTTGTTAATACATTATTGTCCATATATGTAAAGTCCAGTAGAAGGAATACGTCAGATTATGTTTTTAGTCAAGAAAAAAAAAGGAAAAATAAACTAATTTTGTTTTAAGTGACATCTTATACTTTCCAAAGTTAAGGCATAATTTAATTTCAGTTCCTAAATAAGAAAACATAAGTTTACATTTTGAAGACAGTGGGAAGATATAAGCTACATGAAAGACAAACTTAATTTTACAACAATTAGGAAAAATGATCTTTTCTACATCAAATAATTTAAGTACCAAAAAGCAAAATGTAATTTTGCAAATGAACAAGAAATAAATATTTAGATACTTCATAGAAAAGACACTGCTGCGTAAATAACTAACATATTTATGACACCAGAAAGGAAAATGCTGCATAAAGATTAGTCAAGTTTCAGAAAAACTGACAGAAACTGTAAAATTTCAAAAATGCATGTAAATCATTTAAACCAATAAGTAACGATCAAAGAAACTGCTAGAATTAGTACACATGGATCTTTGCGGTCTTTTTTCCAGTAGTAACTATAGACAGAAATCATTATTTCTTCGCAATAGTCTTTTCTCAATGTGTGACAATTTTTATTATTAAAATAAACAAAATACCTCAACAGCAAAAAAATTAGGATTTAAGATTAAATATACAAGGATTGACAAAGGAGAATTTATTAATCAGGAATTTTCCCAATTTTTCGGATGGGGGGGGGGAATAACTGAACCAACCTTTATACTCTCTGAACAGAATGGAGTTTTGGAAAAATTCAATTAAATTGTGTTACATTGAATATGTGTACTTTTAAAAGACAGTAAACAAGCAGAGAGTTTTGAAGGAGAAATTTCAGCTATGTGAAGAATCAGGTTGTACATAATGGTTTTAGAAACACCCTTCTTGAAATATTTAAAAATTAGAAACCTTCTGTAAACTACATACTATAGATTTAGATGTACTGCATACAGATGTTCCCAAACAATGTCAAAACAACAAATGAAACCAAACTGCTCAAAATGGAAATTTTTCAGGATACACTATTAAGACAAGAGATTATAGAATTTGAGATTTAAAGGAAAGACATTGATATGATATCATTAACTTAAATTTTGAGAACAGTAAAAATGTAGTCGAAAAAAATATTATATTCCAATGAATAAACAAAGAAGATGTATAATTATTTTTAAACTATAAAACAATTACAATGATGAAAATTGAGAAATTAAAAATTCCTTTGAAAAGGACAATGAGGGAAAAAATGGCCTGAAGACTTGAGGATTAACATCTGTAACTAGTTACCCAGGTTCAAAGGGCAATATCTTGAAAGGGTGGTACTCTTGAAATATACACTTTGATTTCAAGGACAGTAATTGGCTCACTTAATGATTTTAGAAGATATTGCGAATCACAAAACTTATAATATCAACCAAATTTTTTTATTTTCAAAATAAATTTTTAGCAAAAGGGATACAAAAACTCTAGATCTAGAAGAATCTGAGTTGGACTCTGAAACAAATCTTAATGACATACACCCAAAAATTATTTGAAAAAGCCTAGATTCAAAATAGAATGAGAGTTAGCAATACAAGCTGAAATTCAAACTATGCAAGAAATTAAGTTAAGGAATTGGTTATTTCTATAAACATATGAAATAAATGTATATTTACAATCAGAAAGGGTAACAAAGGTAAAATAGCAAGATTTAAAGTTAGGTTTGTAGTATAGGGATATAATCAGAGGCATTTTTTTATGTATGCTTTTGTCTATACATTTTTGTTAATTATGTTGTTTTTTTAAGACTTTCAAAAACGCTTTTAAATGGCATCATTTTTAGCTCAGAGTGAAAAATGCATATTTATAAGTAAATTTAAAGTGAACAGGTCTGTAAGTTTCAAGACTGTACAGTCTGTAAGACTTAGAGTAAACCAAATCATATTTGCAAGTTAGATATAGCAATTTACAAATTCTTTCAAAGATCTTAATTTTTTGAAGTAGATGAGAATTCTGGAAAGATCAGGCTTTCAAAAATCAAATAGTGTTATTATGTTACTTATTTATCACTACAGTAGTTGTGCTGTTTAACATAGGCAATGAGATATTTCAACAAACAATATCGAAAAAGTTATTTCAATTATTTCTAAAATAATCTGAAAGAAAAAAAAAAATTAGGACAAATCCAAAGGTTGCTAGGAATAGAGTTTGAGAAGATGATTCACAACTCTTCAGTAAACATTAAATATTCATGCATGTTACATATTTAAAAAGTTTTCTATGCAGTCCCTGCTCATAAGTAAGAGTGTAGTACTGTCAAAAAAGATTGTTCAACAATAGCGGAAAAATGAGAAAGAAATTAATAAATTATAGTGAAATATTTTGATTTGCTTTTCTTTATAACTAGAAAAACTACACCAATATTTGTTATGCAGTTAATTTACTACCTCAATTTCAATCAAATCCAAAGATTGCATGTTTTAATGCTTTACTAAAATTCCTAGATATATCAGGTATACATGAACTTTAAATTAAATTTGTCAAAAATTAATCTTCAATTGTTTTCTTTGGACTTGAACTTTGCCATAAACAGAGATGATAGAATATCAGCTGGGAAGAATTTGTTTGATGAAATGCCAATTAGATGGTGTATGTTTATATACAAGTATCTCACACTGTCAAGTCAAGTTTATCTCATTATGGAAAAGTTAAAAAAAAAAAGATCATTTGCATTAGACAAATATTAAAATCGAATAATACAGTTATGATCAAATTAACATATAAATTATACTCAAGCTTAATATTAAGTCAAACAGCACAATGTCGATAAAGACAATACTAAAGAATTTTAAAAAATTAATCCTTGATTAACCACTTTTTCCCATTAAAATGTAAATTATAGATAAAATATATATAAGTCACATAAACAATTTAGAAATTTAAGAAATGTTTTCAATATATTTTCAATACTACAAAGAACTCATTTTTTTAGAACAGCAAATTATAGAATAAAAATAATACATTCACATCATAAACTGTTTTTAATTTAAATTGTAATAAATATTGAAAATTGGTATTCAGTATTTAGAAGAGTAAGGATTTCTTTAACACTAGCGTTTTAGCGTAATTATACTTTAGCATCTACACACAAATGAAATATTTATTTTTCATTTATCGGCTAACTTATATGAAGCAATAAAAATTATACAGTAATAAAAACATTTCATCAAAATATTTTGTATAAAATGTCCTATTCAATTTTTAATAGCTAAATTAAACAAACAGAAAACAAAAAATCATTTTTTAACAATTAAAATATACGAATTTTCAATAAGTTTAAATGCAGAGATATGAATACAAAATTAATAGAAATCAAAAACTATTAAAAGATACAAACCTAATATTTGGAACAAGTATACTATTTATACCGCCTAATTTCACATTAATTTTTAAACATAAATTGGAGAGAGTTTGTGGAGATGTTTTGTTGACATTTTTTGACTGAACACACTGGGTAGCCATTCCAAGGACAGTATCACCAACCCTTTTCACTTCAGCTAATAAAAACCACATATAAAAGTCATAAATTAGAATGTTTGTTCAACAAATCAAATTTCAACTATTTAATGCAATTTTTAAATTCATTCAGATGTCTTTACTTTAAAATATATTTAAAACAGGATATATGAAATTAATACTAAATACTTAAAGCAAGAACGTTACAATAATACAGTATGATTATTTTGAAGTAAAAAATTCGATTTGGTTTAAACATGAATAAAAAATATAAGATTAACACAGCTGAATAAATGATACTTAGCTTCTCTTGTACAAGTATTTTGATTAAATATAGTGATATTTGGATTTCAAATAGATGAATCAAAAGTAAAATATATTTTTAACAAATCTTAGATTATAATACCACCATTTACAATACTAGAATACATTTACTTAGAGTCAAAGCAATTCTCTCAAATTTCCTCTCTGCTGATAAAATCCTATATACCATTTACTTTCTTCCATTAATTTATATATATATATATTGTGTTAAAATAAACTTAGAAATAGAGAAATAACAACTCTCAAATCTTAAAAAGAAAATGTACAAATGATTCAGCATCAATGTTTTACATAAGTATAATAAAGAAATAAAATGTCAAATGTCAATCTAAATGAATACTTATCCCCAGCATCAAAGCAATTTCTTTTACTTAGCTTCTGTTTTTAAAAAGAATGTTCTCAAATGGTATACAGATTTTAAAAAATCTACTGTTATATAAATTCATAAAGGAATCATACCATATACTGGAGTCTTTCCAGGCAAAACCACAACAACCAGTTGCAAGCCTTGGAATGTTGATTTGAGGTAGCGAAACATTGGCTCCACTTGCTCTGCACCAGTGGCATACTTACAAAAACATGGTTGCCCAATTATTGGCATTCCAGCGTCATTGCTAATTTTTTGAAGCTGCTGCGTAAAGTTCCTAGAAAGGTGAATTTTTTAAAATATTGGTTCTTGGATAGCATTTTATCCTTATTGCAAGACTTAATAAAATCAATTACACACTAAAAAAAACATTACATCAAAATATAATCAAGTATAACTTCTACATCATTAAATATCTTTTACAACTCCCTGTACCATATTAAAGCAGTAAGAATTTTCAAAAAAATAAAAGAAAATCAATAGTGATTAAGTTATTTATATAGATTTAAAAAAAAAGCTTAGAAACTATTTTTGAAGATTTGTTTATGAAAACTTTTAATATTAACCAGAAACAGACATTTTATAATCAGCACATAGTTGAAATTTACCAAGAATTAACAAAACATCAACAAAATTTCAGTAAACATGTATTAAGATACTAATCAAAAATTAAAAATCTAAATATACATAGATATATTTAAATGAAACTTTATAAAGTACAAAATACATTGAAATAAAAAAAAAAAAAGCAATCACATTCATTGTTACTAAGATTTCACCATAAGTTAAACAATTTCCAATTAAATAAAAATTTTTAGCCAATAATGAAATATTAAGACACATTTAAATCATATTTTAACAAATAAATAGCACCAACAAATTGAGAATACTACATATAAAGTTTACACAAACCTCAAGGCATCCTCTCTACATGTGCGTTGTGGTGCAAAACATGCAATAGCCCAGACTCTTATCTCAACCCCTGTATGAAACTGCTTCCCTCGCATATCCCATACTCCTTGATTAGGTATGGCTTGTTGTTTAGTCTGTGAATCGAAAGACTTAACAACTCACAAATGGATGAAATGATTATTAGGGAACATTTATGAAGTATAGTATTTATGAAAGATGATTTTAAAAAAGCATTTAAATATAGAAAAAATTGTTAAATGGAAGATAAGAATATTTAAAGAGTGTAAAAATTTCTTTAATGCATTACTGAGATAAATGAGTTTTTTTAAAAAAAATAGTTAAGATTCAAAATTTGTAAAACTCACTCGTCCTCCATATTGAAGTTTAGGAGGTGGAAGTATCCTGCCTCTTACTTCCATCATGGTATTGCTAATAGAGAGACCAAATTCGTGGACATATGGATCATCATTGAAATTGGCTCGTCTAACCTAATTTAAAAATTTAACACATCTTTTTATACAAATAAACTGCAATATATCATAATAGACTAAAAAAAATGAACAACTTTGCTTTCACGTAACTTAATCGGGAAAATTTAATCAACCCAATTAATGGAAGATTTTTTTAACGCATACATATATATACTGAACAAATAACAGCCTCAGTTGTAAACTATCTAACATCATCTCCTCATTTGATACAATGAGACAGTCACCAGTTTAATTTAAGAGCTACGAAAAGCATTTGACACTATAGTGTGAAACTATTAATATATTCTGTTGTAACAAAGCATTTAAACTCCATTTTAATATACTCTATTCATTTTTGTTTAAATCACTCAAATTTTTCCACAATTAAATGTTCCATTTCTAAAAATTTTTAAATGCAACAAATAAAAAGAAAAATTTATTTTGCATTAAAGCACAAAATAGCATATTACATGAATTTTAAAGACACAGTACGATAAATGGTACTATAATCACAGCCAAAATTAACCAGGACAATTAGGCCATGATCAAGTAAATTAAGTGAAGACAGTCTTAATAAATTAATTAACAAATTTACTAATTAATAATTATAGTAAGGGAATAAAAAACATTTCAAACTGCAAAATATTTACACCAATACTTTAAATTTAAGATTTCGTCTTTTTTTTTATTTGAAAACATGTAAAATTACAAAATATAAATATATATAAAAAAAAATTACATTCAGAAGCATTTAAATAAGAAAAAAAATTAAATAACTCAAATTTCAAAATCTTTTATCATAAATTTTTGCTTTAAACTAATGACGAGATAAAACACACATTGTTTTAAACACAAATTTAGAATAATCCATTTTTTTAAACTTAGAAGTTAAGTGAGTATACATAAGTAAAATATCCCATTACATATTTATGTATATTGAGAAATGTTGAGATATGTTATTGCATTAAATTATTTATAGCAAGAAAAATAAAGATTTTATACTGAAAAAATTTACATTAAAAACAAAATAATATTGCATCAATGAATCACAATACCCATGTTACCTTTATTACTTATAGAGTAAAGAAAGGTTTTTACAAATGATTCAATAAGTACCTGTGTTTGAAACAGGTGAAGCTGGTCAGGCAAGCAGGTATTACTATCACATGCTGTAATATGTTATACAGAGTCATAATATATTTAACACTGATTCATATGCAAGCTTTGATTTGACAGCCATTTCAGTAAATTGTGTAACATAGGTTTTGCCAAAATGAAAAAGCATAATATAGTTCAGTGATTCAATTTTTGTTTTTGGTTGGAAAATGAGACTACAACACACCACCACATTCATTCAGAGTCATCACCATCAAATGGAATAAATTTGAATTGCTGTCACACCCCTGTACCCATTCAATCTGACTCCCAGAGATTTCTTCTCATTTCCAAGCATGTAGTGCTTCTCATGAAAAAAAAGAACATAAATGAATAGGTCATTGTCCATAGAGAAGTATTTTGGAGAGCTTGAGAATTCCTACTTTTTGGAAGGGTTAAAAAAAAGTGGCAGAGACAAAAAAAAAAAAAAAAAAAAAAAGGTGGGGGGGGGGAGAAATAAATGGCTTCTTCAACCCTAACACAGGTTCTTTTTGAACTGCCCTTGTAACTACTAAACATTGTTTCAATTAACTGTCTCTCAATTTCAATGGTTTTGAATTTGGCCAATTTATCATACATACAATATATAACTTAGTAAAAAAAAAGTATTTAAAAGAAAAACTTACTTGATTTGATGCAGAACTTGCACCAGTATTGCTCACAAGGTTATTTATTTCTCTTTCTCTGTCAGGTGCCGATCTAGCAGTAGCCTAAAAAATGCTTCAGTTGTGTCAAAACATAATAACAGCAAAACTATACAACTAATTTTTAAAATGTAAACTATCTATACATAAATAGCTTTTCCAAAAACATTTTTGTCAATTATTTTTAAAAAAAATTCTAGTAATTGAGAATTTTTAAGAATCAAAAACAAAATAATTTATATAAACTATTTTTAATTATATGAAATAAATATTTAATAAATAAACTACTCAAGAGTTCAGAATCTCCCAATTGCTTATCTAGATTGAAAAATGTTTTTAAACCAATTACTAGCACATTTACAAACATAATTGCATATTTTGATAACAATATTAACAAATATGAAAAGTGTACATGTGATCAATATAAGATGACCAAGGAAATTTTGCTACTAAAAACTCCAAAACATACTTTTATCATAGTTGATGTCTGCATGTCAGTTAATTTTTTGATACATCTCTGCCCAGCAACAATGTTACAAACCTAACAATAAAACAGAAAATTTAATATTTAACTTCTTAAAAACTAAATAATTTACAAACACTTAACTATTTAGCAACGTAATGCTTATTCAAGATATGAATTCCTTTTAACAATTTATTGCCTTTCCAAAAATAACTTTTATAATAACACTTAAAATCACTCAGTTAAAATATTCCATTGCTTTAAAAAACAGTTTTAATATGGTTATTACAAAATTTAAGAAATAGACTTCATATATACAAATATTCAGTAAAAATTTTGGAACTATTATATCATTGAATTATGCATTACACATATAGATATATATTCAAATAATCATTCATATTTAAATCTAATCCATAATCTTTCAAAAAAAAAAAAAAGTACAGAGTTTTTTAAACTTTGAAAAAAAAATTCTTTCAAATAAATGACATTATATCCAATATAAAAGTATCACAAAATTTTTATCACATTTTTTTTTTTTTTTTTAATCTCATAGGGGTAATTCTGTTTGAAATTTACCTCCAAAGGTAGATAGGTATGTTTATGCTCCTGTCCAACTTGCAAACATGGAAAATGTGGGTATCTATGGTAGAAGGGAAAGAATTTGATTTACATTATTAAAAATACAATAAAACCTCAATGAATTAAAAAAAAGCCAAGATTATTCTCACATTATAGAAATATACCAGAACCATTATATAACAGTAATAAAAAATTATATAACAAGACTATTTTCATATTAAATAATATTAAAAATATGAAGTACTATGGAACAGTAATAAAAAAAATTACATAGCTTTCTGTGATTAATGAAAGGAAAATATTTTTTGAAAATCATATCTGACATAGTTAATTTTAAAAATTTCCAACATATTTCTTATTCTATCATCTCAATGTAAATATATAACACTGTATTTATTTCATTCATAAAAACTTGCATATTTCTATGCTCAGGATATTTTGAAAAGAAAAAAAAATTGACACAAGATATATATTTCAAAATTTGGAAACAAAAAGGATGGGACAGAATTTTATTTAAAAAAATCTCTGTTCTACATCATGCAGGGGAAAGAATGAAAGTTTAATTAAATTCAAATGTAACACCTTTGAAAATAAAAGAATTAAAAATTTAACATGCTTAAAACAACGATTTTATACTCAGAAATTTAAAAATATATTACTGCATAAAATGGAATATTTACGGTTATGGGAAGGAATTAATAGAATAGCATACTTATGATAGTACACTTATGTTGTAAAATACACAAAAATGCCAATTGTTAAATCAAAAAAAAAAAAAAAAATGTCTCATTTAATTCTAAAATTTTAAAAATAATAAATACATATATTTCTCAAGTGTTTTTCAAATAATAAGATCGTTAAATATTAATATCCATATCATACAGCTAATATTTACCTCAATTTCATTTTATATTTATCTAAGAAATATTTTGCAACTGTGCACTCTACAGTCTGTCCATTTTCTAACTGAAGAGGAAATCTAAAATAAAAAAAATTATTTCTTCAGAAATAAATACACTTATTGATAGCTAGAATATTATAATACATGCTTTATTTTAAAATTATATTGCCTTTTAAAAGTAATTTTTTATACACTTTTATTGTTATAAGATCCGATAGAATAAAAAAGATCCTTTCAGTAATTCATAAAATTTGATTGAGAGCATGATTTTTCAAAACATCAATATGTACATTAATTGAATTTTTTCCCCCACATACCCTGAATGCGTACATTGATAATCATACAATTACAAAAACCAGTTATTTTCACCTTATTTAAAATAAACATATGCATGCATACTTAAGTTTTCTTACAAAAATCATACTTACGATTGTAATTGAGCTGGCCTACGGGTAACATTGCACACTCTATATTTTCTTCTCATAGCACCACAATGAGTTATTTCAATTTTAAGTCCCTTAATTTCTTTGGTAAACTTAACCCTCTGTGAATCTGTCAAAGGCTTTTTTTGCTCAGTTATATCTCTGATATCTAATACTTCACACAAAAAATCTGTCACAGGTTGTGCTTTATAGAAAGCGGTAGCTGACACTAAAAACAAAGTAAAATCATAAAATACAAACAATTTTTAGAAAAATTTGAAACAAGCATAAATTTTTAAAATAATTTTTCACTGATTATTTTTACAACAAAAAACTTAAAATTCTAAGACAAATTAAAAATCTTTAAATTTATCAACCATATATTTCTAGCTGATTATTTCATAGGTATGAGAGCCATTTTGTGTGTGTGTGTGCGACTGGGTTCATCATCATTAATCCTCAAAAAAACATGTAATACAGGACATTGATATAACTCAATTAATGCAAGGAAGAATGAATGGCAAAAAAGGTCAAAATGAGAAATATGACTAAAGCTTCCTAGGAGTGTGAGTAAGAGTGAAGGTTATTGGCGCAAGAGCCAGATGTGGCTTTGTATTTCAATTTTTTTGTATTTTTTGAAAACAAGAGCCCCCGAGGGACAAAAAAAAAAGATAATTCAGGTACTTGGGGTTGTAAATTCAGCACTTACTAAAAGAAGATAAGTATATGAAAAAATACTTCTAATTGAAATTCATAGCAAAGCTTCATCTTTGAAAAAATATCGATAAGACAAGAAATTATCAAAAACAGATTTATCTGAAATATTTTCTCAAAAACATTACAAATGATAACTATTATTTTAAAAATCCCGCAATAAAGCCTTATGTGAACTAATACAATGAATGTTACATTGATACTCTTGTTCTGCAAGATTTCTTTAAAAACATGAAAAATACATGAAAAACTTAATTTTCCTGGATTAAAATTCAATAACTTTGGTAGCACAACAGACATAAGATAAAGACTGGTAACAATTACTTTAAATTTATATAATTAATTAATCCTCACATCTTTTATTTTTAAAAATTAACCAAGTTTTAAAAAGTCTCAAATAAAACTGAATACATTACCATCAATATTAAGCATCATCTTCCATTGACTAGGCCTCACACTCTGATGAAAACCAAACCATACTTCCCTTCCTCCCCCTAATGGGTGATTATAACCACCATCTGGTGACGAGAAAAATGATCTCCCAACAGGAGTAAATCTAAAAAAAAAGTATTATGCATATTAACGAAATACCAAAATTAAGATTTATAAAAGAAACTGAAATTCGTGTAAAATCAGAATGATAAAAGGATGACAACTTCGAAAGTTTATGATTACAAAAGAAAGTAAATTCCAAGGAAAGTAATACATTTAGATTACTTTTTCAAAATGGAAATGGAAAAATTTAAATCGTAAATACGATTACATTTAAACCAAACTTTCAGCATGAAAAATTCAAAAGGCTAGTTAAATATGTCTATTTCAAAAATATTACCTTAATCAAAATTTTCAAATTAATCATGCTCTTAATTGCAAACATAATTTCTCAAAAAATCTTTTATTTTGTTCACTAAAATATAGAAAATAATTACGTCATGCTTGGAAGATGCCTCATGACAACATCCAATGCTTGTATAACATCTAAGGGAATTGTACGTGTTCTGCCTTCAAGAGCTTCTTCAAGAGCATACAAACTAACTTTAGCTAACCATTTGATAGCAACCCTAAATACTCGGTCCTTTCCTTCACCAGGTAATGTAACTTCAAATTCCATCTATAAAATATTCACATAAATATTAAACTTGTATGAACATAAAAAACAAAATAAAAAACAATTTTTAAAATATCTGAAGATGTAAATAAAATGGTACCTTTTCTGATCCAATTGGAATGTCATCTCTTGTGTACATGTTTTTTCTACCGTCAAATACTGGTTTTAAATTTGAGAAAATTTTTGAATAAGACTGTACCATTGTTTCAATGATTTCTCTGAAATAATGATCAAAAATTTTTAATTTAGTTATAATAACACAATATACATATCGAATTAAAAAAATCACTAATTAGGAAGAAAAAAATATGAATATATAACTTCATATTTTTTTTGAACACTTTAAGCCAGGAATCTTATTTAATGAATAGCACATTTTGTATAAATTGCTTAGTAAAACTATGGTAGAAAATAAGACTGATGCATTCCTTCAACAAAATATTAAAACATGTCAAGATATTTAAAATAAAAGAAAAAAAAAAAAGAATCATTCCCTTTAGCAATAGATATTACATTGATATTACATATTTTGATTGTATGAATGTCTGAGTGTAAGTGAAGTTTGATGGCCCAAGAGAAAAAAGATAAAAAAAAAAAAAAGTTTGACAATGGTTGAAAATAAAGGAACCCAAAAGTATCCCAGAGGCTATCCCCGTGTTTACCAAAAACAGTAAACCACATAAAAAAGAAGAAGAAATCACTAGGGTGTCTCAGGGTCACGATGTCGGTACCTACCTAAATAAGGCAAGTCCCTGAGGTCCCCTGATATAATCCCCGAGGGCAGGGTGCTTAAATATACCACCCAGACACTGGATACCAATTCTAGTCACCTCTTACGACATGCATGAGCTACAGTGGGACTATTTTTTCACACCCAGTCACCAAACGGGTGTGCATTCATTTTCATTACTAATTGTAAATTTTTAAAAAACTAATGTCTTTTTTATGGAATGTCAAAATCATTAATTATAGATTGAAACTTTAATTATACTTCAATAATTGCTTGCCAACAAATTTAAGATAATTTTCTTAATTTCAGGTTATACTATAATCTAAGTTTAATTCAGAATTGCCAATATCAATATTTACAATTCCAAGATTATTTCACCAAAAATTACTTTAATTTTGAAAAAAAATACATTGGCAAGTAATAACTCAGATACTCTATATGTAAAATACTATCCACAATTTTTAAACTGAAATTTTATAAAATGAAACAAATTTTAATAATTTTTTTTTTACTTTTAAGTATTAGGAAACTAAATTAAGAATTATGGCCTTGATTTTGTACATACAAATACAGACTAACCTATTCACTTTTCTTGGACATTTATCTGGTGTAATTGTAACATCATAGTGATGAAGATACCCTCTTGGCATTCGAATCTCAAAGTGATTGGCACGTAATAAGATTGGTCGACCTTCAGTGCCGAGATTCGGTCTTCTTGGACACACAAATGTAGGTAGATCTGGAGGTTGTTGGGATCCCCCAGGAGGTTGCTGCATACTAGGAGCTCCGGCAGGTGGGAGTGTGGGCTGAACAGGCTGAAGTGGTTGGGGGGCACGTGCTGGTGGCCCCACAGGCCCAGGTGCTATGAAAATAGCAGTTTAATTAATAATATATGAAAATATCAGCAAATGGATATCAATCCAATACTTCATTATTAAATATTTCAAAACAATTTTATAAAAAATTTTAATAAGAAAATGAATTAAGTTTTAACAGCATATCATAACAAAGGTTTTTAAACAGCATATTGTAAACACTGTTCTTAAGTAAATTTTGAGGAGGAACTCAACTTACCCAATCTTTGAACTAAATCGAGCACATTGCATACCTGTTCATTTGCATATATAACTGCAATGCTTTTAACATTGATTAGAAAAATTTCCCTTTTTGTAATATTTATTCCATATTTGTATGGAACAATGTCTTTAAGAAAGCATGCATTTCTAGCATCTCAAATGTTCAATACTACTCAACTTAAGAAAGTTCAGCTATATGAAATGAAATAATTTTTCTTCCACAATCTGACATTTATTTTCCTTTTCTAATGGAACACATATTTTTTTCTCATGAAGTATAAATTTGAAATATTAAATTAGGATTTGGACTAAAATTTGACTTATATTTAAATTCAAATTTCATGATTTATATAAAGGACCATCAGTAAGAGAAACATTTTCTAAGAATTCATTTGAAAAATAGAAAACTTTTAACATATTTCTCAGGTAATAGAGTTGACATCTTTAAAGTTTATTTTGATCCTTTATTTTAAGTTCAGGCAACGATTTTTAAAACCCTCTTCAAATCATACCAATACTAATGCAATTTTATATAAGGCAATGAAACTTTAATAATTCATTACAAGCATTTGTTTATATTAGATATTTTTTAAAATCACATTAAGATGACAGATAATACACAGAGATATATAAAATATTAGTGATAAATTTTTATATATGGTATAAAAAGTCAAAAGACTCAACGCAAAATTTTTTTTAAAGAGTCAAAGATGATGAAACACTGGAAAATTAAAAATTTAAAACCAATGCATACTATGATGCAATGAAAGATACTATGGAACATTCTAGCCCAGTAAAGATGGATAAAGCAAATATATCCAATGCAAAGGCGAGAGTCAACTTGACATCTATTTTTCACAATGAAACATTGGGCAATGTCCTGAAAAAAATTGGGACCTTCCTGATACAGAAGAGAATACAGTAGAGTATTTTTAAAGTTGCATTATCTCAGCATAAAAAATAAGTTAGTGGGTACAGTGTCATACTTAAAAATGGACAAGCAACAACATTGTAACATTAAAGATTGCAATAATAGAGCATCTAAACAGAAATGAATATGGTTTGAGGGTTCCAGTATATTCTAATTCTAACTGCATTCAGATTTATTCACATGGTTAAAACAAAGAATTACTAATGAATAGGAAAAAAGAACAATAAGATTTGAGTAACAAGACCTCAATAGTCTAGAATAATTACCAACGAAAAGTATATGCATACAACCTTTTATCAAGGTCAAAGAAAGTAATGGGAAGCCCTAATCACACTATAAGGATTGATACAAGTCTATTTACAAACCTAAAAAACCAAGTTGGAACAATATTCTCAAAGCAATGGAAATCTTGCTCATAAATTGCCAAGTTGGTAACCCAACCATAAAACCTTAGAAAGTTTAAAATCATAAGTTGTTTTCCTGGCAACCCTACTATATCAGTGATTCTGTTTCTAATCTTGACTTTGTCATACTGTATTGGACCCTTAACTGCACACTTAAAAGACAATTTTTTTTAAAAAAAAATACATGGTCAGTAGTCACAAGAGTCCATAATAAAATCACACTGTCTAGGCAGAATATTGGTTTCATCGCTATGTGACCAAATATTGTTACTGAAGGGAGGAGATAGCATAAAAAAATTATTAAAGAAACTATATCTGGTTTGAAAACAATAAGTTTCATGAGGTTTTATGGTAAACATGATCAGTAATCAAACTTCCATTACAAGATTAGACTGTGCAAACGGAATTTCAGTTTCATCGTTACTTACCCAAAAAAGTTTTGCGATCATCACTGTTAAAGGTCAGTGTTTATTTATCTTTTTATTTTTAGTAGTTATCAATGTTTTTTATTCAATTCATTTTTACAAGTCTTTTTACGATTGCAATGCTTAGGAAATTGTTATTCCAACACCCCATTGTCTTGTTGAAACAACTTAAGAGTTTTCTAATTGCACTTTTGTTGTTTTAAGTGTTTTTGTGCAATTTACACAATTGCTTCAAAACACAACTTTTTCATACTCTTTGGTCCTTTGACCAAAAGCCATCTTGTGTCCCATTGACATTCGAATTTGAAAACAGCATGTCTGTCATCATTTTGATGAAATATTTGAAATCTTGCTTAGCAGTCCTTTAAAACAGGACTTGACTTAATCTCCTTTTACACTTTTATATGTAATACACTGATACGCTTTTCCAAGCATTTACCCAGCTTTTTTAAGATTTCTAAAAAGAATCATTTTGGCAGGTCCTGAAAATAGACATTTGTTTCAGAGATGACCTCTTAATTTGATGTGAACCATTGTATGCCGATGTTTAGTTTAGTTTTTATTAACGTCACACTAGAAGCAACACATCTCATAATTTTGAACCACGATCAAGTGACAAGGACGACACCTGAGCTGGCACCTCCCCTCTCCAAACATCTACACCACACAAACAAGAGGACTTTGGGCCCCGAACAGATTTAACGTGCATCAGCCCCAGCTACACGGTGGGTCTTTGGCGGCCAAAGATCGAACCCGCGACTTAAAGAAAACCACCAGCCGCGAGTCCACGACCTTGACCATTAGGCTACCGAGGCCCCATTGCATGCCGAACCATTTTTTTAAGTTTGAAAATAAAAAAGTCACTGGGGGGAAGGATCCAGTTGATGCTGCAATAATTCAAGCTTTAAATCCTTAATTTTGGCCATCAAAAATGAACAGGTATACACTCATGCAATGTCTTGATGGAAGAGGATAATTTTATTTTTCAAATGAGGACATTTTTCTGTACTCAACAGGAACAATAACAATGCATAACACTCATACAGTTTATTGTTTTCTTTCTTCCAAGTAATCAGTGTAGATGATTCTGCAAACATCCCAAAAAACAGTGGCCATCACCTTGCTGACCAATTTTACTGTATTTGCTTTCTTCAGAGCTAATTCATTTGCCTTCGAAAACCCACTACTTAGAATGTTTCTCTATCTAGGGAGTACAGTAGTTTTTTTATGTTTTGACACATTAAAAAACTATCATAGGTCAGGATTGCGACAAAAAACCCGCCAAAATAGCTTAAAAATCGACCAAACAATTGCATTTATTTTCCATTGAGAGCAAATGCAACACCGATCTTGCAAATACTTTTTATACATCCAATTTTATGTGCAAAATTGAAAACACTGTACCTTTTGCTATGCAAAAGGTACAGCCTCAACTATATTGAACACATTGATTTGTTGAACTCTCAAACCTAATAGTGGATTTTGTATGTCATTCCAGGAGTAGTCACTTCCACTGGATATTCTGAATGATGTTCATCTTTTGTGGATGTACAACCACATTCAAACTCATTTACCCAATTGTAAGAAGTTGCTAACACAGGAGTAGATCTGCCAAGAACTTGATCCAATTCAGCTTTGATCTCACCATTCAAAACTCACTTTTTCCCCATTTTTCTACATAAACACTAATTTTTTGCTTCGATCCACAATAAAAGTTAAGCCTTGAAAGGAAATAACTGAGACTTGGACAGCTGTCTAGTATGTTGCTTACAAAAAACACTATTTTTAATGCTAAGAGTGCCATCTCTTGGATTTCTAAAACGACTCTCATATTTCGTTTGTAGCTATTAGTAAAATATGGCAATTTATTGCCCAAAACTGGCTAATCAAAACAGTAAATATTTCATGTTCAGTCAACAGGTTACTTCTTGTATAAATATATTATACAGTTAAATCAAATTAATTAATGAACAACTTGCAGACATAACACAATGATTAAAATTCAGAAGAAATATTTTATAACAACAAATATATAAAATATAAGAATCTAGCTGACATTAGCCTTGTACTTGTTGCATATCTATGAATTTTTACACACAATTTCAAATTTATTAATTGAATACATATTTACCAAGACTCAAATATTTTTTAAAAATAGTTTTTCCTCATTCTTTGTAATACTTATATAATGTACATACTTTTAAACAGCTATTTTAGAATTATGTCTGTTTATAACATCAACAAATATGACATTTATACAACAAACAACAGTAAAAAATGAGTGAAGTACATAAACTAATTGGTTGGAAATGTGATTCTATCTGTCTAGTAAAGTGACATCACATCATTTGAGCCTATTAACATTTGTTGATGACAGCTTAAGTTGATATCAAATATAACAAAATAATTTTTTTAAAAATGCACATACAATTGTTAGCAAAAAAAAAAAAAAAAAAAGGTTGTAAGTCACTGGGTTTTTTTTATTGGTTTATTTTTAATTTAAATGCATTGTCACTTGATCTTACTTTATAATATTTATATTTCCTATGCTAAAAGGAAGGGGGGAATTTCAAAAAAAAAAAAAAGAGAGAGAGAGAATGACAAAAAAATTGAACTATAAATTACACTAAATTATAAAAAATTTCCACAATTACATTCATTACTTCATAATTGCATTATATCTATACATTAATACAAAGATGCAATGGTGAACACATCCTAATTTACATTATTTCAATGTAGACTAATTTGACTTCAGTAAAAAAAACTTTAAAATCTACATCATTGTAAATAATTTCAAATAAAACTCTCATTGCCCATACTCTCCATCTTTAGAAAATCATACAAAGCTTTAAAGCATTTTTACATATTTGAGGATAATTTCTACTTTAATTTTTCTCATTTAAACACAAAATTCTTCCTGCAGAACTTTTATATAAATGACATTAATATACTTTATAAGAAAAATTATAATTTTACTTTATAAGAAAAATTATAATTTTAGCAAATATTGGTTTTAAATGTTATCAACTTCAAATATTTGGTTGAAATTCAAGTAAATTATAGTAAAGTTATCACAGGTGAAATGTAATTAGACTGTCATATTATTTAACCAGATATTCATACTCTGCCTACAAATGTTACAATATTTGGAAGATATTTTCGAAACTTTTGAATATTGATGTCGAAAGTAATTAAAATATAATGCTCGTTTCACAGATCATTTCAGTGCACTATACACTATGTTTACATTAACTCCCCCTCACTCCTCCATTCAATTGAACCGATGTCGTTCCAAATAAATTCAAAAGAAATGAAATGACTCGACGTTATCAATTGAAAAGTGATGCACTTTTTTATTATGAGTAAGTTTTACTAAAATGTTCAGATACTTAACATGCGCGGATCGTCCCCTAACATTAACCTCACCAGTGACTCACAATGTAAACACAGGAAGTAAGTTGGTAAAACAAAAGAAATGCTCCTTTTCTCGCGTTTAAATTTCGCAATAAAATATACAGATTGCGTGGAAATACTTACGTTGACCTAAGGGATACATCTTAAGGGTACCCCTTTACCCTCCGTTTTTTAATCGTTAGGCCCCCTTTCAATTTTGAGTTTCCAGAAAATGGCGGATGATAACGCAACTAGCTGTTGCCAAGACGCCCTGTAGTACTTCATAGCATTGCAATTTGAGCGCGTTTGATTACGCAGTTCAATGACATGTTTCAGGAATCGCCATTTAAAAATTACGTCATGTCAAATTATTCTTTTTATCTTCTGTAAACAAAATTAATGCATACCTTGAAAGATTATTAATCATTGCGTGTATTATTTGAGCTATACGATTCAACAAGTTAACAAACTGAAACCTAGTATACCACTCATATTTTGAGAATCATTCATGCCTTTCATATTAAGCCCTTTTCGCATAAATAGATAATACAATGTTAGACAGGGCTCAAAACATTCAAAAGCCTTGAGGAATCGCCGATGGTTAATGTGACAGGATAATGATAACATGTATCATACGATAATAATTATAGTACTTTATATTTACTGAGAGTCTGAAAATCAAAAATGACGAGTTTATGACATTTTTAATGATTCAACAATGTGGAATTCTATAATTTTGCATTATATATTATTACTCAGGTCTGGATTGCTACATTCATTCTGGTCCACAGGAGTAGTGACGTACTCAGAAATTAATTTTCAGGAGTGCATATCGTCATTGTCATGAAAAAAGCAATTTCTTTAGCTTAGAATTCCCCTTGGTAAAAGCCAGAGGTGCATATGTCCCTTTGTACCCCGTGCTACGCCACTGCATATGTGCACAAATCTTACTGATCATTACTAATCATTCATTGCTTTCCATTGCTATCTCCAATGAACCGCGATTAGTCTTTTATTTTTGAGGTGAACTGATGCTTTCTCAAGATTAAACGTTTTCACAAAAATGATGAGATGCAAATTATTTCACAACTGGTTTTCTGAGTTATTAATAATTTTAAAAACTAATTTTTTGTATTTCAAATTATCAGTATAACAGCTTTATATTATAAACTATCTATAAATCATAACTATTAGCTATCAGTACAGTGGTTTGTTTAAGAGTGAGTTCTAATTGCAAACACGATTTCAACAGTTACTTCTCCAAACGCGTACTCAACTAAAAATTAGGTATTCATTTTGCCGAATCGCTGAATCCCATCACTGTTCCAAAGTTACAGTAAACACAAACATTTTAAAGCATGTTTGCTGATATTGATGCGATTGGACCAAACACAAGTTTGAATTGAACAGAAAATCTGTTCATTTGATGTCTCACTAAAAATGTCTGTTATCCACACAGTTTTTTTAAAAATGAATGTTAGGCGGTATCATCTCATTGGCTTACAGCTTACTATGATGGAAAACTCAGTTATTCGGATCACTTTTCTTTTCCAAACATGTAACAGTTGAAAAAAAAAATTATGATGCGGAACTATCAAATTTTATCTCTCGTGTTTTACTCTCTGGTTGCATTTTTCACTCCATCTAAAAAAAATTTGAAGTTAAACTTTTCGACTCTTCCATATTCCAAGCTCTTATAAAAGACTAAGATTTACATAGGATTAAATCTATCAATATTTCTCAAAACTGAACTTAAATAATTTTTTATGGATGAATTGAAATTCAATAAAATTTTACACTGAATTTCTACTTTTTGAATTAATTTGGTTTTTAATTTTGGTACAATGTCACCCATATTTAAAAATTTCTCCCAAAATATAGCTTCATCGTGCAACTCGTTAGAAATACGGTAAATATTTTCACACTCAAAAATTCTTTATTTCCCGGTTTAATAAATGGTACCACCTCATGACAGTGCTCTAATTATATTCCTTTCTATTCATCGCAACAACGTTCCCAAAATCATTTACTTAACAACAAAACTCTTGTTTTTCATAGAAACTTTGCTCAGCATTTCATTTAAATGTAAGCTTTTCTGAAAAATCGGTTTCTTATGTTCATAGATTTTCAGTTGCTTAGTGATCAAAAAAAAAAAATGTTTTATAATAGCTTCTGTGGTTACTGACATGCTAGTAATAATCTTGCACTTGATTACTCGTATTTCCTGTCTGTTTTCTCTAATCAAACGGAGTAGCTGCAAAGACTCTATCCTAATGATTCCACGATGGTTTTTTCTAACATCGTCGGCTTTGTTAGGCGTTTTCAGTTTTCCTCCCTGTAATTTTTATAGTAATTTAAATTATCGTAAGTTTTAAAGTTTGAATTCTGTTGAGAGGGTAAATTTTTAAAACAAAATCGGAATCTCGTTATTAAAGCAATTGCAAGCCTCTATTAGATTAATATTTTTTAATATATGAATTCTTTTATTGTATGACAGAAAAATGAATATTCTGGCATCGATTTTCTGCTTATTCAAAAAAAAAAAACAATTATAGATCATTAAAAAAATCATTCTTTTAAAACAGTATTACAGATACTTACCATTTCCTGCTTTTGTATGTGGTGTATATGATCGAGATCTTGTATTGCTAACTTTAGGAAGAGCATAGCGGGACGCTGTAACAGAACATAAACGTTGTAATATGTTACGAACAAGTGTCTAAAGAGAGTATTTTTTAAAATGCTTAATTTAAACAATAACTTGATATGACATAAAAAAAAAGAGAGGAAATAGCTTTTCACTGTATTTATAAAAAAAAAATTAAATGAATTTGATTTGTTCGATTTATAAATAGTATTTTTTTTTTAATTTTATTTTTTCAAAAAAGGGTTGCAATATCTTTAAAAAAAATCTGTGAATCACTCAATGCTTATTTTCAGCGAATTAAATCAGTTGTACTTTAAAATTAAGTAACATCAGTCACAATTTTCCCTAGAAATATATATATTCATATATTTTTCTAATAATCTGTATTTTTCTCTTCATATATTTTTCTACTTCAGGTTATTTCATCTTGGATGAAATATTTTTTAAGATTCAAAAAATTCCTTTTTTCAATAAAAAAAATATTCCTAAATATTAATTCTATTTCCCTTTCTTCCAAATATGTTATCTTTATGAAATTTAAATACATATTTTTCTTGCTTAAATTTGAATTAATGGTTCATATCCAAAATAAAACATATTCATAGTATTTTAATATACATAATATTTGTAAATATCGTTTATAATTTTCTCCCGAAATCTTGCTGAAAGTTTATATAAAATATTAATTTTTTTTAGAAAAAAACACAATTTATCTGTAATATATATTTATATATTACAGATAAATCGTGTTATATATATCTGTGTGTAATGATTTTACTTAAATTAAATTTAACTTCCTATTTTTCCTATACTTTACTATCACAATAAGGAGTTCCTCTTTATTTCCTGAAACCATTCAATTTTAACTTTTATTTTATGTAATCACGCGCCGTCTCCATCTAAAATACCTACGATTCTCTTCATCCAATACCTCGTGATCTAAAGAAATCCTTGCAAATAAATTCTAAGTAAGGAAAATTTCGCTCTCTTCCTCAGTAGTCACTACGGCGAAATGACGCAAGTGGTGTCCTCCATTATTTCGATGTAATATTCTCTCTCTCTCTCTTTCTTTCACTCTCATTTAACATAAAATAAATACGAGTGGACTTTACTCAGTATTTATTTTCCAGCCATAATATCACAGAAGAATTTGTATCATTTTTTTCCTCACACATGACACGTGTGTATATAAGGATAATTAATTACAAAACTTAACCTAAATTCTGCTACCCATTTAATCTTTGTTTCCTGCCTCACATATTAGAATATGACGTTCAATAGCTATTTTCTCTGAAAAAATCACCAAACTTAAAATTCCAATACCTTTTCATTTCCTTTTTGGTCATAGCCCGAACTATTTCACGCTTTACCCTCTAAACGAAAGCTAAAGTAAAGAATGCTGATTTATATAGTTATAATGACAGTAACTATACTATTCAACCTCATATTTCTGCAATCTGACTTCGGTTTGCACTATGTGTGTGGACCTCCGATTTTAAGCTCATTGATTTTGATCACGAACAAACAATGAATTTTAACACCTGAAAGTCGATCTGATTTCGGAGATCGTTACACACACACACATCTATACACAAAAACCCTTTAAAAATAAAAGTTAGCAAATATGTTTGATAAAATCTTTCCTGACAAGACGAACAAAACAAATCACAACGATACTTACAGTCATTTATTTCAGGAATTATTCTACGCTTTCCTCTTCCTCTTCCACGAGAATTCGATTCTAAAAAAAAGAAGAAAAAATTAAATATATTTTTGAGCCAATATTTACATGTCCTTCATCGAAAAACGAGTCATAAACATGCCTACATGAAAGACTCACCTCATTGGTGGTTATGGGCTATGAAAAAAATTTTAAACTTTTTTTTTTTTTTTTTTTTTTTTTCATTTTTCATGGTGTGAGATTTTGATAGTGATAGGAGCTCCCGTCGAATACAAGTATTACAAATATTATGAAGGCAAAACATAACAATGTAAATTTTATAAATAATTTTTAGAATAGTTTTCCTTTCTTATGTAGCATGTCCACGCATTTATTTTCTGAGCAACTACATTGTACAATGTTAATAACATTGCTCTCCTGGATGTCACAATTTTTTCTCCCGCATGCTTGTGACCACTCAGCTAACACTCGATCACGAATTTCCAAGGAAATAGAGAATTTGATCTTTTTTTTTTTTTTTTTTTTTTTGTAACACAAAAGATAAAATAATTAGGTTGATATGTAAAAGGCCCTTATCAAAGTAAAATAATATGAAACGTCACTATTAATAACATAAAACATACAATACAAATCTAATGAAACAGCTTTTCCCTGAAGGTGATTTAAGAACAGAAAAACTACACTGTAACGGCATATAGTGTGATCCGAATGAATTTTACTTGTTAGAAATCAGCCCGGAAATGCACATGAGTTTGACACCCTTGCTCTAGATTAGACGTCGGCAACCTATGGCACGTGTGCAAGAATTGGCAAGTGATACAATTCTCAGTGGCACTCTACACCACTCTTCAACGTTATCAGATATCGATAAATCGCCCTGTCTTTCTTCTCTGCTCCTCAAGCATTTTAACTCCTTTCGCTCAAATATGATTTCAGTCGAAAGTAGAATTGAGTATGATGCAAGTCGTTTAGTATGATGCATTATAGGTTACTTTTAACTTTTAATTACGACACGTTTTTAGTTTTATTGTGAAAACTTGTATTTTATTTGATTATTGTGACAGTTTATACCTGCATATTTAATCAAATGGCTATTAAAAAAGAAAGTTTAATGTTCGAGGTTTTCTAGACTCTTGGACAAATAAATGTGGATTTGTATTACAAAAGGATTGCGCTGTATGTATGTTATATCACGAAACTATCGTATGTCGCACATCAAGAGTACAAAGACATTTTCAAACTAAACATCAGTCCATATTTAAGAATTCTGATGAGAAATGTGAAGTTATAAAAATAGCTGTTACTGGATATAAGAAAAGTTAAATGTTTTTGTCAAAAAATTTGGAACCAAATCTAAAGCAACTGAATGTAGTTTCGTAATTTCTCATTATGCAGTTGTGAAAGACAAACCTTTCACGTATGGTGAATAAATAAAAGACACACTTTTTTTTAAAAAAAAGTTGTAATATTGTTCAGCAATTTACCAAATCTACAAGCAATATTATCCCTAATTCAAGAAATACCGGCTTCTGCGAGACTACTGAAAGACGAATTACTCAAATGATAGACAATGTAAAAACAAAATAGAATTATGGAATACAAGAAACTTTTGCATTTAGCGTTCTTGAAGAAAGTTCCAATGTGAATGATATTGCGTGCCTTGCTGTAATTGTACGATATTATGATAAAGATGGAAATTTATGAAAAATTATGCAGTTTGAAACCTCTGTCTGGGACAACTAAGGGACAAGATTTCTTTCTTTATTTATAAATTATTATGAAAGTAAAAACATTACTATAAAAATATTTTGTGTAACTACTGTTGGTGCTCCTGCAATGCTTGGAAAGTAAAGAAGATTTGTCAAACTTCATGAAAATAATAATGGACATAAGGTATTGAACATCCTTTGCATTATACATCAGGAAAGTTTAGAAGCCAAAATTTCGTCAAAACGCTTAATTTCTTTAATGAGCACTGTTGTTAAAATAGTTAATTTCATTGTGTCTCGTTCTCCATTGGTACACAGGCAATTTAAATCTCTTTCAGAAGAAATGAAAAGTTAATTAAAGATCGCCCCTTATACAGCCATGTCCATTGGCTTAGTCAAAGGAATGTCTTGAATAAATTTGTGTCAGGTATGGAACGCATTAAAGTTTTTCGTAATGAAAAGGAACAACATTCCCCCGAACTGAATGAAAATATTGGTTGTGCAAATGGATGTTTCTGACTAATATAACTAAATAACCAAATAGTGCTTGAACTTTTTGAATGTTGGAAAGGCTTTGCTACAAAATTAAATATATTTTCCCTTGAAACGAGCACCAGTACTTACAAATATTTCTCAAATGTTAAAGCTCTTACAGATGCGTAGACCATATACATAGATGAACTTCAAATCGACTTTGAAGCAGTTAAGAAGGAATTTTCCAAAAGATGCAAAGACTTTGAAGATTGTATGCCTATATTTTCAAAACCAGATTTAATCAAACCAGATTTAATAGACCGATTAATAAACCCATTCGATTTGTCAGTTTTTGAGTGGATGGAAGTTGATAATTTAGAAACTGAACTTATTGAACAAATATCCTCGAAATTATGGTAAGCAAAACTTATGGAATTTCGAAAATATCTGGAACATAACTCTAGTCGACGGCTATTTTAAATTGCTAGATGTCAAGCGCCAGAGAGATTTAATTGTTTGAAGATAATTGCATGTGCTCTACTTTCCGCTTTTAGTGCAACATATGTTATTTATGCGAACAAATCATTTCTTCATATGAAAAATATTTTGAGTCCGCAAAGAAGTTGTTTAACAATTGAACATTCTGAATCGTGTCAAATTAAAAGATAAATTTTACCCCTGATATTGAGATATTAAGTAGAGCGGTGCAGGGAAAAGATTCGCATTAAAATTTTAATTTTTTTTAAGCAACCGGTATTATTTCATATATGAAAGTAAAAAAACGCTAAATTTGAAGTTGGATATAAAAGCATCATATTATTCTCACCTTTTAAATTGTAAACAAATTTATAATTCCGAAGACTTGCATTTCAATCAATGAGGCGATTCAGAATGTTGCTAAACAAAAGTTTTAAAAAATAATATGCTTCTTTATATTGATGAGTCAACTTATACAATGCTCAGAATTCTGCTTGCGGATAGAAGAAAATATTTCACTAGATCAGCATAAAAAATATCACTAAATTTTATTTCTATTCAAAATATGAGCAATGAACAAGAATTTATTTATATTTTATAAGATATGGTATGTATTTTTGAGGGTGTTTAATGCTACAACTCCCCTATTTCAGGATTTAGTATGTGTTTATTTATTGCGAAACGGCGATATACTGATGCATATTAAAGAGGCTTTGATTTTTATGCAGTTACTAACTATACTTTTAATTTAGAGAGAAAAATAATTTCATTTTATACATATTAATAATTTTCTCCTTGCGACACTGTTATAGTCTTGAAAAGGTAAAACTATTCATTATGAATATTAATTAGTATATAGTAAGAGTACTTCCGAGTCCCCAGCTCCAGAGAAGCAATTACTATCAAGAAAAGAAAATAGCTTTTCAAATTCCTAATGCATTTTAATTTTTACAAACAAAACATTCTAAAGTACAAAGACGCTGCCAAAGTTCACAACAAAAAGAATAAAAACAGATGATTCTGCCGTAAAAATCAATTATTAAATTAAATATTAAAATGAGAGAGCAAACGATAAGTTATTAAATTAAACAATAATATTTTAATCGGTTATTAAAATAAAAGCTCAAGACAAAATATTAAATTACATATACCATAGCAATGTAAATATATCTAAAGCGCACTAAATATAATTATTATAATTATAATGTATTATAATATCAATCTTTTAAATCTTATAACAAGGATCTCAAGATCCATTGAAAGATGACTCTGAGAAAACGTCTGAGCACCCGAATTAAAAAAAAAAAAAGAAAACCATAATTAGTTTTAGAAGGTAATCAACTATATCAATTAATTAGAACATTAATATCATAATTTACTATCCTTTGAGTTTTGACAGTGGTATCAATTTTATTTAGCTGCAATATCAACTGCAAAAATTACTAAAGAATGTCCGTTGTTGATAACTTGTGCGACGAATGGTTTAAAATATTATGTCAGATTGTTGATGCACACGTGCAACCTTTATGCAAACAAATGATGTATTTATAAATAAATTTCACTAACATATTTAATATAAATGTAAAAAAAAATGTAAATGAGTTTTTAAAAACTGAATTTCCTTTGCAATGAATAAAACAATTTTGTCATTTGTCAATAATTTGTAATTATGTCAGACATTTTTGTACTTGACAGCAAATGTTTGAACAAGAGTTAAAATATTTTGCTTTGATATTTTCTTACAGTTTATGAACAAAAATACGCTCAACTTTTTTCACAACACTATTGATATTAATTGAATATTCATCGATGAAATTTTTTTATAAAAAAAACAGCAATTTTTTTGCCAGACATAGAAATTAATCTCTGTAAATATCTCTCTAAAATATTCGCATAGTCTTAAAAATTAACAATATGAATTAAATAAATGTTAATAAAAATATAACTGATCAGAATAAAAACAAAGTAATCCTTTGAAAGGAGAATAACTCCTTTATTCCTATTTCGTTAAAGCAAATAGAAGATAATTGATTAATTGAACACTCACCATTGCTGGTGTTTGTTGATCCAGCCATTGCACCAGAATCCAATGAAAAATTCATTTGTCCTAAAAGAAATAAAGATATGCCATTATTAAATTATTAAAATAATGCAATTTTGTCTTAAAATTTCAAAAAGATTTTTTTCCCTTTGATGCATGAAATGAGAGTTCTTTCATGAAAGTGACTTAGAAAAAAAATATTTGAACGATGAATGATTTTCAATATATGACATGACAATTAATTTTCACAGATTGTATAAATATCTAAAATTCATATGAAAAAATTATCCATATATTTGCATATTTTTTTATGCGGGTTGAAATTTTTCTTCATTTGACATAAATATTTTGTATCTTTCTACGTCAAAATTCATTACCCAGCCAGTAAATAATTATTTGCTTAAGTTCTAACACAATAATTGTTCTCGAGAATTTTTATCGCTTATTTTTGTAACAAAGTCTAGCTCTTAGAGATTTAAACTTGTTTTCATAGATATAAGGTATTTTCTAGAACAATTCCAGCTATGATCAGGAGTTTGGCGATGATAAACTGTTTCGTGTAAGAAAATATTTTTAAACGGTTTCATAATTAGAAATTGTATTTAGATAAGTTACTAGACACACTAAATTTATGAATAACTCCATTCCGAACGAAACCTGTATTTAGAATTTCTCCATTTCCTAAGAAAAATGATTGAAACAAAATCTTAATTTGTTTACTGAAATGTGCTTACGACTCTGAATTGTTGTTAAAAACATTTTTCACTTTAGAGTGCTCTTTTATATCTTGCAGTGGGCTCCATGAGTGCTAAAATACTATGTACCATAAAAATGACTATCATGATGTAATGTTTTAATACTATATTACCTCTTCTCTTCATTGTTCTTGCCCTTTCAGCTCCTATAGGAAGAATCGTCTCTGAAAAAAAATTTAAATCATTAATTCAAAATTATTTCAGAAGTTTCGGAGTATTTAATAGTATGACTGCTGTAAGATTTATATGAAAAGTTTGATGTTTTTATACTTTTTTCAATGTATTCATCCCTGATTTCTTCAAAAATGATTGATTCTGAAAGAAAAAAAAAAGAATAAAAATTAAATTATTTTATCGACATTTCCTTTTCTGCTATTAATTTATTTTATATGCATTATTTCCCGAAAATGATAAAAGGAAAAAAGAGTTGTAATTAACAATATAATAGTTGTATCGAAAAAAAAAATACTATTTTGTATGATTGTTTGTTTTTTAACTACACACTTAGAGGCAACATGAGCGTTTTGGCAACAGACCTCAAACTTTGAGCCTCGATCAAGTGACGAGGACGATACCTGAGCTGTAACTTCCCTCTCCAAACTTCCACTTCATGCCAACAGGATGACTTTGGGTCCCGACAGATTTAACGTGCATCACGCTACAAGGAGGGTCTTTAGTTGCATCAGAGTTCGAACCCACGACTCGACGGAAACATCTCCAGCCTTGAGTTCATGACTATTACCACTAGGCTACCTCGCAAATATATCATTGCATGAGATATTTTTATTACTCGAACTAACTTCATTTTTTTTTTTTTTTTTCATTTCTAGTGATAAGAAATCAATTGTAACAGAAAATACACAAAAGTAAATCTTTATAAATATATCTTTTACTTTAAAATGTAGCAAGCCACACTTACATTGCAGAATTTTAGCACTGTGGCTTTGACTTCCGGTTATCAGCTATCAACTGTTTGTGCACTTCTTGCGCATGCTCACAGATAGGTATGCCATATCGGACCCTTTGGCGACATGATTATGCGTATGGTATTTCTGTTTATCTTGTTCAAAGAAATAGCCGGTTCTTACAGATGAAAATACTTCTGCATTATATCACTATGTTTTCTTCAAGTTGTATTTGGGGATGAAAAGGAAATTAATAGATGTATATCACTTCTGATATGCGTTATAAGAGCTTTTCAGTCAAATGTATTAAATATATTTATTTTAAATATTAATAGAAAAAAATTCAGTGAGTGTGGGAAAGAGAGAAGGTAAATATTCGTTTGTAATATGATCTTTTTTGTTTTGTTTTCAATGTAAGTTGTTTAAATATTCGAATGTCACCATTTTATAGTGAAATTAAGCACCTTCTTATTGAAGCACACAGCTTTAAAAACGCTATTGATGCTAAGATCTTTCTGAGCTTCTGAAATTCAGATTCAGTTTTTTCATAAATAATGATCTTGAATTTTGAAAAGCTGATTGCATCAATATTGTAAAAGAAAATGTCAAAAGAGTTTCAAGAAGTTGGAGAGCGTTAGCAAACAGACAGCAGGCTCTCTTATATATTTGGTATAATTTTGATAAATATGCCACTTGCGGTAAAGATGCCTAATAATTGCAAAACTTACTATCAATATGCTTAAAGCACTAATTATTTTTATTTTTAGATTAAATAAATAATAATCTCTAGAATGATAAGAAGTAAATTAACAATAAAATACTAAAAAAATATCATTAATATAAATTACGTCATGGTTAGGAATTAGAACAAGGAAATTTTCTAACATATATTTAAAAAATAATTGATGCAATTGTTGCAAGTATTTAAAACCAACGAACAAGGATGGAACAAATATTAATTTCTAATTAAATGACAGTTCAGTTGGTAGATAGATGTCAATAGCTCAGTTACACTATAGTATATAGACTGCAATGTATTATTCTGATTTGTTCCATTTTAACGTGATTTGCATATGGTATTGTCTTTTCTTGATTGAGATATGTTTTTAATTTTCTCAAATATCTAATAAAACAATAACGCCAGTTAAGACGAAATAAAATAATCTTGGAAACTATGGGGATTGATAAACTCTCTTTAAAACATTAAAGTAAGTTGCAAATAATTCATTTACTGAATATTTACCATTTCTGGTGGCTTGTAGTGGGCACCAAATGAGAAACTTCAGACATTCTTCGAACCACAAAAATCCTAGATTATAAAAGTACTAATTAGTTATTTTCAGTTTAAAACTTACAATATATTGGACCAAAAAATATTTCATTTTGTTTTGTCATACATTGTTCAGGCTTTTTCTTCGAATGCAACTTGAAATAATATTTTACTGCTGGAGTAATTCAATTTGCACTTTCAGATTTTCCGAAGTAAAGCTAAGAAATATTTGTGCCACTGTAAGAAATAGATTTCACACTACAAAAAAGTAACAAAATATACATTATTTACTTGGAAACTAATATATCCACACAGAAAATCTTCTAACAAATTCCACGAAGTACAAGAATTCGTCAAAATGTAAATTAGCTTTTAGAATTTTGTCAAGACTACGTAAGTATACTATACGAATAAAAGCAAAATAAATATTTGAGAATTCTGAAGCAATAATATTCATTCATTTTACTGTTTTATTGTAAGAAGCACATGTTTTATCAAGTGAATGCTTACCGTTATTGTAGGTGGCTGGATTAATTGGCTCCATCGAAAATCTCGGTAATTCTAAGAAAAACAAAAAATGCTTTGGATATGGAACATCAATTATATAACAATATTTCAACATTTACAAAAGAAGGGAATATTACTTTATCTTACTTAATTACATACAATGAAAGACATTCTTTTGAAACATGCCTTGCAAAAAATTTTTTTTGCCGCAATAAATAATTTAAAATGACCTATACAATTGCATGAGTTAAAATTAAGAAATGTCTAACCACTTTAAGTAAACCTTTTTTTAATATACTTTTATCAGTTTCTAGGCCTTTCCCCCTGATAACCGCATTTCCTGGTGAATTCTAAAAAGTTCTGTGAGAAATAACTAAAAGAACTTCCAGCACAGAATTGAATTTTTTGTTTCAATAATGTCCCTTTACTATATGTTTCTTTTTTTTTTAATTCTAAAATTCTTCTTTGCCTGGATATATATAGTTGAATATGCATTACAGTTGTTTCAAAATCCTTGCAGTCATTGAACAGCTTGGTAACATTTCTATGCTTTGTTAGCTATTTGTTTCCCATCTCATTTCGTTAGTAAACAAGATTATTGTTGTAAACAAAATTATCAGAAAAGGTATTTCCAACTGATAAAATAAAGATGTGGAATAATCTTAGAATTTTGGGAGCTTTCTATTTCCGTAGTAATATAACAACGGCACTCACAATTTATTCAAGAGTAAAAAGGAAAGGAAATATCATTTTGATAAAGCTTATAGTTTCAAGTTAATCATATATGAAACGAGAGAGAATCTAATAGGGTTTACATATTTGCCGATGTTTTTTAAACATTATATATTTCCCTAGATCTAAGCAGTTTTAAAAGATTAAATATATTCAAAAATGTGTTAGCGGAATAGTCTCAATGTATGATTAGATGAGTGTGTGTGTGTGTTGCTAGTGTTATAATTTCCAATTCCTTCTCATAATGTAGAGAAATTTATCAATTGCCTTTTTTCTTCACCTTTAACATTTCTAAAAAAATTGGTCTAATTAAGGTAAATTTGGGGGAAATACGTGTATATTATATTAAATTTATTTACTAAGCTAAATTTATCATGAAAACGTAACTTATTCATGGATAATTATATATAAGATATTCATAAATAAATTTAAGAATGCTAAAGGACATCTACTATTATTAAAAATAAACAGAATAAAATTAAGAACTATGACAAATGTTTAAAATAACGAAAAATAATTAACATTCTACAAAATATCATTTTAAAATAACGTTTTTTTTTTTTTTTTTAATGTATGAATATTTCTTTTTATTTGAGTTTGAGTACATTTCAATATTTAAACAGGTCTCCGGAAAGTTTTATGATTAAGCAAAAAAAAGTTAAATTATCTTCTGCGCAAAAAATTATTTGATTATATTTTACTATGATGATTTTTTGTTGTACGAGAATTCAGGTGTTACTGAAATTTTCAGTTCAAATTTTTTTTTTTTTAAATAGTCCTAATACCCTTTTAAAAACTGAAAAAAAAAAAAAAAATTTTTAATTATCCTTATATGGTTTCTAAACTAGGATTAGGTAATAATTGTTTTTAAATACCATAACTACCTGTTCTTCAATTTTATTGAAACGGTTTTTTTACTGTGATTCCTATTTTTAAAATTCTTAATTTATTAAATTTTTTTCTGTATCGTTTTCTGTTATCCAGCTAGTAAAATATTAATATGTGTGTGTGTTTCAAAAAACATCTAACAGCATAAAATACAGGGTGTCCCAAAAAGATCCATACAAAAATTTATTTAAAAACAAAGAATAGAAATATAGCGAAACTAGTGACAACAATAGATAGAATAACTCAATTTTTTTTTCTACTACCTTTGTAAAGATCAAAATGAAATCCTTTCTTAGCACGAGCAATATCAAGACGATACTCCAATATACGAATGTTTCAGCGTGCCAACATCTACAGTTGCTACACCTGTTTGGATCTTTTGTTTCAATTCCTCGAGATGGTTAACTTTTTTCAGTACACACATCACCTTTTACTTTTTTCAGTACACACATCACCCCTTTTTTAAAACCCCCCCCCCCCCAAAAAAAAAAAAAGAAAAGTCTAGAGGAGTAATGTCAGGAGACCGAAGTGGCCATGCTATGGGGCCATCCCTGCTAATCCAACTTTGGAAGGAAGAATTTTCAGTGTCTCACGGAAAATATGAAACGACGATTCGTCAGAAAACAATATTCGATTCAGAAAAAGTTCATCGGTTTCGACACGATGCAACATATCAACTGCAGATTCGAAACAATTCGAATAATCATCCGAATTTAACGCAAACAGAATCTGAACTTTTAAGCTGAAAGTCGTAATCATTTATGAAGCACTTTTGTGCATAGTGGATCTTGCCATAGTCAACTCTTGGGATGCTTTTCTAATTGATTTTGTAGGGCTCCCAGAAAATGTTTCACGTATTCTTCACTAGTGCTAGGGCGACCATATTCTTTTTTATGATTCATACTTCCCGTTGTCATAAATTTATACCATTCACGAATGCTTGAACGAGATGATGATATTTTCCCGAACTTCGTTCGATAGTTTCTTTGCGCCCACAAGGATTTTGTTTCGATAAATCACTCGAAACATTGAACTTTCCTCACTGGATTTGCCATTTCGAATGACTGAATTTTCTAACATTCGTTTACATGTTGTGCAGTGCCCTCTATGATCAGAAGCATATTGTAGAAAAAACTTTTTGAGTTATCCTATCTATTGTTGTAACTACTTTTGCTGAAGGCCTATTCTTTTTTTTTTTTTTAATACATTTTTGAACTTATATGGATCTTTTTGGGGCACAGCCTATAAAACTAATCCAGATCGTTTGTAGTTTAAAAAAAAATTCTGAAAATTAACTAAAAATATTTTAATAACAATAATAATATTTCATTGTTGTCTTTTTAAAAGTTAAGCTACGCCGGATTTTTTTCTTGTTAAAATCCAAAAGTGGAAGATCTTACTTTAATTAAAAATAGCATGGAAGCAAAATGAGCATTAATTAAGTGAACCAGAAGGGTTAATTTAAAATTAAAAATAGCATGTATTTGCTATAGAGAGGCAGAAATTTTTGATCCGTTTATCTTATTAACCATAGCAACTTTTATTCTTTCTTAAATATTAAAATATCTTGATTTTAATTAATTAGAGGGTTAGTCTTATTTATAATACGATCAAATAATTGCAAAAGGTGTAAATTGCAACAGTTATCTTCAACAACAACGATAGAAGTTAAGACGTCTTAATAACTAGTCCGAGAGGGGATCCTTTTTAGGTTTAGTTGAAAAGAGTACTAGACGAAAAAGGAACAAATGGTCGAGGATTCGAAACGCTGCCGGCACTCAAGGTCAAGAATCCTCCCCCACCACGGAGGAGGGAATAAACATCTTCCGATGTGGCAAGGAGAATATCTCAGAACACTGAACAATCATTTCACGTTATTTAACATTTTTGGAACACATGATCAATTCATCAGTGTGACAAAATAGTTTTAGGACTGAGCTCATCAACGAAAAAGAAAAAAAAAACGGCAAATAAATTTTTATTATCAATTACTCTACATAATCCATGTAAAGCTATATATCAGCTGACGCGATCCTCAAACCACTCCACGAACTCTTGTTACGAAGGGTCTATCAGAGAATACCTCATAGCTACCGCGTAGCATTACCTTGTGTCGATATCATCAAATCGTTGTCCTTTAAGCTTCAATTTCAGCTTTGAAAACAAAAACAGTAATCAGTTAATGCCTAGTACGGATAGAACGGAGCGTTTTGTAGCATACGTTGCATTTTCACTTGAAAATTATTGGAATAAATGATGCATCGCGTGATGGTGTGTTATTGAGCATCAAGAATTTTTTTTGCGTTTACTCTCAAGCCTAGTCATATATATGAGATGTGTTTCAACAATTAATCCACTACACCCTTGTGGAATTGTAAATTCACTGTTTGTCCATCGGGAGCATATTTCAAATTAATCATTCGTCTGCAGTAAAAAAAAATGAAAAGATCGATTTTGAAAAACTGATCAAAGATCGGAGTAATGCTCTCTTTTTTGATAGTAAAATGTAACAATTAAAATTATAAATTGAAAGCTAAATACTTGTCTCAGAGGATACTGGCTGTTCCTCACAAACTATCCCTCTTTCGGCAACTGAAAAGAATAAAATTACATTATTGATTAAAGCACGTAAAAGAAATTCACTTCCAAAAGTTAAGCAAGAAATGTAATTGTTTTAATTTTCGAAAGAGTACATGAATTTATGTGCCTTAAATTTGCTGCTAATGTAAATGGTAACATGCAAATATTGCATCTTGCAGCCATTCACGATTGTCTGTGATTGACGAGTCAATATTTGTCTTGAAATCGGGTAATACAAAAGGAATTTTAAATTAAGGCCGAATACATTATTTTCCCAATTATCACAAGAGCTCTACAAAAAAAGAAAAAACTTACCTGTAAAAGGTCTATATTTCACAAAAGCTCATTTCTCTATCTTTGGAAGAGATTTCGGTAGAGTTAAAAAGAACAAAGATACATTACAATTTAATTTAAAATCGCATTAATTTTAATAATAAAACTGTTTTAAAGTGTGCAAATTTATTATTCCAATTTTTAATTCTTGCATTTGTATACCAATTAATAAAAAAAATCAGTAAAATATGAGTTACAATAAACGAATCGGGAATTTTGCAGAACTTTGATATCAAGTTAAATTTTTAAAAGCTGATTATTTTGTTTTTAATTAACATCACATTAAAGCTGCATAATGCATAGTTGACTACAGACTTTTTAATTTCAGACTACAATCATCAAAGTAAAAGCAGTATCTACTCGCTTAACTTTCTCTCAAAAACTGAGAAGACTTACTTGAATTTAAGGGGCAATGGTCTCTTTTATTCTAATTTGAAAACATTATAAAACTCCCAATTTTATATAAGATAATTCAAAGCTAAAATCTTAACATTAAAATTTTCTTTAAAAAAAAGTGAGAAATCAAACTTCTTTAGATTATATAGCTATATTCTGTATAATTATAACATCTTATTAAGTGCTCGTTGTAAAACTAAAATTTAATTAATATAATCGAACAATATATAAAAATAAATTATACAAGTTAATGTGCAATTTTACTAACTTAACCATTCGCACCGACTGGTACCCGGCAATCTATGACGGTTTTTGAATTAATAGGCCTATAAATCAGCATTCACACACACACACACAAACCAGTTAAATATCTTAAAAAGGGGGAAAATAATATGTTATATACATGCGTATATTCAGCATTGTGCGTTACTCTAAATCGTATGTGTGCATTCTATATATAGATGTACGCATGCATTTATATACAGTTGTACCTCTTGTAAAGGACACCTCTATTTAAGGGAAAATTCCGTTGGTCCCTTTGAATAGCATCTCGTTTTTACCTCTCATTAAGAGACACTTCTATTTAAGGGACAAAATGTATGGCCTGGTAGACATTTGTCCCTTAAATAGAAGTGTCAAAATGTCCCTTATTAGAAGGTACTACTGCAGATATATATAATACACTCCGTAACTAAATAGTTTCGATCTTACCTATCCGGAGAGACCTGAATAACTGTTAGTGTCGCGCACCTCAACAAATTTCTCCAGAGACGAAAATTATATTCAAAAAGTGAAGATGAAATAATTAAAAAAAAATACACATTAGTTTGTTGCAAGTGATGATGATGGGGAAAATGTTAAATTGCTAATTAAAATGAAAATAATTTATTTTGTTTCCCTCCGTTTTGTGTTATATTTATATTTGTTAATATTTTTGATAAAATAAAGTTATTCATAAGAATATAAAAAATGCTTGCTTTTAAGAATTTTCGGAAATCTAAGTTCTCTTTTTTCACCCTCCTAGTTTTAGATCTTATGCGATGTGGATCCCGTAACGCGGCGTTTTGTAAGAACTTATCCATCTTGTGTTATTGGAGGGTTACAAAAATGCTACGTTTTTCTCTACGTTCGAAATAGGAAAATAAATAGATTTTATAATAAATTGGTGGAAAGCAAAATATTTCTGGCAAAATCTACACAAAAAAGAATAAAAAAAAATATTTAAATACTTACCAATTGCCTTGGAAGATAATTTCGAGACGTCCCAAGTATACAATGGCTCTAAAATAAAAACAATTGATAAAGTAAATAAAATATTTATTTTACCTAATATACTTAATAAAAATTTTCTTTGGTGACTCAAATATTCTTCAATAATTCATATATTACTACAATACTATGAACCAAATGCTGGAAGGCACTGTATCTCTTGAATGTATTTTAAGGACAAAATGTTAAGATACCAAACGAATAAAAGCAAGTACAATTTTTGAAGTTCACGCCTCTCATCAATATCTTTTTAGTTTACCCAATTACCACACTAAATGATTTTATGACTGTTCAAGAAAAATGTTGATGTTCTGGAAAGATTTTAAAATATGCTGAATAAAAATTCCTTGTTATAGTACGTCGCCATGTCCTCTGGAATCCACGATAGAAATCACGATGTGAAGGAAAACTCGCGCTTTATGTTTTCCATTACAGCACCGTCTATCGGTTCATCGCTTGTTTACCGCCTGTGCATTATGTGATAAAAATTGTTTGTTCAGATGTTTTTCAATACCCCTTAAATTTTTGACCATAAGTTTCGAAATATCCTGTGTAAACCATTCATTAAAAATTACAACGTAGTTAAATACAAAGCTAACCAAAACATAACAAATCTAAATAGAAAAGAATTAAGGGGAAACAAAAATGGAGAGAATATAATACAAATACGATCTTATTCTTTGGAGTGGGAAAAGTATGTTTAAGCCAATTTTGAACATCCAATCATCACAACTTTAGTAAGTATAATATCATTAAAAGTATAAACCAAGAATAATCAAAATTTCAGAAACGAACAAATTTCAAATTAGAAAAATGAAAAAAGTAAACTACTATATTAAAACCACAGTAAATAACCAAAACTATACCCATTGATATATACCCAGTATAATCTATATCCATTAATACGCAATAATTTTAGTGTTAAGATATATTGACGAGATTTTTTTTTTAAATCAATAACAATTAATATGTTAAACTCTACCTCCCCCCATATCAACTGGAGCAGAGATTCGGTGCAAAGACTGAGAAAAGACTCTCATCAGTATACAAAACGTGACCCCATTGACGAGATGTCCAGTCCTTTTGTTCTTGACACCATCTGTAAATGGTGCCACCGATGGGCTGCTGTTAATGGTACAATGAGCGAATAGGCCACTTTCATGCAGACGTCTAGCTGCAGTAAACCATGATACCTGTCATCCGGTTGCCTTTCGCTGCTGCTGAGTAAAGTTGCCCTAGATTTTTTTTGATTGCAGAACGATATACCTGTCTTCACTTGCAGTTGTTTTCCTCAGCAAACCACCACCAATATTTCTTACAGTTGTACCTTTCATTTGGAGAGCTTCCGAAGCTCTTATTCGTAAAACTACACTTATGTCAATCACAAACTCTTCTTCAATACTTGTCAAACTACGCCACTCTTCAAGCTTGCCGATCACTCTACCAAGTGTAAAGGCATCCTGGTGGTTTCTGGTAGCCATTATGAACGAACGATTTTACTTCCACTTGCAAAGAATGTCTGGAAATGCGTCCTTCCTCCTTTTTAAGTTGTCTTAGCACTGAGCACGTGCATTTCATGCGTTTGCGTGCCGTGACGTCCCCTCTGATATCATATTGCTGACATGTGCATATGCATCACCTTTCTACTGAGCTCTCATTCCACTGTACTAGTCGCAAAAAGCCCTTTTTAACATTTCATTGTTGCATGTTAAGTTTTGCACGCTAGTGTGTATATATCTATATGGGGGGGGGGGGGGGTTCGGATGAAATAATTAGCTTATTGAGTTTAAAGAAAGCAAAATTTATTGAACAGGGTCTGGAGTGTTTTCTTTCCTTACATGAGACTCAGAAAGGAAAAGTGCTCCTAAGAGCAGTTACTCTCATGGCGGTCGGAAATCGTCTGATGCTTTTCTCTTCCGAGAGGTCAGATGAGGGAGCGATGTACCGCAAGTTATTCGATAGGTCAATTTCTAGATTCAATTCTCCTGACAACGTCGCTAGCCTCAGCAGCGCGCCAGAGCAACCCAAAATTGAAGAAAGATTTTTAAAAAATTAGCAACCAAGGCACAACTTGTCTCATGTGCATCAAAAATTTTTGATTCACAATGCAGAATCCACACATGTTCAGCTGAAGGCCTGAGATCGAACTAAATTTGAGTCAATTCAAGAATGTTAGTAGTCTATGTAACTGGGATCCACATAGGAAAAGATTAATGGTGAACAATATTTTCATGCTCTGGACGTAGGGATAGGAACATGTTACACAGAAGTGATTATTCAGGACTTAACTACAATTCGAGAATATTATGAAACATGACCAAATACTAACAACTTTAAATTATACAATACAATTATTAAAGAAAAATTATACTCACAATGATTTAAGAAAACACTCTTTGAAGATGCAAATAACATTGAAAAATAACACAGTGCAATACAAAAATAATAACGCAATAATGCAAAATCATTTCTTATACGGCGATGGTTCTCTATAATTTTACGTTTTGAAATGAAAGGTTTCATAAGAACAGCGGAGGCGGTAAACCATCGTGGTTTCCCACCTTAGGTATTCGTACCTCTTTTTGCCATTAATTTCTGAGATCTTAAAAGGAGAGAAAAATTTTGGGTTCAGTTTGAATCCTGTACCAAACTGCGTTCTTTGATTAGTTACGAACAACCCGTTAAATAGATAGGTGTTCGCTTTGTTACGCTTCTTGTCATAATACTTTTTGTTTTTATTTTGTATCTTTCGGGTGTTTATTTTCATGTCTGGTCTTAGAATGTTTAGGTTTTCATGGTAGTGGTCCAGCATATCTTTAGTGAGGATATCTCGAATTTTTAAATCTTGTTTATTCCTCTTCTTCACAAACAACATATGTCCTAGTGAAATGAGCTAGATTGAATTATTCCTTTCTCTAACCATTCTTCAACTTGTTAGATGACAACTAGGTTTTCTGGAAAATGTTTTGGGTAGACTCGTATATCATCCCTTAAGATAATTTTCATCGAAACATTAATAGTTTTTGATTTTTCGGATTTGTACTATGAAACTATTCCAGGAAGCTCACCTCTGACTTGGGTATCTCGGATGTGATTAAGTTCTACTTCTTCCTTACTCAGAAAGGAAATCTGCTCTCATCAGGCTCTTGTTTCATATTTAATAAATTCGACACCTTCATTCGTAAATTGCATGGAGGCTTGCTCCAAAATATCGGAACCTATGACTGCTTGGAAGTTCAACTGAGACTTTGGCATCATATGACAAACTAAAGAATAAGTGCTGTCATCCATAACAAAATATTCTTCAGTGGAAACTGTAGAGTTTCTTATTCGTGATAACATTATGTGATCATCTGATAGTTTCGCTGTGTCCACAATGTCATCATTTGCGTCCTTTATGATCAAACTGATGAAGCTGCATATATCTACCGATGCGATTATGCGTTTCGTTCGATATGCAGTGGGATAAATGAACATAATTGAATTGATGTACCTGTCAGTTTTGCTGATTCTATATCCGACTTAACATCTGGCAAGACTTATATGATTAAGCTGATTATCCGAAGGGTGCTCATAATTTGGGGATACTCTGTCCGTCCATTGACCTCTTTTCAGACACGTACGACACAAATGGTCTGGAGAACCACAATTAGAACACAAATATTTCTTCTGGCCATCTCTCATGAGTCCGTTGCCATTGATTTGTGTGTTATCGGCTCTTGTTTAACGTAAAAAAAATAAAACTCTTAACAAAAAAAATCTAACGATACGACTTCTTACAATTCAAGTAATGGAATAAAAAACCTTCTAATAGGCATTTTTCCTACCGCTCTTATTAAACACTAATATAGAAATATATTCAGAACACTAGAATATAACAAAATAAAAAGGGAACACAAAAAAAAAAGAATAAGCAAACTTCGAACTTTCCCAAAAAGGGGGGAAGGATTAACTTCCGGTGTCTGTTACACTCAGAACGAATCGCACACAGTAACAAAATAAGCAAGAATCTATAAAACAGAACAAAAAAAAATACTTTAGACTTTTCACCCCTCCCCCCCTTCCATCAATTTACTTCTTTTTCCGTAAGTATTCTGATTCATACATAGAAGTAAATTATTATTTTTCAAACACAGTCTGATCGCTATAAGTATTGTCTGAGAATAGATTTCTTACTAATAATGATGATGATACTTATTTATTTGTAAAATTTGAAATATTTGAGTGATGATATTTGATTAATGTTTTCGAAAAATTACATACATTAAAAGACTAAACTATCTGATTTATCTTATTACAGGCACATAGAAATGGCATCAAAATGGCGAAAAGAGCTGTAAACCACCAAAATTTTAAATATTCAATACTGACTCTAATTATGAAAATATTTCTTAAATAATAATTAACATTTTGGAATTATAACTAATTACAAGAAAAATAGTTCTATTTAACACTAGATTAACCAGAAAAGTCAAAATGACTGGATTTCCTCTCTATTTGTTTTAAAAAATAATTAAACTTATAACTATTTAATTTCCTTGATATTTTGGGACTTCTAATAAAGTAGATAAATTATTATATTTTTTATTTTATTTTTCCCCCCTCTTTTTTCTTCAGAGATATTTATAGTTTATTTAGATGTACCAGGACTGGTCATTTTGACTGGCTAGAAAATTTGTATATGTCTAAATACATTTTGGAATGATTCTTAATGTTCCCTGGATATCTCACAAAGGATTTGTAGAAACGTTCTGATTTAAAACTTGGTAGATATAATAAGAAATTAGCATCATGTTTACAATTTTTTTAATTTATTGCAGGTAAGCGTGATAAATTATCTAGAGTCCTGGAATTTATCTATATAATCATTCACAGAAAGTTAGAATAAAAACTGATGTTGAATAATAAGAAAGAATTAAAAATAAATTATTAGAATTTCTAATTGTAAGAAAATTTAGTAAAATATATATAATTATAATTTATATATGGCTCCTTTATTAGTTCATTGTAATTTGTTCTACAGTATAGTACTGATATTTTTGAAGTGTTTATAACCGTAAAATTATGAAAAGAAGGTAAAAGAAAATTAACTTACTGGAAAGGAAAACCAATATAAATGAGAAATGTTCCAATCCAGAATTAGATGAAAGTGTAGAACATTTGATGATCACCAGTCAAAGAAATGGAAGAAACTTGAAATGAGATTGTATCAACGGACATTAATGGTGTTAAAAAAAGTATCATGAATATTACTCGAAGAAGAAAGAGAATTTTTATATTTATTTGAATACATTAAAGATTATGCTTGAAAAAAAAAAAACTTATTTTTTTAACAAGCCAGTCATTTTGAAAGGTTTACGTAGAAATAGGAATACACAAATCTCAGTATATCTAGCGTTAAAAACGATACAAAGTAATTCCACTAACAGGATTGCTGAATTAAGATTTCTAACTAGTTTCAATAAACACAATTTACAAAATTTGTGAATTAAATTTTTAAGAACAAAAAAAAATGGCTTATCTTTAATGTTGATGTGGATTCCAAGCTATCTTTCAATGAATGTTGAAGGTCTACAGCGTTAGTCAAGAATTCCACTTGGAATGTAGTTCATGCAGTCTTCCATGGTGAATGGAGTTTCTGGGGAACACTTTAATGTTCAAGGATTTTTGTCTACAATTCGGAACCGTCTTTCAATATTGAAAGTCTACGATGTTGTTCAGGATTCGTCGACTACTTCAATGGTAGATGATGGAACGGCCGGCCATTCGAAATTAAATCGAAAGTTCAAATCCTGGGCTGTGCCTCCAAATTTGTGGGGTATTGAATGAATTAAATAGCTAACTGATGTTTAAGGAAAGCAAAATTTATTGAATGGCGTCTCGGGGGTTTCCTGTCTAACATGAGGCTCATAAATGATAAGTGCTCCAACCGCGTTCATAATCATGGCAGTTAGAAATCGTCTGACGAGTGGCAGTTGGAAAGTCGTCTGGCGTTTTCCGCTGCCACGAGGTCACGTGATGACGCGATGCACCGCGAGCTGCGTAGTAGCTCAATTCCTACACATATACATACTGAAAAGTACATCTATTACAAATTAAGACACCGGTAAAAAAAAAAGTTTTTTGAACATAGGTTTTCTTCCTAATTTCACACTTTGCGTAACATAATTGTTTTATACCTTAAATTTTAAGAGCAAAAGGGAACGTTGAGTCAAATAAAACTTATTCAATAATCAGTTTTAATAATTTATTTTATTATTTGACTTTTTTTAAATTTATTACCTAAGATAAATCCGTGTAAAATTTTTTAGCTATATTAAGCGTTGGATTTGGCAACCATTAGGCGACTTGGTGAGAAACTTTGCGTAAAATTTAATCCTTTAAATAATTAGTTTTAATCAATTATTTTTTAATTATAATTAAATTATCGTATTGCTGCTGGTGTACAGCGAAGACAGGATTGAGACGTTCATCACGGGGCCTCCACACACGTACACGATTGTCATTTCTCCCCAAATTGAATCTGGACAAACAATCGTGTATAGAAATTTTAGGTCAATTGAGAGCTTTAAAAAGTGAGAAAAAAAAGCCTTAAAAGTTTTGACCCAGATAAAGTTACAATGGGAGTTGAAGGAAACCCATTAAAGAATGCTGATACATTCAATTTAAAAAAATAAATAAATAAAATAAAAACAGATTTATGCTCTTTTATAGCTATGATTTCGAATTTTTTTTTTATTTCTATTGATACGGGTGTTCTCATTAAAGTTTTAAGACAGATCAATAAGAAATTTTATATTAATACAGATATTGCATGTGATAAATATGATTTTTTTTTTTTGCCTAGTTTTGTAATTTTGCATATTTTGTGATTTATCTCTCTGCTTTTTTTTTTTTATTTTATTTTTTTTTCAATTATTTTCACTTTTTTATTAGTTTGGTGATGTGATTCTCTGTTTTTCTAATTTTTTTGTTATTTAAAAATTTGTGTTTATTTTTCTTCAATAATCTTTAAAAAAATTGTATGTAGATTGTATGTCTTTGTAATTTTAAGGAATACTATTTAGTTATATATATATATATATATATATATATATATATACGCATACGTACAACGTTGGTTGATGTAAGTGATCACAAAATCGAAGCAAAATTATCATTAACTATATATATTGAAAAGTTACAAATGAATGGAGGTTTTAGTACATTATTGGGCCACCTCTAGCATGATGTGAAACTGTCGGGCATTGTGACATACAAGTCCCGTATGATGTCTTGCAACATCTCACTCCACAGTTGCTGTAAACGCGCCTTTAATTAGACCAAACTCGTAGACTGTCCAATTTGCCGTCTTAAATGAACCCAGATATGCTTGATCGATGACAAATCCGGTGATCGGGCAGGCCAGGGAAGGGTGGAAATGTAGCGAAGGCCGTGATGTAAAACCCTTGCTGTGTGTGGGCGAGCATTGTCCTGTTGAAAAATGACACCTGAGAGCCCTGCCATAAATGGCAATACATGTGACTGAAGAATGTCGTGAATGTACCCCTGGGCTGTTATGGTGCATAGATCAATATTAGGGGTGAACATGTATAGTATGCAATGGCACCCTTACAATCACACCAATTGTAGGAGCGGTGTGCTGGTGTACAGCGAAGACAGGATTGAGACGTTCATCACGGGGCCTCCACACACGTACACGATTGTCATTACTCCCCAAATTGAATCTGAATTCGTCGCTTAAGACGACCAGATTCCACTTGATTGCAGTCCAATCGCTTACTTTTGGGACAACAATCCAACTCTTATTTTTTGGTGCTCAAATTTTTATGATAAACAATGAGTACATACATAATTATATCGAGTCATGGCCATATTCCATCAGCATATCATCCTGGTAATGTTAGGAGAATTAATAATGTCAAATATTACGTATAATGTCCATCATTCCCATTACGACGTAGATGCACAAAGTCACTATAATAAAAATTCATTGAATTTGAAATGTTATGATTTATGTAGATTAACAAAAAGTAGTACACACATAACGTTTACTCAAGAAAGACATAATGTTGCCAGATGAAGGTCGAGCAGCAATATGCCTCTCTCTTTCTGTAGTAACAATGACTATAAACCCCTTTGTATGGCGTCAGCCAATAGAGTTACAGTAAACACATTCCACGATTCTTGCTGATAGAAAGTTTTGGCGGGGAAATGGTTGTTGTGATAGCTCTTCAGATAAGATTAGGTTCTTAAAAAATGTTATTACTAAGGGAGATTAGTTATTAAAATGATATTATATATATATGTGTGTGTGTGTGTGTGTGTGTGTGTGTGTGTGTGTGTGTGTGCGTGCGTGCAAGATAAAGTCAAATTATTTTTTACATTTTATATTTCCTGATTTTATATCTATATAGTTTCAAGTATATTAGTTTCTGGATTTCTTTGAATTTCTGTTCGTTGGTAAATATTCCTTTACTTTTAGTGATTTAAAACTGGATCAATAAAATAAAATATAGGGAAAATCCTCTTTTCTAAAGAGAAAAAGCTTTCGGCTTTCGTCTAACAATCTCTATTCATAAAAAGAAGACTTGTTGCGTAAGGCAGGTAAAATCTATATGCTGTTTCGTCATGACTTCGACATTACGTACCATACAAAATTCCCCAACTACCTTAATTGTACAACGATTATTTAAATGAACGTCATTATTGAGTAAGGTTTAAACACAATTGCAATTATTTAGAAGGAAATTAGAAGATCTTCACTCAAACACACATATTCATACATAATAAGAAAACTGGAGGTATTATATTGATACGAGTAGTGCCGTTTTTAATCTTCCTGGCACCCTAGGCACTTCAAATTGTTACACCTCTCCCACTATTTCCAGAGCTCACCCTCCTTTAGTTCTTGCCTAGCCAGTTTTGGATTTTCTCTTTGGATTAACTCTCTTCCCTTTCTTTGTTTTCGCTCTTTGAGACGACATTCACCACTTATGGACCTGCCGTGTCCCGGATCAAGTAATCATAAGTCGTAAGGAAAGGATAGACATGGAAAGGATAGTGACATGGTTTGGCCACTCTTGTTTATTTCTTACTTAAAAATCACGGAGAAACCACCCACCCTTTTGTAAATTAGTACAGTAAATTAATGAAATACTTGCAATTACAGAGTATAGAGTATATTATTGTAAGAACTGAGCCAACTTGTTAGTTATCATTTTCATTGTTTGTCCCTTTACAATATTTTACTTTCAGACATACTTATTCTTTGTTGAGCTACTGTCATTATATTTGTACAACAAAGGTTTTCTTCAGTTTAGATCATTGCAAAATCATTTAAATGACATCATTATAAACAATTTCCATTGTAATATCATTTTGCAATATCAAACTGTTAAGCTTTCCATTTTTACAATGTTTTTATGTATTTCATTTGATGTGTGTCTGTCTGTGTATGTATCAGTGTGTCATCAAATTTTCGATCGTTAATTTAACCAACTTCCAATCAAGCTAGAGCTATGAAACTTTGAGAATCGTTCTTACCCATCTATCAATGCAATATTTAGACATTTGTGACAAATTTTAACTAATATTTCAATATTTTTAATAAACTTTGCCACCATATAAAAACGCTGGTTTTTATCTCGAATTTTTATAGTAGATCTCATTTCAGTCTTTACTCTCACAAGGGCAGAAAAGCTTCTCTCTGCTGTACAGTTTGTCACAGGAAGAGTCAAGTAAATTCTTATTTAACTAATTTAGGAAGTTAACTAGTTAGGACTTCTAAATTTAGGAAGGTACTTTCCAACTTGTTTTTCTTGATGTAGGAAGAGGTTCCTCTTGTTGTCATTATTTTTCCACCTTCATATACATTTTGAAATGTTCACACTCTTGCACAAACTGTTCTTCATCGATGTCTTTGAGGTAGCTTTGAGCCAAGTATTTCATCTGTTTTGTCACATCTTCTTGCTCCTTTTCATAAAAAATTCTGAATATCTGGAATCTTGTGTTGAGAGCTTCGTAGCAATTTTTTCTTTCGTTTGATTGTGTTATAAGATTGACAATAATCGGTAACAAAAAACTCCAGCTCGAAATCTCTCTATTGGAGTCATTCTCTCCAAATCTGAGTCTCTTCTTTCATCTGAATTTTTTTTTTTTTTTTTTTCCTTTTCTGATTTTTTCACATCTGAGCTCAGGCACGTTAGCTATTTGTAATGCTCTTGCCTCTTAATTATCAAAGTTGGGTCTTTCTTCAGATAAAAACAACTATAATGTCTATAACTCCTTAGTAGCGCCAAGGACAGCGAGTTCTTCCTTCTGTAGTATCTCACTGGTTTTGTCACCCTTTGTAAGATTTTGTCCCAAATCACCGTTAACAAAGTGGTTTGAAAACTTTCTACTGTTTTTGCGGAATCCTTCAGATGTGACTCGCGTGTCAGGTGTTTAAGTTTTGTCTTCAATTAAATCTTCAAGGGTGTTCGTGATTTCGTTACGACTTGTAACTTGAGCTCAGAGAACATCTGCCTTTGCAGACCATCTGGTTTCACTCAACGATTTCAACATAAGAGATCTATGTTCAGTTTTCAGCTTTTGTTCATTGCTTCTTCACACGTGATCTTCTAATACATTCCATCAATGAGTAGATGACGAAAAAAACTATAAAGTCCTTGAACAAAAGAAAAGAATACAGTAGTTTCACTGCAGGCTTTTTCCGCAGCAAAATAACCAGCTCAGTTTTAAGGAATGGGCCTCTGATAGTACAAATTCAGCAATGACATTTTTTTTTCTCATATTCTCGACTGAAGACCTGAGTACACTTCCGACATGTTTGAAGCATTGTCGTAACTTTGGCCCCGATAATCTTTTTTTAAATCTAGTTCAAGTGTTTCAAGCAAGTCGAGGACTGCTTCGTCCCTACCATGAGCTTTATGAGACGCCTGATAGCACTCGCACAAGGCGTTCGTTGGCTCAGGCTTTGAGGACAGAAAAGTATCGAAATGCTACAGCCAACTAGTCGGGTGTCGAGTCTATGAGTGAAAAGTTACGTACGAATTTGCTCTTTTTTAAGATATCTCGCAAGATTATTTAGCCCTTTAGGTCTATGAACTCGTTGCAAATGTCAGACGTAGATAAGGTGTATGTATTCCCTTTACTTTTGTTTCTATATTTTGTCAGGTATTGGGCAAGAAACGGATCAAACTCACTTATGAGTTCAAAACATCCTAAGAAAAGCCCTTTTGATGTAGATCCAAGTTTTTGGTCGTCGCCTCTGAATGGAAGGCTTCTTATCGACAAAAATTTTACAAAAGGGACAACTCTAGTGAGAAGATCTCACCTCTATCATATCTCATCTTTATCATATTGAATTTGGGCTTCATTCTGGACTGAGGTGGTGCCTTTTCTTATCATAAAAGTCAACATATTTACCTTATAGTCGTCTAACCCCTCATGCTGCAAAACAAGCGCGAAAGAGTTCATCCAAACATTACAGCCCCTCTTTTTCCCTCAGGCTGGAAGAGAAGGCAATAGAAACAAAATACCTAACCTTTCGATTTTCAATAGAGGAGCCAGTCCCTCTTATACTTCTCTCAACTCGATAGCTCACCAAAAAATAATTTTGTTGAGAGTTTGCGTTTAATTTTAACGTCTTCGTAACATGTTCAGAATTAGACAAATCTGCTTCTAAATCTTAATTTAAATTTGAGTTAAGTATTTTGGATGACTTTACATTGCCATTCATATTCCATGTACTAGGGTCCTCCAGCACAAAGCTACTGTCAAGAAGAGTATAAAGTGTTATAGGCTTAGTATTGTCAGAGTCGGTGACAAACTGAGTCTGGGACGTTGATAGTTAATCATGATTATTGTTTTCGATCCGGGTTTCACTTCCACCGGATGAACAAATCTGGAACAGGAGGGTTCAGTTTCAGTAGACTAACGATTTGAAACAAAATAAAACTTGTTTATATTAAGCACTTTTATATGTTCTTTTTCTTCTTTTTTCTGATTTTCAGCTGCTCTTTTGCGGAACTTTGTTCCTCTGGGTCTTTTCTTAAAATTCATTTTGTTCTAGAAATGCATTGTAGTGCCCGTAATTATAGTCATAAATTTTAAAAAAAGTGTCAGTAAACTGAAATTCGTTTACTGTTTGTGTCAGCAAAACAGTGAAATCCAATTTCTTTTTAGTACTATTATTATTTACGATTTTACTTTACGAATGCTAATAAAAACAAACTTACAAAACTGTTCACATGCACTTAATCTAAATATAGCACTCTTTATATTATTAAAAATCTATTAACAAAACTGTTCACAGGCACATAATTCAAATACAGTGCGACAGTGTGCTTTAAATCATGAAAAACTAAATAAACTGAAACATACTTAATCCAAATATAGTACAGTTTACATAAGTAAAAATTACTAACGAAATTATTCATACACACTTAATCCAAATATATAGTAGGCCAGTTCGCCTTAGAAAACTCTACAATTAACTGACACGACAGTCAGTGACGAGGTTAAATTTTGAAGCTTGCCATTAAGTAAACAAATATACATAAGAAACAACAAGCCTTCGCTCACGCAGACTAGGAGTTTTCTAGCGAGAGGGAGGGAGGGAGGGAGAGGATATTATCGATATATATATATCAGCTGTTAAGGGGAAACCGGTGTATTGTTTCAGTGTATTGTCTCTGCGCCCACAAACAATGCCGTTGACTCATCATCAGTAAAGCAATCTGCATTACCCACTCTGCTTGCGCGCACACACTCAATCACAAAGTATAGATGAATCGCTAGGCAGTGATACGTTTTCTGTAAGTTTAATTTTTCCTCTTTTTTCGCCCTCCAGTTTTTTTGCGCCCTAGGCAAGTGCCTGAGCGATAAAGTGGCCCTGGATATGAGATGAAAAACAATGCTTTTCAGATAAAAAGAAAAAAAAATTATATTTCGTCCTTTTATTATATTGACATATGTATTTGAAATGCTCACCCTTTACTGTATGGGGTCGAAAATTCTGTTCATGCAATAACAAAATTTCATGATTCAAATCACAAAAAAAAATTTAATCAATGAATTGTATCATCTATTTAATTCAAATTTCTGCTTAAAATAATTAAGTAATATCGACAATTCTTTCATTGAAATCGAGATTCATATCGACACAAATTGAAAGCATACAGATTGTTGAAAATTGCTATAATTTTAGTTAAATTAATTTTCTTAACATTCACATTTTTTTTTTTTTCAAATTTATATGACAAATTTAAGATAAAACCTTTTTTTTAAGTCAGCACAAATATAAATTAAATTCACATATAATTCCCAAAAGTATTTAAAATATTAAAATTACAAGTTTTTTTTCATACCAACAGAACCATACTACTACATAATCTACCAACACAATATTTTTGCCTGTCCCTTTAACAAATTAGAATCAATATATCCTATGATAAACAAATGTTTACATATTTTTTTCAAGAAATCAGGCGTAATAAAAATTTAAAAAGTACATAAATTAAATACAAAATTAAACTTATCAATAGAATTAGCTCTTAACCATGGGTGGCTCGTGCATAGCCGTCGCAGAAATCATTACCCAAACCCCTGCACATAACTCCATATTATCGATAACGTTCATTATTATGAGTATTTTTTTTTTAAAAAAAATTCTTTTATTCTAGTACGTCATACAATCCTTGAGCTTAATATCAGTTGCCATCCCCTAGTTCATGAAATAAATTGTAAAAATATTTATGTAAAACTATGCGATTCATTCATCCTGTCGTGAGTTTCTGTCAGGCAGTAGTGCGCAAGCGCAATTGTAAAAAGAAAGCCGCAACTATGTATGTGTTGTGCCAAAAAGCATATATCACATTCTTGAAGTATATTAGAATGAGATAATTATCATTCCTGGGTTGTTGTTGTTTTTATTTAATTCACGTGTATTCTTTCTATTCTTAATTTAGGGAAAATTTGAATAATCGAACATTTTCCTCATTGCATAAAACTAGTTTATAGTGAATGTGGGTGAACAACAAAAATTTAATTTTTCACAATTGTCTCTCTATTAAATAATCTTGACATTCTCTCGATGAGAAAGTTATAAATAAGAAATAAGTTTAAAAAGTTTACTTCTCTCGATGAGCAAGTTACAATTAAGAAATGAAGCTGTTCAGCATTTCGTATTCAAAATACTCAACCAAAAATAAACTGCACAAAGTATATTCATAGCTGTAACTCGTAATGGTACCAACAGGAAAGCTGACTTTCTAGCAAAAATTATTAACTTTTTGAGCCAGTACACTCACAAATTTTAACTATGAAACACTTCTGCTCTTAATATTTATAAATGAATTGTTTTATGTACTTACTTTTAGAAATCGGCTCGGATTCACTCTCCATTTGATTAGCATTCGAGGCTAAAAAAGAATACAATATAAAATACTTTAATGATTCGAAGTACATGATTAGAAAGTTTTATTAATAAAAATTGGATGACAATGATGGTGATAGAAGTTTTTTAAAAAGTTATAAAAAAAGGAATTCCAAAAAGCTAACAATCTAATTAAATTTTATTTTTCTCATATTCTCAAAATACATTTAACTTTAATTGTGTTTGCACAGTTATTTTATTTTATGATTTTCTTAAGCTTCATTTCACCCCGTAATATAATCTTCGAAGACCCCCCTTTTATTTTTTTTTAATTAACAGACTTTTTATGAGACATGCATATTACAACTTCTTCAATTAAATCATTTTAGTTTATAAGTAAGCAGAGTAACTTCATAAGAAAAGTAAAATACACAAAAGCCTCAAAAACTTCTAAAAAAGAAATTTTCACAAGTCCGTCGTAAGCGTTTTGAACATTGGATAAATTTTAAAAGTATTTTGCTAGCATCATGATAAAGAGTTGGAAAAATAAAAATGAAAATGAAAAGATGAACCGCGTGTAATTTGTTAATCAACTAACTCTCACTTGTAGTTATATCTCCTTTTAAAAAAAAAGCTTGCGTAATATTTTACGAACTCTAAATTAAGATAAAAACAAGAGATTTTCTATTTAAAAGTATTTGAAAACGGAAAAAAATGATCTTTTAATATATAAAGGTAACTGAACTTAAATATGAAAAGTGTTTATACCAATTTTAAATAACCCATATTTTTTTTTAATTAAAAGCAATGGAAAACATATTTTAGCAATGGAATATCTGTATTATTAAGTATCCATTTATATAAGCAAATCACATTTATGTAAATAAATAATAATGTATCAGCAATTAAAAATCAATAGTTACTTAACATTAGTATTTCGTTTAGGCACATCTTACATAAAATCCCCTGCATTTATAACACTAAAATTTGCAGAGTAATTACAAACATAACATTCTATACACTGAGCAGGATCATAATTTCAAAATTTGAATTTAATAAAATTTTTAAGAAGTTTTAATTTTATGATTCAATTTTTTCCAGGCTTGTATACAAATATTGTGCTATACCTAAAATTTGTGAGTGTTTAATAGAAATAACCTAAAAATATAGAAAATAACTGTATAGAAAATAACATAATTTAATAATGTAAAAAAATCAGGTCAGTAGATAAAACAGATTTTAAGGAACGTGCATCACAGTCTTAAAAAAACACAAAATGAGAAAAACGCTCAATTGCAGATTTTTTCTCCACGGTATGAAATATTTGTTTACTATCGAAAAAATCAATTTTCTACAGTTCTTTTCTTCAATTTGTTATGAATAATAGATATGGGGAAATAGTTAAACGCCTTCTAATTTTTAACAGCAAAATAAAAATCCTGAATTTTGAAGTATTTTAAGGTTTTAGTTATACCTTACTTAGCTAGAAGTTTTGTGTATTAACTGAAAACGAATTATTAGTTCGCTCCATTACATGATGTTAGAAGGTTAAATAAAATATAATTTAATTCCTGAGTTTTCTCTAGAGAAAGAATATGTCAAAAAACTCTAGAGTTTTTCCCGTGTGAATAAAATATGCTATAAATGTTACAACTAATAAAAAGACAAAATGGCATATTTTTAGTATTGATCCTAACATAAATAGAAATTCGTAAGTCCTATTCCCACCCCAATAAAAAATATATATTGTTGTTGTTGTATTCTTATATATCCGTTTATGTAAACAAATCAAATTTACATGCATAAATAATTATATATGAACAATTAAAAAAATCTAAAGTTGTATTTTGATTAGTAAGTCGTCCGAGGCATCTTATTGATCGTTTTCTTTCCGATAAGGTTTTACTTTCTTTGGTAGACACGGTGACGCACGCCCTGGATACCCTACCCTTCCCTCTCAGTTTTCCACTATCCTTCTTGTCCAGCATTTTATTATTTTTTGCATTTTGTTCAAACGTCCAGACCACAGTTTCATCTTGTTTGGTGCAGCATAGCCACATCTGGCTCTCTTGCACTATTAAACTCCTTTTTCAGTAACTCACTAGAAAATCATACGCTTATTTATAGGTACATCTTGCATAAACTCGCCTGAATTTATAATTTTAAGAAAATGCAGAGTAGTTATAACCATAACTTTCTATACATTAAACATGATTATAAATTTCAGATTTATATTTAATAAAATGTATAGAAAATTTTAGATTTTTGAATCAATTTTCTCCTAATTTTTATATGGATATTATGCTATACCGAAAATATGTGAGTGTGTAATAGAAAAAATTACGTTCATGGTACAGAAAATAACCTAATTTTCTAAAGTGTAAAATTTTGAGTTATGGATAAAGTGGGAGGAAAGTGACTCAAAATCTTAAAAACACACATTATGAGAAAAACGCACAGTTATAGATTTTTTCTCCACGGTATGAAATATTTGTTTACTATCGAAAAAATTAATTTTCTACTGTTCTGTTCTTCAATTTGTTATGAATAATAGATATGAGAAAATAGTTAAACGCCTTCTAATTTTTAACAGCAAAATAAAAATTTGAAATTTTGAAGCATTTTAAGGTTTTAGTTACCTTACTTAGAAGTTAGGTATTTAATTGAAAACGAATTATTAGTTCGTTTCATTATAAAATGTTAGAAAATTGAATAAAATATAATTTAATACCTGAATTTTCTCTAGAGAAAGAATATGTCAAAAAATTCTAGATTTTTCCCTATGTTATACATTTCAATGTGCATAAAATATGCTATTACAGTTAATACATAATTTAAAATACAGTTAATTATAATAAGATAAAATTTCATATTTTAGAAGTGATCCTAAAATAAATGTAAATTCGCAAGTCTCTTTCCCCCCCCCCAAATAAAATTCTACTATCCCAGGTTTGTGCTGTTAATTTTCTTTGGATATTTTTTAATAAATTTCTGATAGAAATCGCCAAACAATTCATTGATAACCTCATATTCATCATGGGCAGACGATATGACAGTTGCATAGCAGTCAAGGAAGATTATATTCCTTACTAAAGGCTAAAAAATTTTTTATGTCTAAACACCTGTTACATGGATATTTCGGACTTCAGTTGCATTGTGCTCCATCCTACTTTTTCAATAAAATTTTTTTTTATCCTGTTGATTTCTTTTTTGGTAAGTTTTGCTTATATTACTCTTGTTCTTACGACTTGTGGATCTTATGGTATTATTTTTGTTGATTTCGAAAGCTTTTGCACAACATTATATTTAAAAAAACCATTCGTCCTTAATTTTTGTACGCCAGTGTATATTTGTCCAATCTAGAGGCATGCAATAAAAACTCACATAGATTTCAAAAATCCCAAAATGTAATACGCAGACAAATTTTTAATGCCCACTGGTATGTGAGAAATGAAAATGTCACAAAATCAATAAAATAATCATCTTTAAAACTTTTATTAAGAATTATCCCCTAAATTCTTTAGAAAAATAAGCCTTTCCAAATATACCACCCTGAAAAAAATTGAAAAATATACCTTGTGTAGAAATAATAACCAAATACCACCGGCCTTGCGAAATATTACAAGACTGGTAGTCTTTAAAATTATCCCTCCAAATATGTTTTATTAACTAATGGTTAAGGGCTCTTTTCCCCCTCATAAACCCTCTCTTCTGCGGCATTGTTCGGCCGAACTCGTTCTCGGCTTCTCTGAGTCGAGATAAAATTCTTCTATACCAAAATGTTCCCAAATTCAGATTCCAAACTGCGTCCCCCCATTTGGTCAACCGAATCCAGTTCCCACCTTCCTTCACTACAATCCTAACAGTAGCTAGTGCACAACATTACCGTGAAAATAAATACTTCTTATGAATCTAAAAAAAATTTTAATATTTTAATATTTTTTTAAATTTTAGTATAACTGTGGCGTTAGACTATTTACAATATTCTCTATCCTAATCTCGGGAACTGTTTGGGAGTTTGAATTCCATAAAATTACAATTTCTTCCAAACCCAAATGAAATGTGATTAGGTAAATTAGATGAAAATAAGAAGTGTTTTGCATTCAATTAGAGATAGTAATATACATAAGCAAAATAGTAGATTTGAAAGGAAAGAGAAGGGAGATAGAGGATAACGGCAAATTGACAGATATTTTTAAATTGGATTGAAGCATCGTAATTAATATTTTGAATTAAAGTGACTCCTAGTTAAAATACTAAGATACGAATCGACTTTGTATTGCGAAGTGTTTGAATGAGAAAGAGGGATTTGGTAAGCTTTCCTTAATTTCTTTTCTTACTCTTTACCAGGTATTTAATACTTAATGGCAATGACTGAATTTAATTTTTAAAGTAATTTAAATCATTTTTTGTTGATTTTGGATTTATTCCTGACCAAATGTAGATACAAAGTCCAGGCTAACTTTAATTTTCAGCTAGAACGGAGATAAAACCCGGAACGATTGAACACTTTGAGAAACCAATCGCAACTACCCAGTTTCATCCTTGCTAACTGATTCAATAGGATACTCTCCTTCCCTAATCATCGGGTTACAGTGTCCTTCCTTACACGAGTAGTTCAAGCAGTTGAAAAATACCTATTGCAGACATTATACAAAGAAACTGGCTTTATCTTTGCCTCGATAAACAGTCATTTTTCCCGTTCTAGAACTTCTTTTACTATTTCCTTTGCATTTTTTAGTCTCACAGCACTATTTTTAATCACTGGCGACTTCAATTTTTTTTTCTTTCTATCCAATCACTTCATTGATAAAAAAATCTGCAGTGCTTATGAAATATCCACAATGAACACGGCTTAGAAAATACTCTAAATTTCGAACATGCAGGAATTATATGATGATATATAAATTTTAGGAAAAGCTGGAACTTGTTCAGAGCAAAACCACGATTAAACTAGGAAGTTTTTTTCAGAAGGTAATACTATTCGTTTCACAAAATGTAAAAATTGTAACTGAAGAATTAAGATATAAGACAAAAACCAAACCAAAAATAGACAAATAAAAAAATTGCATACTGAAAAGTGAATGATGATACATTGTACAAATTTAACTCTAAAAGAAGAATTGTAAATTATTAAGGAAAATAAATTAAATGAAAAATAAAAAGATTAAAAACAAGATATATTAAAAAAGGCGTAGATTGAAAAAAATTTAAAAAATAAATCTTTGAAGAATATACATATATATTATATTTTTACATTATCTGTTAGATTACTTTATTTAGATTACTTATTTTTAAAATACAAACCTTTAAAATAATTAGTTTAATTCATTTGTTCTTCTTAGTCGAATCATTATCAGTATAAATTTTTAAATCCATTAAAACATTCAAAGCACTTATGTCTACATTTTTTTACAGTTAATCAGGTATCACAGTATAAATAACATTACATTTATATCATTAACTCACAATAGAAACTTCTACAATACGTAATATGCAAACAAACGAATAAAGATTATACATGTCTTAATATCTCATTTTCGAAGCATTTCATTTCAAAATTTTTAAAGACACAAATTTGTTATTTTATTTCTAAAACAAAAAAAAAGGCAAAGAAGAATTTAAAATCTATTTAGTTCTATGTTTCATTTTTTATTTATTTATTTATTGTCAACAGTGCAGAAATAAGGAAAATTCTCAAAATTATTGAAAAGCATTAAATATTTTAGAGTAATACAGTGTTTCCAATCCAATATATTTGTTGTTGTTTTTTAATTCCAAAAATGTTTTTGAAGTGTGCAAAAAAAAAATCTCGTTTTATGTAAATATCTAATAATCGAAATTTTGAAAAAATTCAATTGAAACTTTGGTAAATAAAAGTACATTTGTCATACTTCACGTTCCAAAAATATTGTAAACGAGAATTCCAATTTCAAACAACTTTTTTAATATTATTGATACTAAAATTTCATTATTTACTATATTTAAACTGAATTTACTATTATCATACTTTAAACTGAATTTACAGTTTGAAGGTTAAAGTATTAACCTAGTAGGACTCGAATTTCTTACCCAGTGTTGTTCGAGTCCTTATTCTAACCAAAAATTGTCATTTTAGATACAGTTTCAGGTGCCGTCCTTGTTATCTGATATTGGCACAGAATTACGAAGTCCATTGCAAAGAGACCGTTATATTGCTCTAGGGATGCATTAAACAAACAAACTGTAAAATCTAAGCTTGAATATATTATATATTTTTAGTAAGTCTGTACTATAAAATAAAAGGAGGAAATTCATATAACTGGGTAATTACTTTTAAAAACTTGATCTCAAAACAATATTATTTTGGCTACATTATGTACTATTAATCAATATCTAAATTCGAAAAATTAATTAAACCAACTGTGAATTATAAAAATAATTTTGAAATTTAACTTCACAAAAGATTTTGTCATACAGCTTAAAGATATCAGTGCATTTTAAATTAATGCACATTTTTCCAGTCTAACCCACAAACTATTTGAAAGTTAAAAAGAATTTAATTTAATTATCAATTTAAAATTGTAAAGCCAATTTATAGAATGTATATGATTTTTCAAACATTATTTGATGAAATAAAGTTGAAGAATTTGAAAGAGATGTAAAAAATTTATTAGAATTTTTCCATAAAAAAAATCTATCAAATATCATAGTCTAATATAAGAAGAAAAAAAATTAAATTACAGAAATAGTGTAACGTCCACTACTTAATAATTTTAATAATTTTAACCAACAATAATTTAATAATTTTAACAATTAAATAAATTTTTGAAATTTTCCCCCTTAAATTTGTTACAACCACCTTTTTTCGCTCAATGAATACAAATACTTGATTTGTGCAAAGATTAATTTCCAAAAGATCTAAATTATTAAATATATTTCGGTAATCAGTGAAAAGATCAATTACTAGAAAATTAATTAAAGATGGAGAGATGGGAAGGGAAAAAATCTTGATAAAAAAAACCTCTATCATACTGATAAAAATTGCATTTTTAATTCTAATATATATTTTGATGATGCTACGAATGCTTACTTTTGTGTTCATTTACAGTGTCTTTCTGAATTGTAATCACCAATTTTAATTATAGTACTTGTAAGTTGTGGTAGATGGTGGACAATGTAAAAAATTTTGTATGATACACAGAGACTTACTATTAAATATTTTACAAACAATTCGCTTGATTTGAAAATGTTTTATATGTATTTTTAAAAATTTATTTATATCTGTAAATTTTTAGTTTACTTATGCTGTCATTTATATATGCTTAGAGTTTGTTATTTCACTCTTTAGAAGAATTTATCTTTTTATTGAAACGATGTTTATAAAAATAAGTTTTAACATTTTAAATGAAAAGAGAGAAGAAAAACTAAATAAAACTGATATTGAACTTTTCCCAGAATTTAGTTATTAAAACTTTCCCGACTTATTATTTTTTTTAAATGAAGAAGAAAAACTTAACTAAAGAATGTAAATTAATACTTTCTTGAAATTTAAAATAGGAAATATTAGTTTAATTATTATAATGTGCTAAATTAATTTTTTGTACGAACAAAAGAGTTTTGTTTTCTTTTGCAAAAGTGAGTTACGTATCTCAAATAACGTTTAAGCATTCGAACTATTGAAAAAATTACCAACAAAATCTTGTTTCCTAAATGAAAATCAAGCGCTTTGGAAGAAACTTATTTTTTCGATAAATCGGGTTCAAATTTTCATTCTTGTGGTTTATTTGTTAAGTTAGTTTATTCTCTGAAAATCGTGAGATAAAACTGCTACTGGCTCAATAATATTCATTTGCTTTTATATAAAATATAAAAAAAAATGATATAACTTAAACCCACTCTTTTTTATATGCACATAAAGAAAGTAGTGTAAATCAAATTAAAGTTGATAGCAAGAGAGAAAAGGAAAATAAAATTTCCAATTTTCAAAATCATTAAGAAAATTTACATAACTTAAGCACACTTTTTCAAAAGGCATTTAACATAAAGTATATTTACGCATTAATTATGCTCTGATGTATGCAACTAAATCCCATATAACTTAATTAACTGAATTAATCGTTAATTTGCGCATTTTATTTTATAATGGTACTAATTACAATATATTCCAACACTTTAATGAGCATTATTTCTTTGCACAAAGTAAAATTCGATCCCACTTTCGATCCTACCCTCTTAAATTTTCTAAATTAATGTCCAGAATACTTAGAACAATATCAAATACAAATACAATACAGAATAATTAGAACAATATTAAAGCAGCTTTATTTTAGCAAAGCAGAGTTTTAAGAAAATATTTACAAATATATTTCATGTTGAATCTAAACGTCTAAGAGAAATTAATGTTCCTTATACACAATTTCTATAAGAAGTTTCAAAACACTGTAGGAAGTTAATTATTCGAATTTCTTCATAATATATATATATATATATATATATATATATATATATATATATATATATATATATATATATATATATATATATATTATAGTGTTAAACAAAATGAAAATTGAATTAAACGATTAAAAGTATTGATGTCAAGAAGCTTGCTCTTACCTCTAATACAAATCGATAAATGCGAAAAATATGAATGTTATGTATAATTCACCATATACAACAGTTACATAACAATGTTAAATCAGCACTCAGTACTGAGAAACCAAAATCTAGTATCGGATAAACTAGTTTTGTCCTTATGAAAATCGAGATAACAATTGCTTTTCCAGATAAAAGCATAATCAAATGTCAAACATTTGAAATCATCCAACTTTCTAATAGGCTGAAGGGTTAGATAGTTAAAATTATTTGGATTGTAATAATGTTAAATAAAGCAGTAGAAACTTAGATTGGTTATCGTAATGAAAATCTACTCTTAAATTTTTGTCTTATCTGGGAATCTAGAACATACTTTCTTTATCTCTTATTTTAGTAAATATTGTAAATTACTGTTTCGCTTGATATACTCCTCAGTGTTGACTTTAAATTTGATGAACATCGTAATTTAAAAATCTAATGTTATCTATGGCTTTATATTCTCCTAAACAGAGTCTTAAAATGGTAGTTTTCAGATTTTATTTTTGGGATGTTTTTAGTATATGCTGAAGAATTAGAATTTAAATATTTTAATGATTTGTCTGATGAATGATCTATTAGTTAAGATTTGCTTTACAATCGGAGGGTTCTTAAATCCAATCATATAGAAGATTCTTCTAGCGTTTTAGAATTTCATTAATCAAAGATGAATATAACTCTTTTTTTTTCACTTTAAAATAAAATAATATTTTGAGATTATACTCGAAACTGAAAATGTTGATAAAAGTATTGTTTAAAAAAAAGTTTCATATCTACGTCCTTCAAAAATTTTCAATATAATTATCTTTTTAATACGCTTAAGCTAGAGTTTTGCCATTGGAAATTTCTCTCTTTTGGATCCACTCACTTCGAACATGGCTCGATTTTATTTTTCTGTTCGTCTACATCGAAGAAACCTATAAAAGACTTTAAAAATATAGACGTAAGCATTACTTTAATATCTCAAACTAGATAAACATAGAATGTTGGCGAAATTAATAGAATAAAAAAATATGGAATAAGACAAGCGAAAAACGAACTTTAATAATATATTAATGTTATTCTCATCCACGATAACTGAGAGGTGACGGTCACTCAAGGTGTGAGAAACAAGTTATGAGAGTGAGATATAGGATCAGGATTCGTTTTCGTTACTTGAGAGATGTTCAACTTTTCGAGGAATGTTGTTAATAACACTTGTATTACTCCAAGTGCAACTTTAGCACAAAATTTACGTTTTTCACCTATTTTTAATTACTGTAATCCTTACTCAAAACTTTTTTTTCACACAGAGAGACGATACAGCAATAATGTAATATTCTAACTTCAATATCGAATAAAAAGTAACATGTTTTAAAATACTACACATTTCTATTTGAATTGACCCACTTTTTCGTATACAAACACTCTCAGTTAAAAAAAAAAAAGTGATGTAAATAGCTTTCGATCCAACACGTAAATGAACAAATTTTTGAAGGCCATAAATTAAAAACTAAGGTGTGTTATCTTGGTAGGGTATCATCTGAATGACAGACAAAAGAGAAAAAATTCTAATCATAGGGCATGGCATATATTCGAATTCAAATCTTTCTAGTTACTCTCTTCGACTGTACCAATGTCTTTCATGTGGGTAAATTTTATGATTTCTCAACATTTGGGTACGACAGTGTTGGCAAGAATGTATGAACATTAACAAAATAAGTGTGCGATTTACCTATAGTGATTATAGAGCGGTTCTCATGCATCATGTTTCATCACTATTGTCGATATCACAAATGAGCGGGACACCAATGGTGGAAATTGTTTTTCTTAGAGTCCTCAACCCTTCCGAGATTTTATCTCTGATCATGGTTTAAAATCAATCTGAACATCGGATCTACTCTTGCTCAGGAGCAAATTAAAATTAATTAAAAAAGTTATTTAAATTGCTTGAAGAAATGTAAAATTCAAAATATTGCTGTAATTATGCATAAAGAATTAATACTTGATAGGTAAAGAATTTAAAGAGAAAATTTTTGATTAGTTTAGTTATTGCCGTCTCACTAGAAACAACACGAGGGCTGTTGGCGACGGACCTCGTAATTTTGAACCTCAGTCGACACCTCAGCGGGCACCCCCTCTCCTAACTTCCATACCACGCCATTGGGAGGATCTTGGGCCTCAACATATTAAACGTGCATCAGTCCCGGCTACACGGCAGGCCTTAAGTGGCCAAGGCTCCAACCCGAGACTCTACGCTTTCCTGAAATCAAACAAATCAATAGCTGTAATTTACAGCATTTGTACATAAGGTTCAATTAATACGCTGAATAAATTTGATCCAGATACCTCAGATATTTCTTTGTAATAATTAAAACTTCTTGTCTAAACAAGTCTTGAAATTTTTTACTTTTTTATTTTTCCTTCACAAAATTTTACCTCTCCCTTTTGCCGAATAATTTTACAAGCATATATTTCCAAATGAAATAAACAAAAACTTAAGAACGAAAATGCAAAAATATTATAGTTAAAACAATGTGAATGGAATGAATAAAAAATTTTTTTATCAACCTCGTGTAATTTGAGCTACGCTTCTTTTGTGATTCGTAAAGCAAGACAGGGGACAATCAACGAGTAAAAAATGGATTCGAAGCTTTAGATATTACAAATTTAAAAATAAAATATTTCGTTGAAATAACTTTCGTAAAAATTACATGGCGTTTTTAAATTTCATCTACCCAAAAGCCTAAGATATTTTGTATCTCCAACTGTAATTAATTATTTGTAAGATGCTTTATATTATTTTGCACAGGGATTTTTTTTAAAGCTATTAATGTTTTCATTATTTAAAAAAAACTGATTAAAGTTATTTTGTATGGAAAAAAAATATAATATGTATTATCTATTTTGATTCTCTATACCCTTAACATAATTTCCGTTCACTCATAAACAAACAAACAAAAAATTTAATTAAATATTTTCATTTATTATCGTTGCGCTATTTTACGTGGTTTTTTTTTTTTGTGGATTTTAACTTTCATTTATTTATTCATTTTATTCATTTATTCACTCTTCATGTGTTATTTTATACTTCATGTAATTTCTCATAAAGTTAATTAAGTAAAATAATCATATAAAAGAACATACACAACTCATCATGTTTATATAGAGTGATTCAAAATTTGTCATAACACTATTTAATGAATTAGCATTTTCTGAAATAGTTGTTTGGGGAACATTATTTTCAAATTGACTTTTTTAAAAAGTTTTCTTTGGATTATGAATGAAACTAGTAAACTAATGAGAAATTTTTATACCTATGTAAATTACTTTGATGAAACAAAATGCTATTCAATTGCTACTTCTTGAAGAAATCGATAAGAATCCATCGATTATGATGTGAATAAAACAAGCGAAGTAGATATTTGGAATGTTTGGAAGATTTAAAATTAGAATAAGAAATAGCGTATATATATATAAATTGATGAAACTACCAAAGATAAAATATACTCAACGTTATTTATGTCACCTCAATACTGAACGTCATTATTAAACGCTTCTGTTCACGTATTCCCTTTATATCAGAGTGGGTGTCGTAAGCTGTCTCGACACAGCAAATTCGCCACCAATTTTGATCCATCGTCAAATGACGAGGACGACACCCGAGTTGGTATGCCACTTTCTGCATCTGTGAAGAAGCCATCAAAAAAAAGAAAAATTAATTGTAGCCAAAGGAAGTGGTCTTTCGAGCATGCTCAATATCTTGCTTTCAGTATTTTATGGTACTGATCTAGAGGTGAAGAGCTAGAATGGTACAGACCTTTTTTTTTTTTTTTGGTAAAGAAAATTTGAAGGTTTTTATGAGGTTTTGTAATTTTTCTTTTTTTTTTATATCATATACAGAGGTTGGGATGCCAACTTTTTTTCATAATTATTCAAGTATTTGGGTAAGAATACCATATCCCCCCTTTTATTCAACGAATAGACAAGTTGAGTCATCCATGATTTAAGATAGTGATGCGAACGAACAATTGCAATTTCCAAGGTAGGCGTGGTTGAGGTAGGAAATACGAAGCATTTTGAAACATCAAAAAGCGAAACAAAACTTGTAGTACAAGCAGGGAAAAGGAAAATGGCAGAGATAAAAAAATTTTGGAGCATAATCAAAAAAATTTCATTATATCAAAGTCTTCTTAACAACTACTAAACAATGAAGTAAAAAGCAAAATTTCAAGACATGATAACATACTAAAAAGTCCTTTATGGACATGGAAAGATTAGATTTTCTTCCGCAGACCCTGCATGTGAAATACAGATATTATCTTAAGAAAAATTAATAAATGTTCCAATTTAGAGCAAGTATCATATGGGAGAAAATCACTTTACGATTTCTACTCTATGAAATTCCTACTATTAAATGTCTCGAAGATTTAAATAAAGAATTACTAGAAACTTCTAGTATGGAAATGGTTGAAATTCGTCGTTTTATAAGAAATGAAACACAGCCGTAATTCTCGCCAATGTTAAAAATTATCCTGCATTGAAAAACTAATATTCAAGGTAATAACATACACCTATATTTGGTTCAAAAATTTGAAAAAATGTTAATCTTTCAAACCGTGTTAGAAAAGCAGACATTATACCTAATGGAAACTGTAAGGAAACCATGAAGACAATGTTTTCCCATTCATGTAACATCTTGGTCCTTGGGGCGCATATTACCATCCCTAACTAGGAAAAAACTAACGGTGATTAAAAAAAAATATTAGTGATCTAATGTCATGTAATAAGGACTCGTCTGTCCTTAAAACGGAAGAAAAAACTGAATTGCTTAAATGTTCTATATTTTTTTATAATTTATTCTGAGGATAAAAAAAATCTGCATTCTTTCTTTTTTTTCTCTGTGTGTGTTGATCCTTGAGGAAAGGATTGAAATTATTTGAAGAAAACCTTTTTTTTTTTCTTTTCTATTTCAGTGATGAACTTTTTGAAATGGAATTGTAGAGGCCTAAAAATAAATCAATTTGATTAAACATCTCTCCCTTTTCTCAAACCGATTTTTAATTGTTCCAGGAAATGTTTTTGACAACAATATACTTTAAATTTTACCATCAAAACAACTCGTAGATTGGAGAGAACAGACAGACCAAAAGAAAGATTGCTAATTCAATACTAAATAATATTTCTTCCCATCAAATTCATTAACATATAACTCAAACGTAAGAATTAGAAACATTTGTAGTTAAAATTGAAAATCAGTAACTTCTAATTTTACATGATTACTATCTAATACACAAGAAGGCTAAGCATCTCATCAAGAAAATATTTTTTTAAAATCACTAATAGATCAGGCCTTCATTTTTGGCGTACAACCTCTACATCCGATATAGAGATCAAATCATTTTTCAAAGTATAACAATTATTTTGTTGATTGATTACAATGAATTCTAAATTTATTATCCTGAATATCTTTGTTCCTAATCAAAGAAATACATATATAAAGCTTCCTTAATATATCTCCTAATATGTTCATCAACCTTTTCGGGATACACTAGTAGCTATATTTTATACAGCTTATTTGACAACAATAATTGTCCCGTCTCTACAGAATTCTCGTTATTTAAATAGGATTAGTGACTTGTAAAAAAGAGTTCAATTGGACAGAAGTAATGAAACAAGTACAATTTATACTGAATAAGAATATTACAAGACAAATCTCACTGACACTCTTTCTACAATAGTTAAAAATAATATTCGAGAATTTCGATTATCAAAACAGGTAATTTCCAACATGGTAGAACAGTACCTATAATAATTTCTTCAGACTCGAAAAATTTTTCCGAAAAAAGTCCATTTATGATATATTTTCTCGAAACTATGGAATGAATATAAGCAATATTCAAGCAAACTTGGATTTCACAAAACTTAGATCGAAAAGACAAAGAGAATGTATTGTGACACAGTATGTAGCAATGTATCTTATCCAAGAATCTTTTATAACAACCTTAAGAAATTCTCTACTCATAAAAATCCAGAATCAAATTTACATATTCTTCAAGTAAGTAATAGATATATCACTCAACCTCAAATTCAGGTCAATATTTTCTCCGATTTTATTGCATCTGATAGTACTTCCCATTAGCAGCTACCATTAAATTTTCTCTCGCAAAAGAGATAATCTACTTAACAAACCATTCATAAAGCTATTCAAGCTTCCAAAAACACAACTCTGGGTGCATATCAGATTACAGCCACTTTCCTCGAAAATTTAAATTATACCTAACGCACAGTAATTTAAAACTATTTTTATTACTTCTTAAAGGATTCAATAGCATTTCAGTCTTATAAACATGCAATGGTGCTTTCGATTCCGAAATTCTGCTTAGATAAACGTAAAATGTCTTCACATCGAACAACAGCTTTAATTTCGGTGGGTTTTTTTTTTTTTTTTTTTGAAAAACATTCGAAAGGATTTTGCTGGACTCAGCTCTCTTATTTTCCGACTGCAGAGTAAAAATCATCATTATGTATATATTCCATTTACAGACAGCATCACATACATAAAGTTATAGGGGAAAAAAATTCTTTGTGGGAATAAACTTGGATATAAAACTAGTACATACGATTCAGTTTATATGCATGGCCTTTTATATAAGTGTCTTCAAATTGGAATCACAGGGGAAATGGCACTATGTATCCATGAATTTCTCACATCAAAATCATCACAAATTCGATGAAGGGGCTGTCTCTCATCAAAAAAAGTATTCAGAAGGTTGTATTTCAAGGCAATGTGGTTTCTTCGTTATTATATACAATCTACAAACATGATATTTTTAAACAGACACAGAATGCTCAATATATGCCTATGATATCTTTATTTGCTCTGCTCTCATCAGTCCCCAAAATTTTATTTGTAAGAAATTGCAAAATATTTTGGAAAGAATAATGCAATGGGCACGATTATTGGAAACTCAATTTATACTCTGGTAAAAGTACACTAGAGGAATTTTCGAATAAAAGAATTCAAATATGTCCTAGTACTGCGTTGGCTGGATTCCCATTCCCATGGCAGTTGTGAGGCACTGGCGCCCTCTAGTTATATAGAGCTCGTCAGCCCCCGAGTCAGAAAAGGCGAAACTCCCGAAGGCGTAAGACGCATTGATGAGCGTTAAGCTCGCAGGGGAACTGTTAAGTCCATTCTATGTTTCCTTTGTGTTTTGTGAGAGTTAAATATTTATAAAAATGTGTCGTCCAGTAATAAAAAATGAATCATATGAAAAATAAACTTTGAAAAAATTAATGGCCTTAAAAATACGGCACGTAAGAATTATGGCCCGAAAGCTAAAAATTTATTCAAATTAACCAACTACAGCATTTGCAATACTTTTTTTTTTATTATTATAACTGTCATATCATAAGCAAATGGTCGGATAACCAATTCAAACTTTTCAATACTAGTACAATACAAATTAAAGTTCTCAGAATTGCGTCGAGTCTTTCACAATGAACACCAAACAATGTGGCCCCAAAATTTGATAAATATAAAATTCTCTTAGAGAAACTACGTAAGACAGTTGGAAAATAATTTTTTTTTATCTCTCAAATATCAAATGGTACCTTTTCTCCTATGCATCTCAATAGCTCTAGGACAATAAATCTGAGAATCGTGGAAGCGAAAGAAACATCATTATGAAATTTTTAATTCTTTGAACATTAATCGAGAACAAATTGTGTTGATACCTAGACTGATAAATGTTATGAAGCTTCCGTGTGAGATTCTTACAGATAAATTTAGATTTCAAGATAAAAGTTTACCATTTCCTATTTATAAGTGAATTTTTTGATGAAATAGTGAGTCTTAGTTATACCGAGATTTTTTATAATAACAATGGATGCTTCAAAAAAAACCAAAATATAACATCTGCAGCAGGTATCATGAAAACTGCCTCCTTAGGTTACAAAGTATAACATATTAATTCTATCTTCACAGCAGAAGCACTAGCCGTACGTCAAGCTTTAGATGATCTAACTGAATTTAACACAGATCTGTTAATTCTTACCGATAACTTTTCTGTGCTATCTGTTCTGAAAAATTACAATATTCAATCACCAAAAGTCCAACAAAAAATAACCAGTAAGCTGTTTATAAGCAGACAATATTGCTTTGGATTCCGGGAGATTGAAAAGTTTTTGGAATGAACAGGCGGATTATCTCGGAAAACCGGTAATGGAGTCTAATGTATACATCGACTGAATTATTCCAGAAGACATTAATAGCATTATTTTCAGAAGCAAAATGAAAAGAACCAAAGAAACCTTTTCATAAAGAAAATATTTCGAAATCACCGGGAACATCTGTGGACCAAACTCCAGTAGAATAAAAAGCAGAGGAGAAGAAATACTAAACACTCGAATCTTCAGCAAAATGATCATAGCTTCCGCTCTCTCACACAAATTCAATTTAAATTATAATAAAAAAAAATGTCGATTCGACTATTTGGAGCATTACATTTATTTTTTGTAATAAATACGCGTCCTATAGAAATCATCTCTGGAATATACTCATGATAAACCCATAGAGCAATATTACTCTCAGAGCGCTTTTGGAAACAAAGTAGCTAATGCACATGTGTCCAGAGCATTGTTTCAAAACATAAAATATTTTGACATCTATCGAATTAAAAGAACATTTTAAAAGGAGTAATAGCCCTTGCTGCTCTATATCTCACAAAATCAATCAATCAGTATTCTACAAAATTCTTATTGTTGTATTTAGATGTAAAGTTATAATATTAAATGTAATTTGAAAATGCAATTGTTGATTGAATGATTTGTGTCGTTGCTTGATTAGTTCTAGTAATTTATCAGACTGAAGAGGAATCGGATAGAATTTTAATAATATGCATACAAAGTCAATTTATTTTCGTTTTAAAGCAATGCAATACCATATTTTACAACAATAATAATATACATACTTTGCTTCAGTTCCTTGCATCACAAAGTTAAGTTGAAGTTTGTAAAATAATATTTAAAATTAATAATGTTTATTTATTGTAAGAATCATAATTAATTTTTATATGCCTCATCAACTGATAGATAAAATTATATAAAATAATAGTTTTATATAAATATTATTACATTAAACATATAGTACTAATTAAGATAAGCATAATAAAAATTATGTGTACGTTAATTTCTGAAAACAATACTTATCATGCATTTGAAGAAAAAAAAAACGTATATCTCCACGTGAGAGTGAAACGATTTTAGCATATGTCACTCAAAATTAAAAAAAAAAATTTGGAAATGTTACGTTATCCACACGAAACAATCTGAACTTTTTTTAAAATTTAATCATTATTTTTCCATATGCTTTTTAAGATTTTATTAGAATTTGTCTACTAGTATTTGAAACTGAAGTTCAAATATAAAGATTTGGAGAAAGAAAAGTGTAGAGTGTCCAAAAAATGTCCGATTCTAAGCTGGTGAGATTTTTTGGAGAAGTGATAAAGTTTGTGGATAACTTTAACATTGAACAGGATGAGAGTTTTTTAGTTCAGTCGGAATGTTTTAAGAAAAAATGGGAAAATCCACGATTGATCTACAAACCGTTCGGTAGCAGCATGCCTATTCAGCGAATTTCTTATTCTACAAAATTAGCAGTGATTACTCCAAATAAAAATTCAATCGAATACCCATATTTTCACAGTCGTAATTTAAGGTACATAAACTGTTATGAAGAATTACGGAAACGAAACTATGAATCGTCGAAAAAAATTAATATCACTGGTTGGGAGACAGAAAAATGGTGTGAAAGTAAAGCCACTATTTCAGGTAACAAATTTCAAATGATGCCAAAATCATTTACAAAGAACATGGTAACGCAATTTTAAAAAATTCTATGTCATTTTCTTAAAAACACCTGTCGCTGTAAGCTAACGATTGGGAGGCATGAATAAGAGAGCACGTGACTTATGCATTTGTAATTTACTAGGTAATGTATCCAGATTATCAAAAAATAAGCTAGCCAGAATGAAATCGATATCAAATCCAAAAATCGCTAAATTTGGTATGCACCCGGTGCTTCCCTCCAGCCCATTAATTTCCTATATGGTATAGATTCTAATGTACTCGGCTTTTCGAATGTTATGAACAATTTTTTTTAAAATAATTTTGTTTATTCATTGTTTTATAATGATGTTTATCATATAATTATAATCTTTAAAAATAAATGTGGTACTTTCATTTATAACCGAACCACTTTGCGCCTTTCTGACCTTACAGAACTGTCTTGGAGCGATGCCTTGCCAGTAAGGCTCGGCTTCGTTCTGACGATAGTTCAAATTGTAAATCGATCCGTTACATCGACCGTTAAAACGACAAGGAATTTTCACGTACAATGAATATAAAAATTTGAAATTTGCCGTGAAAAGTAAAATCTAATTTTAGCCCTCCTCTTCGTGACAAAAAATGAAACCACTAAATCGTGCCCAAGGTAAGGCTGCATTGAAGAAGGTTTATAATAGGATTGCCTATTCGGCGCATCTGCCTCGCGTTTGGGCACCATTTTGTTTTCTGTCTCCGGAGCGGGGACTAAAATACGATCCAACCGGCTTGGTGACTTGAAACCGAACTGTCTATATAGTATTCGTTTTTGTCGGGAAGAGAATGGTGTTCATTCGCAAACGTAGTTTGTTGAGCTCTCATTCCTTTCTTCAGTGCTGGATACAAACATTTTACAGTAAATCATACCATTTTGTTGATCCTGTCATTCATTGCCATATATAATCTATTGAGGGGTAGTGAAAAATGACGAAATAAACGCCAGAGAGCCATCAACATTAAGATTTTTATTTATTAGAATTCATGCGCGTCGCCTGAACTGGAAAGATAAAACGCTCCCTGCTATGTTATATATCATTTTAAAATGTATGACTGCTGTTAGTAATAACCATTTTCTATAATGAAATGGGGAAACCATTATCCTTTTTTGCATATTTATTACTTAAAATGCAATAAATATAACTGCTTGTTTTCTAAAATAGATATTTTTGTTGTGTTCCTGTCGGGAAGAAATAGATCAAACGGTTTTGAAAGTAGTTATATGAAAACAGAGTATCACGGTAAGAACAAAGCCGAAATGCGCCAAGTTGGCATTTAAATTGCGTGGTATGGTTACAACAAAAAAATATCATAAATAAAGCTCGTGAGAAAAGTTTTTTTGTTGTTGCTGCTATTATTGAGTGCGTGAGACTCGCGATTTGAAATCTTTTGACAGCAGAGAAGTGGACTTTTTTATGTTGCTTGTACTTGATTAAGAATATATATATATATATACACAGAGATTGGTACTTCCCTGTTATAGCGATGCCCGTAACATTACGATTATTCCAAGATCGTTGCCGAACTCTTGTAGCCTATCTTGTGATATAACCTACCTTGGCTATATCTCTTAGTCGATTGACTATTCATCACCGGGAGCCGCTGTAACAGGGAAGTACCAAGGGATTTTAACATTTTGGGCCTTTTTTTTTTTTAGAAAGTGTTTAGTTTATTATGATTTAAATTTATGTTTTGCGTTTTAAAATCGCCATTTCTAAAAGTAATCATTATTCAGAAATTTAGAAGAAATGTTTTAAAAATGGTGAATTCATCGAAAATTTCAAAAAATCAAGAATTTTAAAAATGTAGAAAGTGTATTTTTTGTAATTTAAAACTATCTTAAGCGTTCTTAAAATTATTTATTTCTTTCAGTTTTAATATTTTTGATCCTTTCTGTTGTCATATTTTTTTAAAAAAAATTATTTGCATATTGTGTATTTTTTTTTCATGATTTATATTATGTTGCGCGTTTTAATAATACTGTTTATAAAAGTGGCCGTTAATCTGTAACTCGGACGAAAGTGTGTTTTAAAAATGAAATTCTTTGAAAATTCCGAGAAAGTAACATATTTAAAAACGTAGAAAGTGAATATATATATATAAGCCGTATTTGCTCAAATTATAAATGCACTGGCCACTTTTTCATCAGTCGAGCACAAATTTCCCCAGCATCAGATTTATTTCTTAGCGATGACACAACAAGCCAACATGAACAGTTTTGAAGATGAAACACCTCATTTACGCAAAATAAAACTCTCATTTTATTCAAAATTACTTTTTAATGAAGTAATGAAATATAAACTAAATAAAAAAAAAAAAAGGATTAAATATATTCAGTAATTGTTTTACAGGAAATGGTTCCGGTTACTATACGTCAACAGGAAATTATTGCTACATCAATGATGGTAATTGAAACAATATTTGGCCAGTTATCATTTAATGAAACGGCACTGTTAATTGTTCGAAAGATAAAAGGGAGTCTTATTCCAAACGAGAAATACCTAACTAGTAAATACAATATATTATAGGATTTTAATTTTAATGTTTATAATTCTACCCACACATATATGATGTAATGTAACAAGTTACAGAAGTTTGAAGAAACGAAGATTTTGAGCGATTTTGCAGAGAAACGATATAGAATTCTCTCCCCAATTTTCATATTAATTTCTGTTTCGTTAATTCTTATTGGCAGCAGTTTTTACGATCAGTATTGGTTTATAGAAAGGCAAAATAGACTTTTCTTTTTATAGAAGTGTTTCTTATAGTAATAATTCATATCGTACCTGTTTCTTACAGTGATATCTTCTCCTAGACTTTGGAGAATCGTATAACAAAAGTGACCAAGTCCTGAATTCTCCTAAAAAGAAATCCAATCCTGCAGTTGACCTGAGCTCGAAACTAGAATCATTAACTCCAAGTTCGAAAGATTTGACTGATACACGAGCTTTACCATTTCCAAATACTCCCCTCAAGTTCTCAGGAATTTTCAAACACGGGAGAAAATCTGTCAAAAGGAAGTATGAATACAACGACTCTGATTTCGAATCCTTTGTTCGTGAACTTGTCATACAAGTGACTGAAGACTTGACACTCTCGCAAGAAGCTGTTGTTCATGTTGAAAACATACTCATGCAAATGGTTGATGCTATAGTTAACAAAGCTATGAAACTGGTAGTTTTGGGAAAGAGAAAAACGTTAACAATGACCGATTTACAAATGGCGATAGAATTGACTTTACCACCTAAATTAGCCAATATGGCGATTCGCAACGCAAGTCTGGTGGTTTTTAAGAAATGCAATTTAACTTATTATTGATAGTTATGCTTAAAATTAAATCGTACGTATCAGATAAGCAAGGCATTTTTCACAATGTCTCGTTTTGTAATTCATGTCTTTATTTTTAATTTTTATCGAGGAATTTATATTGTATATTAAAATATTTACTGTATCCAAACAAGAGGCTGTAAAACATTTTCAAATTATTGGTGGATCAAAATAAATAAAAGTATTAAAATACCTTGAGTTTATCTTCATATACAAATATTTTTTACTCGTTTATTAGTTTAATAATGAGAGTAAAATATGTTTCTTAGAAGATTAATTTTGGATCATAGCCAGAAAAGAATTTGCACAATTTTAAGTGATTTTAAGGTGAGATGCACAATTTTAATTTATAATCATAATCCATGTAATGATAAGACTTATATAATAAAAAAAAAAACAATCGAAAGTTCTATCCAAAGTTTTACACAGAACAGATTTAGCCACCCAAGGTGCACTTTTTTTTATAATTATTATTAAATTACTCCATTAAATATAAGAATTAAAATGAACGATGAAATATCGAAATGGACAATAATATATATATCTGATATTAAAATTAAAGCAAACTATAAATTATTAGACTGAATATATTTAAGTTAAATGTAATCAAAATTGAAGCGAAAGATAAATTATTAAATTGAACATTATACAAGCTACATATAATTAAAATTAAAACAAACTATAAAATATTGAAAAGTGTTCTGGTACTTCAAAATTGATCCACTTAAAACAATAGTCCCTTAGGTGGCTAATAATTACGTATAATTGAATATTTTCTTTTCCATTGATTTATTGCGTTTAATATCATGAAATTTTTTTTCTTTTTATATGTCAATTACACTAAAGGCTAATTATATCAATAATGTTTTAACAATATTGCATAAATGGAATTTATAGTTCATGCTATAATTTTATAATACGAAATAATTACATTTAACATATGATTTTAACTGTTCGAGACATGTATTCAAAAAAATATTCGATATTTTTTATTCATAAAAAATGTTCACAGTTTACAATAACTATTCTTCAAAGCAGTTGCTTTGAATTGCCACAATTTTCTCCCAATGATTTGCTATCATCAGAAGCAACGCCGGAATGCCTTTTAAGATAGCTTGCAGTTGGTACGCTCTATTCTGCCTGATGTCTTGTCTGGACTGAAAACTAATTCCTTTTAGAGGAAACTTCAGTGTTGAGTTTGTCCGAGAAACTCTTTATAATACGTGAAAAACGGGCGAATGCGTTATCATAATGGGACAACTAACTGCCCACATGTCCAGTTGCTTGCGTCTCACGTGAAGGCAATACCTCTTGGTAGTACTCCTTGGTGATGGTTGCGCCGTATGGTACGTACTTTGAATGAATCACACACTGAAATGAAAATGAAAAAAAAGCATCAGCAAGGCTTTAACATTGCTTCTGATAAACTTTGCTTTTTGGGCCTTAATGTTGTCGGGTGCTTCCATTGTAATGACCGATACTTGATATATGGAAAATACCATAAATGCATGACTCATCACCATGATTCGTTGTATTCAGGAAATTCGAAAAAGTGTTAACAGTCAGATCCAGCTCTTCCTGTACGTTCTACAAATAGAGTTACTGTTGTTCGACCGTTAGCAGCTTTGGCACGAACTTCGCTGAGGCTTTTCTGCATCTGAATAAAATTTTGATAAAATTGATAAAAATTTTCTGTCATTTCGTGAAAAACTAAATTCTGACTCACTTAGACTTCCTCACTCATCAGCCTTCTATTGGCAGGAAAAATTCACGCATGCTCTTTAGGATCACCTTCATACCTAAACCCAATCCCCAAGCATTTGTTTAAGCGCAAAAAATTACGGCCGGATAATTTTTGAATATGTCTAGGACCAATGCAAAATAACGTGATTTGAATGTTTAAGAATGAATTAAAAATATTCTAATATAAAAGCTAGTTTATTTATTTTACATCCAGTCGCTCATTGACCTTGGGTAAGGTCATTTTGATATTTTTTTAATTGAGCTTCCTCTAATGTTAGCGGTAGCTAATGAGAGAGTCGTGGTATGTTCCTCAAGAACGCCTTGACGAGCTCATCGGGGATTAATTAGAGCGACAAAAGTCACTCCTAGGATAGACAGTCGCTCTACTCGGTCCACAAATCAGCATTTGCTTAAACCAACAAATTTATAAATAAATATTATCCTAGATCTAATAATAATCTGGAACCGGTAGTAAGAATACAAGAATATTTACCAATATGTTAAAATAATACAATTTACAGTAATTTCATATTCAAGGCTGTGAGAAAATTAAGTTTTAGTTAAATCAAGGGAAATATCTTTAAAAAAATTAATATGCACTAAATTGCAATCTAAACTTCGAAATAATAACTAATTCTAATCAAATATTTTTAGTTCATTATTAATTCGTTATTTATGTATTACTTTGTTTAGTTATTAATTCTTTATAATAATTACTTTGTTTAGTTATTAATTCTTTATAATAATTACTTTGTTTAGTTATTAATTCCTTATAATAATTACTTTGGTTAATTAATAACTCTTTAGATTTATTGGTTAAGTTAGTTATTAGGACCTTAGAATTATTAGTTTTGTTATTTTTTTTATTAGTTCGAGAAGAGATCATATTAGTTATATTTTGTGAAGGAAGTTTGTTAGAGAGGGGAAAGGCAAATGTTTAGTATTTTTGTAATGCTGAGAAATTCATAATATATGTGTGTGTGTGTGATCGCAATTGGCTATTTATTGAACAGTATCCATAATAGCAAGAAATAAATGTAATAAAAGTGGAAGGTATATTATGATAAATTTATTGAGCGCTATTTTAGTTAATTTTATTATTTTTTTAAAATTAAAACTAAAGAAAAAATAATTGTGAAAAACATAGTTCGAAATTCATTTTTGACAGGTTTTTTTTTTTTTTAATCTTTGGTACAAGTATTTATAGATGTTATCAATAAAGAAGGCATGATTTACTATAGATTTTTCTCTCGCTAGAGATTGACTTTTCATTAAGACATCTCTAACCCTCGGAAACCTACACTGATAGCTTCAAATGAGTGAGATGATATACTATTAAAACAAGTCCGAAATAAATCCTAATGGACAAATAATGGATAATATTAGATTTATAGTTCGAAAACTATTTTGAGACATCCAATTTAAAAAATATTTAAATAATAATAAGTAATTTTTTTTTCATATTTTTTTGAAAAATGACATGAGACTTATAGTTCATTTATTAATTGATTATCAATTTGAGTAAAATTTATTTGATTATGTACTCATTTTAATTAATAATCTTCAATTAATACTGGTTTAACTTAGTACGATTATTTCGCCTGACTTCATTATATTTATTATTATATCACGTGTGTAAGATATTAAAAGCATGAAAGTTGCATAGTCGTATCGTTAATTATTTGCATAACTGCCTTTTTTCTGGAATTGATAAAATCTCCGAAGCTATTACTGTTAAATATTTAAGATCTAAAAAAAATTTCAATATATTTTGAATGGTGGACTTCCGTTTTTTCTCTTTCTCAATAACATTAGTTAACACAGCTGCATATGTAAATATAAACGCTGAAAACATCTGCGACGCAAGTTAATGTAAGGTCATGGATTGCCCAACTGCGCCATCAAAAAAAGTAAAGCCCTTTTTTCTCCTCTGAAAATGGTGTTCGAAACCGGAAGCAAAATAAGACAGAGGGCGAGGGGGAAATCTGTATATAACACACGGTTCCTTTTCATTTCGCCTTGTTTCAATCGGGCTTATTTTTAGAACAGCGGTGCATTCTTTTTGGTCAGTTTAAAAGTATCTAGACTTCCTTTTGGTAACATATATGGTCTTTTATTTATTCGAAAATGGGGACAGTGCAGAAGATCTGTTTCTTAAGCGGTGCACGTTTTTTAGATGTTTCTAGTCATGTGGTGCATAATGTAGTGATAATAAAATGGAGTTCATTTCTACCATCAATATGATTGACTAATTCATGAATCATTGATTGAAAAATGCAATTCAGAAAACTAATTTGGAATATTTTGGTCGCTTAACGAGAACATATTTGCTACTTTGTATAATCATTCATTGCAGTAAAATTGAAAAATTGTCACATTATTATTTTCTTAAATGAAATTGTCATTACATTGACGATCTTGATCGCTGCTCGGCATAGTCGATAGCTTCACGCTCCTCAATATTAAAATGGAGTCATGGATTTGAGTTCTGGTTCTTTTCTGGTTCTTACCAAAGATCATCGCGTGAAATAATAAAAACTTATGTATGTTTAATCGAACTTCATCTTAAATACTTCGCTTGGGATAATAAGAAAGTTTAAAGAACGAGCAAATACATAGCTCAGGTATCGTACTTAAATCTTGACCATTGTTCAAAATTTTGAAATTTATACATGCAATTAAATTTTCATTACATTTATAACATGACTTTCTTTCCGCAACGTAAAAAATATCTTGATTTTTTACCTCCATTGATTACCTCCATTAGATGTAGGAAATTCTGTGAATTACTTTTTTGTATTAATCGCTTGAACTATTTTAAATCTTATTGCAAACAGGGACGTAGGCAAGGAGGTTTCCTGGGTGTCTACTGAACATCGCCATTTTCTCTTCCTCCGAAAAATTTCAGAATATTGTAGACTCTTCGATAAATGAGCTTGCTCTATTTTATTTATTAAAATAGCATTTTAATTTTCAAAATTTTCTTCAAAAAAAAAAAAAAAAAAAAATAGCGTAGGTGCTTGTTCATGAGACAAAGAATGTGGAGATTATGTATATATATATATATATATATATATATATATATATATATATATATATATATATATATATATATATATATACTCTTTCCATATATATATTTATATATATATATTTTTTCTGTGGTATTTCCAATATTTTTTCACTATTAGGAAATAGAGAACATAAAAAGTACTTATCTTCTATAATAATTCTTTCAATTATTTATAAATTTTGGGTCTTTTAGCCACTTATGATTATTACTATAAATAGAACACTAATATCATTGTAAGTATTCCATATTCACAATAACATAATGAAATTGATATAAAAACTTGGTTTTATACTACAATTATTATTTAGTTTAACTATTATTATAAATTTAATTAAATAACTGACATTAGCTGATGATTACCTTTATATCTAAATAAAATGAACAAAACTATAAAATAATTAAATTAATTGCTATAGTAAATTGAAAATGAATGCCCACAAAAAGATAATTTTTGGTTTTTGACCCTGTTTCTTCAGTCAAAATCAAATTTCTTGATGATTAAAAACAACTGTAAAAAATGTGTTTGTAAAACAAAGTAGAGAGCATGCTATTTTTATCTACTTCTTTTACTGCTTATTTTATTTATCTATACCTTATCGTCAGATTCGAATTCTTGGACTACTTGTCCCCTTTCCTTTCACTGAAATGTCATTCAAAAGTCCAAAAAAACCCTTATTGTGACATTTAGGGTCAAAATTCAAGAAAGTTCTTTGATCCTGAATAAGCTAAAAGTGGAAAAGATAGAATACTGCAGTGATATTTGAGCCTGGAGAAGCTTCAATTTATTGCTTTAGCATAACATCTAAAATTTGGAGCTCATTATTCAAGCCTTTTTCGAAAGATTTTCTAGTTTTATAATTTCGCTTCGTTATAGTTTGAAAAGATTAAATTCATTTTAAAATGTCTCCTCGTTTCTTCAGTAAAACTTACATCAGACACACTTTCCCTACAGTGCTTTGTAAACTCCCTATCAGCATTTTTTTTTTTTTTTAAGATTTGGAAATTCATTACTACCTTTTACAACAGAATTTATTTAAATTATTATTTTTGAGCAAACTTTTTAAAAATGTTAGACGTATTTTCCCCCCGTTTTGTTAATTTGCTGTTACGATTAATTTCTTGATTTGCACTAAATTTCGCAACATTTTATGCTTTAGTTTCTTATAAACACTTCTGCATTCAACACTGGTGCCAGTCATCTGTTTGCTGAGATTGGAACTGAATCTAGTATATATTTGTTCTTGTGACTCAGATCTCATTTTGAAGTTGTTCAGATTAATATAATTTTCTAATAATCTTTGGTTGAGAAAGCGAGAAGGTTTCTGTTCCTCATTTGTAATACCAACATTAATTTTTGATTATTCTTATCTAAGAATAACTATACTTTAAAGATTAGACTGCCTGATTTCTTAATTGACTGATTGCTAGGGGAATAAGCTCTTAGATATAGAAATCAATTCAATAATTTGAGATAACTTTTATGAATATCTTATTACTATATAGAACGAGTTGAAAGCAAACATTTCTCGCTTATTGATTAATAGTTTATTAAAGTCATATAAGAAGTCACAGAAAGGGCAAGGGAACAATGGACCTTGTAATTGTGAATCAAGGTCAAGTGGCGAGAACAACAACTGATCTGGCACCCTTTCTCCTATCCTCCACACCCTACCAATGTGAGAACTTTGAGTAGTGATAGATTTAAAATGAATTAGCCTTGCTACAGACGGATCTTTCTTTGAATCGATTAAAATAGATCGACTGAGATATCATTGGTATCTCAGCAATCCCGGTCGATCATTAATTATGAATTAATAGCATGCGAAAATAAGTTATGTTATATTATGGTATTTTTAATCGCAATCTTATCCAATTTGTAAGATTACAATTTTTTGTTGGTATCAAATTTATAGTAGTTTTCCTGGGCTGCGCGTTGCATAACTCCGATAAATGCTAAAAAATAGCACGTAACAAATAACGACTTTCGTTGTTCTATAGGCGAAAACCATCGGACGCAATGATAATTGAACAAACCTAGGATCCAAAATGTCTACAAATCACCAAGCTCTGAGAAGATTATGGTCGAAACCAAAGCGATTTAGCGGATATGGATGCTTATATCGGAAGAAATTCATTGGACCTAGAAAATCTCCCAAGCCAAGATAGGATAAATGCACAAAGACTACTGGATACAAGAAGAGACCTAACAGGTACAATTTTGGAACTTTTTCCGTGCCCAGAATGCAATAACCATGGCTATTATAATGTTTACTTCAGGAAAATGGCTAAAAGATTAGGATTTAAAGTCTTTTCCCTCCCAAAAAAGAAAAATGTTCAAAACCGTTACTGAAAACTTTATTTTTCGCTCCCCAGCTAAAAAAGCGAAAACCATTAAAGTTTGCAGAACAACCTAAAATCCCAACATCCAATAAATTTGAACAACTGAAAGATCTCACTGATAAAGACCAAACTGCCACACCACCCCAACCTTCTGCCGATAATGAAAAAATATTCAATACAATACAATAGGAATTCAGCATTTTCTCCCTACTCCCCTACCCCAACGCCAAAGAAATTTTTCACTGATTAAATATATTTCACTAAATTATCTCGTTTTAACTGCTCTTCACTGGGATTTTTTTTTTTTTTTTTTTTTTTTTATCTAGCCCTTACAAATATCTTTGCATTGGGTGTACGGATAAAAGTTCTGAAATAAAATTGCAGAAGCTGAGAGAAGTTGAAAGCTCAACAAGAGCTAGGTATTTCGAAAAAGAGATAACTACGTACTAGGCTATTACAAATCATTTCTCCGATTCACTTAATTAAATGAAATTTTTAAAAATTCATTAGTTCTCTTAATGTTTGATAACAAATGATAAACATTGATAATTTTCTATTGTTACAAATCCTTTATGATTAAGAAATGCTTTCATTATTTTTTGTTAGTCTGTTCTCGGCTTACAATTGAAAATGTTATTTTAATATTTGATTAAGATTTACAATATGTGAATTACGTTTTTTCCTCTAAAAGTACATTTTAGTTCATCGAAAGAGTGTAAAACAGAAATAAATTCAATCTAATTCAAAACTTTTATTATAATTCCTAATTTCACTCAAACAAAAAAAGAAAGAAAAAAATTTGTTAAGGCTATTTAAACTGAAATTAAAAAATAATTTATGTGTAGATGTCTTTTGATAATTAACAATATAAATAGAACGTTGAATTGTGTTTTTCAACTTAATAACTTGTTAGAAAGCCTGATAAAAGTATGAAAAGAACAATTGTTTGATAACTCAAAAACAATCACTCCATTTTTTTAAAAAAAGAAAATCCATCTTACATTCATTTATTAAAATAATTGAATCCTAAAAATAAAAACATAGAGAAAAATTGCATAAACATTAAGAACAAAGGAAGAAAAAACAATGAAAGACAACAAAATATAATTGAGAAAAGAAAATCTTATGCAAAATTTTACAAAGAACAGATTTAGGCACCTAAGGTGCGCTTTTTTTATATAGTAATTATTAAACTACTCAATTAAATATAAGAATGAAAGTAAACGATGAAATATTGAGAAATGGACAATAGTAAATGTTTCCGATATTAAAATTAAAACAAACGATAAATTTTGAAATTTAATATTATATCAGCTACATTTTATTAAAATTAAAGGAAACGATAAATTATTAAATTGAATATATTTAAGCTATATGTAATTAAAATTAAGCAAACGATAAATTATTATAATTAAATATATTTAAGCTAAATGCAACCAAAATTAAATCAAATGATAGTTTATTAAATTGAACATATAAGCTAAATATAATTCAAATTAAAGCAAACGATAAATATAATTATTAAATTGAATATATAAGCTAAATGTAATTAAAATTTAGGCAAACGATAAAAAATTGAAAAGTGATCCACCTAAGGCAATAGCCCTTTGGGTGGCTAATAATAATAACTACCTAAAATTGTGCACCCCGAGCAACTACTGTTTGCAGATGTGTCGAACATCAACCTTCCGAAATGCAATGGCAAGCCTCAGCTCGGGAGATCCTCCTTCGAGATCAAGGATAACTCCAATGGCAGGTATTATTAATTAAAACGTTTTTCTGAATTTCACTTGGTGTGTGTGTCATCAAATTTTCGATCGTTAATTTAACCAACTTCCCATCAAGCTAGAGCTTTGAAATTTTGGGAATCGTTCTTACTCGCCTAACAATGTAATATTTAGACGTTTGCGACAAGTTTTAACTAATATTTCAATAATTATAATGATTCAAAATATTATTTCCCCTCGGCGGTCTTACGATTGAGGAAAAAATTTCTTTCCCCCTCTGGGAACACCGGGCACTCCCCACGCAGCATGAGGTACCGTAAAACTTTTGTACTCACAAAGGGGAGATATTATCTCCCCTTTACTATTTCCAAGATAGTAAGTGTTGCTGACTTTTAGTCAGTAATCATTCGCAAGAAAGAAAGTTTCCAATATTTGGCGCCATGTCTTATCACAATAATTTTTTCTGAATTCTGGTTCTTTTTTTTTTTTAATAGAATGACTTACAAACTTTCAAATGCATGTTTTGATTTTATGAGTATTATGAATTTTTTAATACGCTCACAAATGTCTCTTTTTAAGTAAATTTTAAAGTTAAAAATAACTAACAGTTTTAACTAATATTTCAATAATTTTCTCTAATAAACTTTGCCACCATATAAAAAAGGTTGTTTTTAAAAACGTTGGTTTTTATATCGAATTATTTTTAATTTATAATAAGTATATTTGACTTTTTCTCTGGACTTCTATTTTTAATCTCTTAGGATTTTTAACTCACTTGTGCGTGTGGTCAATTTATTATATTCTGTAACTGCATTTTAGTAATTTTATGACCCAATAAAAAGTTTAAAATCAATATTAAAATCATTTTACTTCAAAACGTTCCAAGAAGGAATGTTTTTGTTAGTTTGAAATTCTTAAGGGAGAAAAAAAAAAGGGGGGGGGGCGCTGCCTCACAGCTTCAAGTTCGGTATGTTGTTATTTATTTCCAGTCATATCTTAATTCCAGTTTACATATGATTTAAAGTAATACATAAATCTTTAAGTAAATAAAACATTTAATTTTTATATTTGTTTCACTTCAATCCAATAAGAAAAACTGAGGGTAATTTATGACGACATATTTTTAAGGATTGAGTTCAATAGGGGTGAATAGTGTCAGGTGTCAGACATATATTCCGTATATTTATTTCAATCCAATAAAAAATTCATTGGAAATTTATTATGGCATATTTCTGAAAATTAAGCTCGTTACTGAAGAAAGCAGACATCAAAAATATACGCAAAAACATGATGAGTTTTTAAAAAGTAGTCAGGTACGACTTTTATAAGTATAGAAAACAATAGCCCCTTGGGTGGCTAAAAACTAAATTTTTAAAAAATCAAAGGGATAAAAAAGAAAAAAATCTGGAAAAATCAAGATTGTGTAAGGAATACTGATCCATACTTTGGAATGGAATAATGTGTGTTTATATAGGTAATTACTGATCAAACCATCACACTTCAGTGAAATACATTAAAAAAAGATGGTAACATACCAAAAATCTGGAAATTCCGAAATTCAACTATGGAAAAAAGAAAGTAAATATAGAAACATCTTCTATCCCCCTTCAAAATACCAATTTATGCTTAACTAATCATCTAAAATTTTGTGTGATCAATTAAAAACTTTAACTAAAAAGAGTAAAATTGATTAAACCAAAAAATAATCACAAAGATAAGTAATCTAAAACATAATGTAATGTAAAATATTTTCCAATGAAACGTTATCATAAATAAAATGTTGAAACTTTTTAAAGAAAACAAAATCAATAAAAAATTAACAAATTCCATGCAAAGTTTTACAAAGAACAGATTTAGCCACCCTAGATGTGCTTTTTTTTTAATAATTATTATTAAATTACTCAATTAAAGAATTAAAGTAAACGATGAAATATCGACAAATGGACAGCAGTAAACTTTTCCGATATTAAAATCAAATTAAACAATAAATTATTAAATTGAATATATTTAAGCTACTTGTAACTAAAATAAAAACAAATGAAAAAAAAAATTGAAAAGTGATCTAGTACGCCAAAAGTGATCCACCTAAAACAATAGCCCCTTGGGTGGCTAATAATAGAAAATCAATATTAAAATCATTTGACCCCGAAACATTCCAAGAAGAAAGCCAAACTAAAAAGAAATAGTTTGAAATTCTTGAGGGGGGAAATGGGGGGCTACCTCACAGCTTAAAGTTCGGAATTATGTTATTTATTTCCAGAAAAAAAACTTGATTCCAGTTTACATATTATTTAAGGTAATGCATAAATCAATAAGTAAAAATAATACTGAACTCTTATATTTGTTTCACTTCAATCCAATAAAAAAAATTGAGAGAAATTTATTACGACATATTTTTAAAAATTGAGTTCAATAGTGGTGAAAGCAGGTATCAGATATATATTTCATATGTTTTATTTCAATCCTATTAAAAAATTCAGGAGAAATTTATTTTTTGAAAAGTGGTCAGCGCAATAAAATAAAACAAACATATATTTAAAATATATATATAGATAACTCTAGTTTCAAATGACCCTCAAATTTCTAAAAAATGTTGGACTATGTGAATTTGTGTCATAAAAACTAAACAGAAAATTAACTCACAAGAAATAAATGAACTAATATAGAATTCTTTGTGGTCTAAAGGTACTTTTACCTTCGAGAATTAAGTTCTGAAAGTTATTTCCAATCACATTTATGTGTGTGAACAAATGTTATTTTCTTTAAATTCAAGGTTTTTGAAACACAATTTTTCCTAAGGTTAAAACTTTCAATACACCCTTAAAAACACTTTAGGTAAATTAATAGGGATACGACGTTTTGGGGAATATGATGATATAAGATGCAATTTTATGCAGAAATAAGAGTATTGGTGTGTGTTTTTAAATATATTTAAAACTTGCGTTTCATTCCAAAATAAGAAGAGCACTGCCCCACAAATTAAAATATTTCGTATATGACATAATGATTTTTCAAAAAATCAAAAATATATATTTTGCTCTGAAAACAAAGTTATACCATACTTTAAAAAATTAAATGAAAAATTACTTACTGTATTTCCGTTATTCTGTTTATAGTATAATTTGTAATCGATAGATGGCGACACGAAATTGAAAATTTATAATATTCTTGTTTATTTTGCGAAACATCTGAGAACTAATTCCCTATGGTAGTAACCGAATCTATTGAATGTTTAATAAATTTTTAATTTTTTTTTATGTTTAAGGATTCTCTTCGCGCAATTTATTTGTTTAAAATTCTTTCTTTGATACAAAATCTTCGTTTAGATATTATGTAAGAAAACTCACAACTTTCGAATGAGATATTTGAATCACTTTGTCGATTCCATTTTTTTATTGCTAAAAAAAAGAAGAATGAACAAATTTCTTACAGAAATAGGATGTTTGACATTAAAAAAAAGAATTTTAAATACAATTGAAGTTAATGTTTTGTTCTGATGCATACTTCTTTCTTTTGTATAAATTTGAATGTTTTCCTGTTTATCCGGTTTGCAAATCTATACCGTAGATTGTAATGCTCCAAACCTTTTTAAGGACCTTCATTGATGTTTCAAGAAAACTTTTAGCAAATTCCCTCTGAAAAAATTTTAATTTATTTTTGGTGAATTTTTTCCTAAACCCCCTCTTTCTCCATCGACAGATGGCAGCCGCATTGAAAACTTTTTTTTAAAACTTATTTTCTAGAAATCAAGCATTTTTATTTATTTTTTAACAATTTTCTTCAATACTTTTAAGATTTTTTTTTTGAAAAATAATGTTGAAGCATATTTTTGTGTACTTAATGGGTCTGGTCTCAAACAAAATGTTGAAAAATTACGATTCGAGCTCCGTTGGGAGTGTAAATTAATAAGCTGATTTTTAGCAAATTTTTTGAAGACAGGGCTAAACAGCGTTAATTTTGAATTTCTTAAAAATCATTTCATTCAGAAACCTATCGATTCAAATGAAATGGTATTAATAAAATATATGGAATGAACATATAGCTTCCTTAAAAAAAAAAGACGTGGGAAAAAGCATTGATTAGTGAGATTTTAAACAAATTTTTAGTTGCACATCCAGAGAGTGAATTCCACCCCACCCCACTTTGCTTTTGCTTAAGATATCCACTCTGTATAGAATACCTGGCCCATATTACGTCACGTCTATTTGTGTTTGTAATTATGTATTGTTCTTCATAGGTTTTTTGAGATCATTATATTTATTCATTTATTTGCTCTTCATTGATCAAAACCAAGTTAAGATATTTTTCTAAAATTTTTATTGCTATTTATTTACATTAATTATGCATTTTTTAAACGTATTATTACTCAAAAGATATTTTATGCTTGGTAGCTGATTTGTTAAATTTTTAAATTCACCCGAGATAAAAAAAAAAAAAATTAAATGTATCATTCATTCTTAATGAATTTCAGTTTATGTTAAGTGTAACGTAACATTTCATTATAAGTTCCAGTAACGGTAACGGTAACGGATAAAATTACGAGGAACCTGTTTTGAAATTAAAAACATACCCTCTCATCAGAATTACTATTAAAAAGTTAAAGTGCATCGTTTAATAAAATTTTAGCTTAATTGTAATAAACTATAATAATTGTGATCAAGGCAACAAGCGCCTGGGCGTTCGGCAGAGTGAGGAACTGCCGAAACAAAGTTGGAAAGTAAAGTTACGAAAGCGCATTGCCATTGGACGCTGTAGCCAGTAAGCTAAGAAGCATATATAGCAATGGGCGGAGAGAGCGTTAGGGGGTGGGACTTCAGTTCGAAGGCGAAAACGACTTCGAGAAAGCTGTCGTCCGCGGGTTTTTGCGAGGTTGTAACTAGATAAAAATAAAGTTAAAATTAAAATGAAATAAATAGAAATGCCGTACCGAAACCAATTTAAAGAAAAATGCAATTTAAAAGTTTGAGGGAAAATTTAAACGCGAGGAGATTGAGTTTGGGAAAAAAAAAAAAAAAAAAAAAATAAACATGAATTGAGCTATGCGCCACTAGCGACGCCTGGTGGTTAAAATTGGTTCTAACTTAGGAAAATGGAAAATAAAGTGTAAACAAACTTTTAAGAGCTTAAATCACTAAGATTTCGAAATTTTAAAAATTTTGAAAGTGATCGGCAGTGTTACGCGAGGTCCATTTTGACCATTGGACAATGCCACTTATCGATGTGAAGTCCTGAATTTAAAAATTAAGCAGGATATCACTAATGAATTGCTTCAATGCTCTCTTAGTCTTTTTAAAACTGGGAAATGAATATAAGAGTGTCCTAGAGCGGCTCTTGGTCTTTTTTGCGATGATGCGATTGACGCATCATACGCGGGGAGTTGTTGATGCAGTGCATTAGGTATTTGAGGGATCCTATTAAAGAAATTAAATGATTGCTTTTTAATGAACTCTAGAATTGGTTCAATATTTAGATCTTTATGCAGGGCCTCGTTCCGGACACACCAGGGAGCATTAATCATTTTCCTAAGGTGGATATTTTGAAAGACGTGCAGTCGTTTCAGATGGGTGGTTGCCGCAAACTCCCAAATAGGCGACGCATACAACATGATCGGTCTTAAGATCGACTTGTAGAGCAAAATTTTGATTAGTTCCAGTTTTATTAACAGCAATTAATAAATATTATTTTATAAGTTCCAATTTTTTTGAAACAATTAATTTTTTTTAATTATGAAAGCTTTAAAAAATTTTCTTTTGATAAATGAACTGCAGGCTTTACCCATGTTGGCATTAAATTTATATGTATCACTTTTTATATTTACTATATCATTCCTTCCTTGGAGGATAATTTGCAGTTCATTTAAATGTACTCAAAATATTATTCAAAACTTGGTCCTCATTAAAAAATTATCCTTCCATCAGAATAATTATATTTTTCATTTCATCCGTGCGTAGAATGGGTATACTTATATTTATATAATCATTCAATTCCCATAAACAAATGCATATATACGTTCAATTTATTGTATCACGACATGGATGCTATTGTAAATTTTTTTAGTATTTATCAAAAGATTTTAGGATATATATGTAACCTGATTTCTACCAGCATTAGAAAAGATCTGAATCGGGATTTCAATGGATAATGCACAATTTTTTAATTAAAGAGTTAAAAATAATTTGTTAATTTCTTCTATTTTGAGGGAGGTTGAATCTCACAAATATTTGTGCTTGTGTATGGCCTTTATTCGAGTGATAAAATGTATAAACATGCATGGATAAAAATTCTAAGGTTTAGTATCTTCATCAAATTATAAAAATTTTCGAAATCGAGATAAATTTCTGATAAGGGGACATAATTATTTTCAACATGTTCGTATGGAACCTACCGTAGCTTATTTATACATTGATAACGGGAGACAAAAAGGTTGAAATAGTGCGTTTGCTTTTAAAAGTGGTAAAAATTAATGTATTTATCAAAAATTAGTGATCAACTTGGCATTCGCTGAAATTTTTATAACGATTAGGTTGCTAAAAACCTTTCAGAAACCGTGAGTAGTTGCGTGTTACAAGTAATTATAGTTCTTAGAGTGATGAAGAACTTGCGAACTTGGAATTTCCAATTCGCTATAACATTGTAAGGCAATTTCATAACCATAATATCCAAGGTAATTGTGAATAGAGTCATGAAGGCTAAGTCATGAATATTTTCAAAATCGTACGACAGAGCATAAATAATCATATTACAATTGTAAATTTTTCTGAAATTACCTTTTAAAGGAATATTCAATACTTAAATTATATTTTCTTAAAATACATTACCTGATGTCACAGAAAATTCATCTCAATGTAAAAATGTTTTTAAAAATAATGAATAACTTTTAAAATCAGAGATTTTTCTCAGTACTCAATAGGGTGTATTTGACTCCAAAAAAAATGTTTTTAATCTATTATTCACAATTTTCACCTTTATATTTACAAGTTGATAAGTAAGAGGCTGGAAGCGATTAAGATCTTCATCCTATGTTTATTGCATTTCTAAAATGGAGGGGTTTTTTCAGTATTAGTTCTTACATGTTCAGTAACTTTACGAAATATGAAATCTATGAGAACCAATTTCTGAGTAATTACTAAATAATTAATATAGAAATTACCAGAAAAACAAAATTAACCTGAATTTTGCTAGCTTGACTTGAAACTCGAATTTTTTATGAAATTACATAATTAAAATTTTTATCACGTTCGGATACAGCACATTGACTCTTGGTTAAATAAAATTAAAAAACTTCTCAAGCTATTACAAGAATCTCAGACAACTTAAAAAATTATAATCGACATCTTATCAATGTGATAGTGTATTAACTCAATCTATATAAATGTTGTATTCTGCATAACTTTGCATTTAACTATGTAGTTATCTTTAATGACCCCATATGTATGACTCAATGTATTTGAACAATTTAAACGTGACTTTGAAAAATAAGAAATTCTTTCCTGCTTAATGATATCTTTAAGGAGAGGTCTATGTTTATCTTATCTTTGGTCACACGCGTCTGGACAATTTTTCTTTTTCCAGAAGAAATAATAGACGTCAGCATTTGAATTACATGAAATAGGATTTTGTCCTCTAAAAACAATCTTTTTACAAGGTAAATTCGATTTAAATGAAATATTGTGAGTACGAAACCCTCCCTTTTGCAATCATCCTTATTATTGTGATCATTTGATAATTAAAGTGGTTTTAAGAAAACTAATAATTTTTTCTACTTTTCCAATAATTAAAAACAGAAAATTATATTCTTTCTTAATGCATTGAATTATTTCAGGAGGAGGAGGGGTGCAAAATAAACTGAGATTTTCATGGTAACGACTTGTTTCCGACAGTTTCTTATATTCTTAGATATTGTGATATTGTACCATTTCAGATTAGAACAGTTTTTTAAACTTAGAAGTGCAAGCTAATTTCATACTAATTTTGAAAATGAAATAATAATAATAAAAACGTTTGAATAATTTTCCTGAGATATTAAATGTTGACAAATAATTTGAATAAAACATAGTTGGAAACTATACTCGAGTGCATTTTTTTTTCTACCCCTTTCATATACATTGCTTACTTCAAGAACTGAAAACGATAATTCGAAGAAGTACGAGTAAATTTTATAGAAAAGTTTTCCCTTAATAAAAGAGATGAAATGATGAATTTGGCTTACAAAATAAAGAATTTCTTTCAAGAGCAGTTTAAATTTAATTTGACATAGTTCTTAACATCTTACATTTTTATTATTATTTTCATCAGTTAATTGATTGATATTTGAATATATATATTCAAGTATCTTTACAAAAGAAATTAATAAAAAGGGAACATAAAGAGTTTACTTCAATGAATGACATTTTATTGATTTAATAAAATTGGCTCGACTTTTGAACTAGAGAAGCGCAATGGCTTTAAAAATTTTATTGATTTAGCTGTTCCTGTTTTTGCATTTTTAATGCAGAAAAACCTGGCCAAGTCAAACTCTTTTAACTTGGATTTGAGGGTAACACAGATCGGTCTGCACGAAGAATTTTTTTTTAATCTGAAAAGCAATCTGTGTGAGAATTTCCATGATAATATTTACTTGTTTCGTTTATATATTTTATAAAAATTATTTCCCTTACTGAAATTCTCTATATTCAGCTTTCAGGTACAATGAGAATTCTAAAAATCGCGTTACAAATATATAAAAAAAAAATTATGATCATTTGTGATGGAGATATTACTTTTAAATCAGCCTCATATTTATTAGATTTTTCTGGCAATAAGAGAGGAAAGCAAACAAATCCGGAGATCTTATAGGACTTAACTGTATAAAAAGTGGTCCAGGATTCAATTTTAAATCGCCTTTAGTCACTTAATTTTTCACTCAGGTACTGCGTTCGATCACAGGTTAAAAGAGAGTTCGATCATTTGAGCTTATATTATGAGTAAGCAATATTATTGAACTTTATTTCAAGAGAAAGCTTTCACTAGAGTTGATTTGTGACATGTCAAGCATAAATTTCGATTCAGTCATTAAATTGTAATTGAAACGCCACATCTTCTTGGCATCTTCGGATTCTGGGAAAGAGATTTCCCTTTTCCAATGATAATTTTTTTTATTATTATTATTTCAGCAAATTAAAAATTTTGTTAGAACGTTGCTTTCAGAGAGCCATTTTGCTAAACAAAAGTACAATACATCCTCAGGAAGCTCATGGTTTTCTATATCTTGTACGAAAGCTTTGAACTGTCTACAAGTTTTAATGCTTGAGCGTATATATTTAACAATTTTTAAAACTATCACTATAATGGGATCATATTTATATATTTGGCTACTAGGTATTCGTTATAAGCCGCATCAAGGGAGTTTTTTACATCTACTTCTAGAGTCATATTCTTTTGAACAATAAGGTCCAATAATTTTTCTTTCACTTCTAGATTATTTGTTACATAACGAACAAATACAACTAGCTGTGCTTTGAATTCAATGTCCGTAGATTCTACTAAGGGCAGATTTAATGCTGAGTAGTTCCTGAAATCCTTCTGCAAGTTGTTTATGATGTCGTTGGAAATAAGAGAATAATATTACTTATATGTTGGATGCAACAAGTTGAAGTAACTCTGGCAATACTTCTTGTAAAAATGTGAGGTATGTTTTGCCGTCCAGTCGGAATGGCAAAAGTCATAGGCCGATAAAATGGTCACGCTCACAATTCTAGCCCAAACATTTACGATGAAACGCTTCTGATACGCACGAGGACGTGCGTCGGACGGATTGCTAGATGCCCACACATGAAGATTGTGCTTATTCGAAATGCCTTCACATGTAAAGGTACATTCCTCTGTGAATTACACATGTGAACTAAAATCAGATTGCGCAGATAGCTGTTGCAAAAACCAACGTACAAACTCGACACGTGGATTGCAATCTGCAGATATCAAGGCTTGCACTCTTTGTTGATGATAGGAGTGTAATCCATCATTTCGTAGTAACTCGACAAACAATCGAGTGGGGCACATATACGGCACAGGAAACCTCTCGCGTTCTAATAATCGGACGATCTTCCACACTTTGCAGAATATTTTCTTCAACTTGTTGAGCCAGCATACTCCTGCCACGTCCTGTATCATGCGCGTCCCGTATCACGTCCTGTGCATGCAGGTGACAAAGGATCCAGTTTTACATAGGCACCGACATTTCGGATTTACATCGCTTGGACATTTTACTGTCTGGCACGTGTCTTCTCAGAAAACTTTGCCTGTGCAGCCTTTCGGCTTCCAGAGCATTCCCATTCGCAAGACCATACATAATATGCATGATCGTTTTTTCCTGATTTCTGTACGTGGTCGTATATCCCGAAATCCACAGTAGAAATGACGATGTGTAGTGGAAATGGAAAGCATAATGACGTTTTATGCTTTCCATTACAGCGACGTCTAGCAATGAACCGCTTGCTCACCGCATATGCATTGCATGGTAAAAATTCCTTGTTTACATGTTTTCTATCACCCCATAATTTTTTGCCAATGAGTTTCGAAACTCCCTGAAAAAACTAAAGAGATAAAAACGAGCTATCTTTGATGATTTTGCGTTTGCATGCGGCTAACAAAAATGAACCTACGTGGGATTTTTTTTTTTTAGATATACTGGAGTTGAATTCGGTTTAATATCCTTATGCTAGATGGAGCTATGAGAGCCTGCACTTTGCTATTCTACCTACTCACTTTGACCTACTCACCTTTTGTATTTTAGAAATACGCGCGAATATTCACATAAGTTTTTGTTGTTATTGTAAAAACTACTTGTCTAAAACAATAAAGAGAAACTACTTAGAAGAAAATGATTAGATAGCTTGCAAATGGCGTTGTGGAAGAAAACGTTGACCAAAGAGCGCCTGCTTCTCTACAAAGTGAGCTAAAAATTAGAGTTGAAAAGAAAAGCAGAATTACTCTTTAAAGAGGGGTAAGAAGCGGTGTTAGGGGGGGGAGGTTAAAATTCCTGTCAAAAGGGCAATTGAACTAGAATTTCATGGTGGAGATTTACGTGTTTGGAACACTTTGAACAACTTTTTCTCCGTCTGAGTCGCTAAATGTGTGACAGGATTTATAGCACGAGAATCAAATCTGGCTAAGCTGCATCAAACATTTGCTTAAACTGTTTTCGAGACAGAAAAAGGTAAAAATTGGTTGACAAGAAGGAGGAACAAAGAACAGATAATGGGGTATCCCGAAAGCGCATCACCCGTGAATTAACCCCATGAAAATAGTTGATGATGGGAAAGATTGGTAGAGTACTTCATGGTCATGATTTCCGCATTTACTTAAAGTGGTTAAGCCCCTGAGGGACTGTGACATTGGGATTCAATAAATACAGAGACAAATTTCTTCTTTTTTATGTATTCAGTGAAATCCCTCTGTAGCGATATATTATTCTGGGGGTCAAAGTAATATATCGTTCTGAAGAAAATTATCGTTATAGAGAGAATCAATATTGAAACGATTTTGTTCTTCATATCCCGTGGCGTCACTAGGGGTGCTCTGTTTTCATTCAGCGTCCCTTCGCGCTCATGCCAATAATAACATATATTAAATGGAGTAAAAACAGCATGTTTTCAGTGTTGAGTATTTTTTTATACTCCCTTCCCCCAGGTTTAGTGAAGTAACTTTGCCCAGGATTCTGGCGACGCTATAAATTCTTATCGCATATTAAAATAATAAATTTTCAATGTATAAATGAGTAAAACCCCACAAAAGCTTTTCTGTATAAAATGTATTAGATAGTATAAATAAATAAAAATACATACTTTTTAATTAATCCTTATTTATTTGGAATTTGCCGAAAGGAATCATAACTTTTTTTTTTCCCGTTATCCACAGAAAATCTCATACAAAAAGAACGAAGTGCATCTAAAGAATTTAGAAGCTCCTCTGGCACAGTAGGAAACCTAGAAATAAAGTTATAAAAAGTATCAGTTGAGTACAGTGCTTTTCCTGGATATAAATTTGGTTTTACCGTAGTGGAATCATCTTTTTCATTTACATCATCATCATCAACTTCGGACTTTACTCCTTCAGCGTTATCACTTCTTATTTCAGAAAGAATGTATTCACTTTAAGTTCCGAAAAAATCTGTACTTCATCAAGGACATTTAAGTAATCATGAACAGATACTTTAAACTTTTTTCCAGTTTTAGTTTCGTAATCAGTCAAGGAATTGTGTAGAATTTTCTTCCTCAGAATATCCGCAAGATGTATTACGTTGATGTTCGTTATTTTGAATGAAACTAGCTTTCCCACCCCCCAACCATTAGGTATAGATTTTGGCTTCATTTCTCTTCAACGCCCAACAACTAATTCTCATGCATCTTTTACAGTAACATGAACATGCACTGTGTACTTTTGATCAATATTAAAAATCATTTTATCCGCTAATCGTTTTCTATAATTCCCTCTGAAACATTTTATAATGCCCATATCAAGGGGCTATAGAGCTGCAGTAGAACTTGGTGGATAGAAGTAAACTTCGACACCGTAATTTTGGAATAGGTTTCTTCAGAGCTATTGTAAATTGAAACAGCAATGCTTTTCTTCCTCAATTTCATATCTTTATCTAGTTTGAATAAACATTCACTAAATATTTTTGAAGTCATTCAAGCTCTCCTGTTCGTAGTGTAGTCTGCTGGCAAGCTCTTAATGTTTTTAAAACAACTTGGCTTTTTGGATCTTCCAATTACAGGAGGTTTTAATTTACCCTTTCCGGACATATTTGTACACAGCTATACTGTTAACCTCTGTTTGGATTTCTTGCCCCCTTTACAGGTTTCTCCTCTGAAAGTTAGTGTTCGTTCAGGTGACATCAGGAAAAATAACCTATGAATGGAATATTTTTCAAAAATTTTACACATTTCTCTCTGACGCCATGTGCGTACGTCATCCAGCGGCACTGGTTTTTCTTCACCGTGTAACTCATAGGCAGATATACCATATAAGTCTCAAAACCTTGTTAAATAATCCATTGCTAGCTTTAAAATCTGGGCTCCCCCTCATACATGCAAATATTTTAGCTTGCTCGTAAATAATTGCCCCATTTAAAGGTATGATCAAAGCCTGTTTTTCCTCTAAAGCATTTCGACTTGGCATCCTCTATTTTGTCATTTAAAGTTGTCTATCCTCTTCTTTTGTGTTTCGATATCATTAGAGTTTGAAATGTTTTCAGTTTCCTTCCATTTCTTTAAGAATCTTGAAACAGTGGATTGTGGTCGGTTGAATTTATTGTACTGAATCCTTTATGTGCCAAACATAAAGTTAAGATATTAATCTATTTTTTTAAGCTAAAACGATTCAAAATGGACGTGTAGCATGATAGGGGGTACGATAGAAAGTAATGAAACTATATGAATGAGTTAAAACCAATGTCTTTTAAAAAGTTAAATATATTTGTTTTGGGATTTCCCCCAACCAAGTCAATTAAGGAAAGAGTATATTATTTAAAATATTTAAGACGAATAGAGTTAAAAACACAACATTTGATTAAAATGTGTCTCACAGTGAGAGGACAAACACAATGATTATACATTAGGAGGCTCTTTCCTAGTAAAAGGTGTCGATGTGTTAATCTAGGGTGTCCTACTCGTAGACGTGTCATAATAACGTTTCGTCCTCTACGTGAAAAGGGATTCCATTGAGAGATAGTTGGTTTTATAGGATGCAATTTATTATCTAATTCTAGGTTCCATTGATTTTGCCAGTTCATTCTTATTTCCTAAATAGCCGTTTTAATGTATTTTAATATATTGTAGTATGGAATTGTGAATGAGAATGTACCGGATGCAAATTTAGCAGTGTCATCAGCTTTTTCGTTGCCTTTGAGCAGTACAGTTGATAATGAAAATCCGTATTTTTTTGCAAACCTCATACCTTTATCAATATCTTTTATGAAGTTGAATTTCTCTTTGATGGATATTTGTTTTTTTAGAGAATTTTTATCGATTTTCACTAAATAAACTTCAAAATAAACACACACACACAAAACTTATAAATAAATTAATGAAAATCTTCTAGCATAGTACGAGAATAATCCCTTTTTGAATTACCGTAATTGACGCAATTTATTAGAGGTTGAAATTCTTATGATACTCAAGTGTAGACAAAAGTACGTATCACAAAGTTTATTTCCAGACGCTTAGGGTTTTATCTATCACATCCGGTAAAAGGAATCCTTGACCATTTTTCAAAAAAAAAAAAAAAAAAGGTGGGAGGGACAGGAGTTAGGTTCAACATTGTGTTTGCCAGGAAATGTCGACTCTATTTCCCTCTTACAAGAAATGCCATAGTTTCTCGTTACCATAGTTTCATCATCAAGAGCAATGCAAAACTTCGATGAAGTTTTCGACAGATATTGTAACTTGAGAACCTCGTTCAAAGGTCCAATCACATTTAATCTAGATTTTCTTTGTGTGGCACTTAATTCGTAGACATTAATTGGATTTTGAAAAAAAAAAAAAGTATTGTAATAGAGAGAGTTATTGTGATAGAAGGGAAAATATTACCATCGTTGAAGAAAGAATTATGGTTGTAAAGAATATCGTAATACAGAGAATTGCTTTACATTAATCTGAAAGAAATTCAGCTAGAACTATGAAAAAATATCGTAATAGAGAGAATTATCGTTATAGAGGATATTGTTGCAGCTGGATTATACTGTATATAAATTTAAATTCGTTTTTTTCACTTCCATATTATGTTTATACTTTTATATTACAAATTCAAAGAGTTCGCTGTAAAGATATTCGGAATTTCACTATTTTATTTTCATGTCATTTTAGCAATTCTTTGGTAATTTTATATTCTTCTTAATAATTTCTATTTACATTGTTTCTGTTTATTTAAATAAAGAAATAATTTTATAATTCAAATTACATTTTCTTAAATAAAGCGTACTTGTTGTTTTTTAGCTGTAATCAGAACATGATTACATTAATTAAAATTCCTACATTCACATTTTACTTCAGCATATCTGGGTACATACGCGCGACCTTTCACGTAGGTACTGAGGGCATGCCTGGTGGAATGTTAAAAGAATGATGAATCATTTCAATGTCTTTCTAAATTTTCACCCGTTTTTTCTCAGCTTTTCCTTTTTCATGGCGGTCATGTATTTAAAATGTTAAGCATTCTTTTTGTAATCAATACAAATTTTTGAAATGTTTTCTAGTTGTTTCGTGTAAGATGTTTGATAATTCTGGACATGCAATAAAGATTTAAATAAACATTGATTTAATTTTTTTATTAAAAAAATCTATATTATAGATAGCTCTTTTTTTTTTTTTTTTTTTTTTGCTGTTCTCCGCAATGTTTGATAGGAAACACTAGTGAAACTATAAGTAAAATAATAATAATAAAAAAATAGAATTGAGAGTGTGGCTCCGATAGCCTAGTGGGCAAGGTGGTGAACTCGCGGCCAGCGTTGTTTCCATAGAGTCGTGAGTTACATGTCTGAATGCCACTAAAAATACGTGTAGCAAGGCTGATGTACGTTAAATTTGTCGAGGTTCGAAGTCCTCGCGTTGATGTGGTGTGGAAGTTTGGAGAGGTGTCTCCTCGTTACTTGACCTTGAAAATCACGAGGTCCAACGTCAATTAGCTACTTATTGCTTCCAAATGCGACATTAATAAGCAATCAATCGAGGGAAAAACTTCTAAGAAATTGAGAAAAAAAATTGTTTAAAAATGTTAAAATTTGTAGAAATAGTAGGAATTTTAAAATATTTTGAGAAAAAATTAAATTTTAGATAGTTTGTTTGGAAATGAATACCTTTTTCTTTTCAGAAATGCGTATTTTGTGTTTTTAAATATGGTGCATATAATATCATGAATATCTCATTGAAAAAAAAATTACTCATAGGCAACGTGTCCCCTTAAGTATTCAACCTACAAGAGTGACAAGATTCCTACACTCAATTTGTGAACTGTAGTGAAGGAAGTATATTTCTAGCTCATATATTTTTTTCTTATTATAATTACATTTCATCAAATTCCAAAAGAGAAAGGGGGCGGTTGTTTAACTAGTTTTTTTCGCTTACGTTTGTAAAACCCTGCAAATTCATTCAAATTGCTTTTAGCCATATTTATTCTAAAATAAATTGCATCATTCTCGAATGTTTTGACTTCCAATCGAAGTCATAACATCCCCCAAAGACTGCCCTAGGTTGTGACAGGTCGGAGCAAAAACCTCTCTCACATACAAAACAAGCCGGCCACTTCTTTCTTTGGCGAGTGACGGACTACCGCAATGGCAACAATAACGCCATTTCATTTCCTCGCCAAGGGAAGTCGTCAACGGCAGCAGCGGGGGGGTCATGGGCCACCGGTCGGGGGTTCGTGGGAATCCCGCGTAGTGTGCTGTCACACCGTCCGCGTGCTCTTCGCTTCTCTTTTTTTTTCTTTCACTTCGCCACAATGGTTAGGGCACGTGAACCGTGGCCAGTGTTTTCAGACACGTGCGATGCTGTGCCCTGATCACCTGTTCTTCGTTCTCTCTCTTTAGTTCTTTTTTTTTATAATTCTTTTTAGTGCTGTTGGTGTTTTTTCCCTTTCTGGTTGTGCGCGGGTGATACAGAAGACGTTAAGTGCAACGGTGGATAAGGTAGCATGTGGGGAGTTAAATCCCCCTTTTTATTTCCATTCCGTTGAACTGGGATGTGAAAAAATTTGTTGAGGGGAAAGGGGCTGTTGTAATGTGTGATATGTTTTTGATGGAATTCAGAAATCGAAAACTTTTGAATTAGACTATTTAACGTAGGGAAATATGTACAACTAAGTAATTCAAATACTGGTGACTAAAAGAAAGGATGAAAGCAAAGCACTCTCCTACCATGTTTGAGATCATCTAAATATTGTTGCTTATAAACACACAATTAAGCATAAGGATATATTTTTTTATTTATTGTTTATTAACTTCGCATTGAGAAGCAACTGAAACATAAGGAAAGAAAATATATATTTAAACGTGGTACACAAACACATAATATATAAAAACACGTATATTTAATTATAAGTAAAACCTCGAACAACAATCAATCTCACGCAATGAATTATTATTTATTATCGCGCAATGCGAACAACACGTGGGCTGTTGGCGAAGGAGCTTTTAATTTTGAGTCTCGGTCATGTGATGAGGACGACACCTGAACTGGCTCCCACCTCTCCCAACTTCCACACAACGCTAACGGGTGAATTTGGGACCTCGACAGATTTAACGAGCACCAACGCCGGCAACACGGTGGGTCTTTAGTAACTTCAGGGCTCGAACCCATGACTCCACGAAAACCGACGACCGCGAGTCCGCGACCATTAGGCTATCGCGGCCTCATCAATCTCATGTAAACGCTCTTCTGATAGCTAAGGACTCTTTAGATTCTCATTTAAATCTGTTTACTGCAACTTAATATTTTATTTCAATCTATAAATATATTCTATTATATTTAATGAGTTACAGTCGAAACACAATATAGTAAACTGTGCGTGAATCCAACCACAAATGAAAGTTCATTATATCTAATTTTGTTGAAACATTGAAATTTTTTGCGGAAGTTTGGGAATGCTATCTTTCGGTATCCTAATACGTATGTGTACAGTTATTTTTGAAAAACTGGAAAAAATATGGGAAGGGAAACTTCACTTCACTTTAAATAGACTTTCAATTTCTCAGGAGTTCACTAAAAGCGGTTTAAAATTACAGTAGTTAAACACGAGTTCGATCGGAACCAGTGAAAAAGTTCCAACATTTCTTGGATTCTCTATATTGAGGTTCGCTTGTATTACGTAAGCATTTAGCTCATTCTTTATACTTTTCACTATTTTCAGAAAAAGGATATAACATTTAATTAATTCTCTGAACCATGTATATTACATCGATAATAAAGAAAGATACAGCCATTGTATACATTGCATTAATACACAATTTAATGACCATAAATTTGAGAACTCATTAATTAAGACAGAAACAAAAGCATTTAATTATTTCTTCACTTGTATCAATAAATTTTTGGATCCGTTCCCACAACTAAAAGAAGCATCTTGCATTCGTAAGTAATTATTATATAGTCGATGTGATTTACTGTCTACATCAATACAGGTAGTGTTATAGGATTTTTAATTGTGTTACAAGCATACATACAATAGCTATTAGAATAGTTTCGATACGGCTGAATCTTCACATAACGCGTTGAATTGAAAAATGGAGGCATAATGTTTTATTAGGTCAATTGAATAGCATAAAACACAAAACATAATAAAGTCTTCTAAATTTTCTAAATCAGGAATGATTTCTTTAAGATCATCACTAATTTCATCGACCTTTTTGTTCACTCACGCAGCTCGAAAAAGATCATGAGTCTGAAAATGGCATAACAATAGAATAATGGAATAAACACTTGTATTAAAAATATTCTTTTTCTTTTCTTTCTGATATTCTTTTTGAGGTTTGTATATCATTATACATAAAATTTCTGATTATGCTTTGTCAGTTACAAATAATTCCCTCTGCTTAGGAGAAAAAAGTTCAAAACAATGCCAGCAATAAACTGGTCTATGGCTCAGTTTCTTAGATCGGATTTCAACAGCATTTCTTGGTCTGATCAAATTATTAATAACTGGAAGTTAAATTTCGTTCTTTAAAATTAAAAACTTTTTAATTTTTTAAAAATATTATATCATATTACTTTAAAAAGAGTTATGACTGATTGATTGGTTTTATTAAAATCGCACCAGAAGCAACACAAGGGCTATTGGCGACGGACTTCGAAATTTTGAACCTCTGTCAAGTGACGAGGACAACACCTGAGCTGGCACCTACCTCTCCAAACTTAAACATCAAGCCAACGGGAGGATTTTGGGCCCCAGCAAATTTAACATGCATCAGCCCCGGCTACATGGCGGATCTTTTATGGTACCAAGGCACGAATCCACGAAAACCGACGGGCGCGAGCCCGCTATTATGGACACTAGTCTATTGCGATCTTTAAAAAATTATGATGATATTCTATTTTACTGCTGTTCTCTTCCATCATTCTTGAAGAGTCATAGAATCTCAGTGGTCATTATCACGAGATCATAATGAACGACTGATTAATTGTTTATTAACATCGCGCTTAGAAATCGTACGAGGACTATTGACAATAGACCTAGTAATTTTGTAACTTGGTTAAGTGACGAGGAAGACAACTCATCTGATTACCCCGCTCAACTAGCTTCCCCACCACAGTGAGGACGATTAGCCTCGTCAGATTTAAGGAGCAATATCCACGCTATACAAAGAGTTATAGACAATAATAAAAGAAACATATTTTTGAATCCTGGTTCCATCAAAATTACTAAGGAGATTATGAAAAGCTGTTGCATGTTAACTTAAATTTGTGAACCTCAAAGTCCTCACGTGTTATATGCTGAGTGAAGTGTCTGGACAAGTGTCCTCCTCATGAACGCCACAGTAGTTCAAAGTTATAAAGTCCTCGTATTTCTCTTCAATGACGTTATTTAAAAATAAATCAAAGCATCAATCTATCAGTATTAATAACCTTATAATCCATTAAGGTAGCTAATTTTGAGTGAATGCGGATTTGTGAGTCCTGCTGTTGTCCAAAATCGGCATGAGATTTGTTCGATAAATCAAACTTAGCCATAAAATTTTCACGCAGCATGTTGCGGAACTTAATGAAGAATATGAATTCATATCAGTGCCGTTTTTGTCACCTGAAAGGAAAATACGATATCCTCGGACGCCAATTGTACATCTATCTATTATTCGATCTCTGAACTAGGGGTCCATGGAAAGATTTCGAAAAATCTAAAATTTGTAAGAAAAAAAATCAGTTCAAGTTTTTTAGATGAAACTGATCTGGTATCATTCCGCCGAATTCTAGTTAAAAACTCTTGTTTTTTGAAGATTATTAGGAATTACAAATATTTAAAAGATTTGTTTTGATGCAGCACAAACACACCTAAGCAAATCTCTTTCATGTATTTATTATTTACTATTTAATAAAATTTCAATAATTATTTTGGCTCTTTCACACAAAGTTTTAAGTTGAAAACTAACTTATAAGTTTTTTTATCATCTTTTTCAATTTTCTCAATCAATGCTGTTTCGAAAAACCTACAATAAAAACAGCTGAAAGCTGCTCAACCCCCCAATTATGCTCATATTTACGATGTTAATGGCACAAAAGAGCTGCCGACAAAATTATGTTATAACGTCACTCGTATTTGTACTAATTAAGTGAATAAATTGCTTCCTTTGCTCAAAAGTTTAAAACAATGGAACAAATTAGAACAATTTTTTCTTTAAAAATTCAAATGAATAATTTATCTCAAGACCTTGATGGAAAGTAATAACATCCAAATTAGTCTAATTTTTCTATTAGATAAAATGAGGAAGGATTTTTCTCAAGAGGGTTCAGTGTAACATAAGACACACCGCGATCTCTTTCAACATTGTTTGTTATTATCTATTTCCTCAATTTTTTTCGACCATTCTCATGGTTTTCTTTCGTCATGACACTGTTGCAAACAAATCCTCTCCTTTGAAAAAGATAATTTGCGTTCATTAACCCTTAATTTGTGAACGCTGCGTCAAAGATCCGGTGTTAAAATTTGAATCCGATTAATCGATTTACAATTTGATGATTGATTAGATCGAATTATACGTGGCTTAAGATTATTACTTCACTTTTTTTCCCCCATAGATAGATGACCAGAACATACGAAACCTCTATATTTTTAATATAAATATTATAAAGAAAAAACAAACATTGTGCTTTTAGTTATCGTTTTATAATTAAATTGTTTTCTTATTATAAAAACTAATTCGTTTGTGAGAAATATTTAATTTCGTCTTTCGTTAAATTTGTACACACACACACACACACACATATATTAAGATTCCAAGTAATCGTAGAGGCTAGTTTAAATTTATCGTTTAAAAATTTAACTTTTGTTTTTAGCCATTAACCGACGAGCACCCGATAACACTATCGAATGAAACAGTTACATCGAACAGTTCCAAGGGAACTAGAGTGAAAGAGAACTCTCTCGAATGAGCTGTTTCAGCAGAAAGTAAAAGACCTGCGAAACAGGCCTTGAAACTAGAAGACATGTGTAGGTCTTCTAGTAGACTTGCTTAACAAAGTAGGTTGGGGAACGGTAAAGATCAGGGTAAGCGATTCCGAACTGGAATAAATCGTTCCGACCGTTAGGTCTTTGGCTCTTTTGTCTGTTTCGTAATCAATTTCTACATCCAAATGGAACCGAAAACTGAATTGCTTTCTTTTAATTTGATTTATTATTTTCTGTCTAATTTATTTTGTTATTTTTAAATTTATGAAATAATTCTATAAGTCTCGCATTTTTATTACTTATGAATTAGAAAGCATAAAGAGCATTGACACACAAAAATTTTGCTTATGCATTTATAATTCTCCCAATGAATATTTTTGATCGTCACCATGTATTTTGGGGCTTACGACGTAATACAAACTCATACGATGTTTTACTTCAGCAGGTTTATATATATTGATGCAAAATGAATTAAATCCAACTCTTTTTTTACACGGTAGATATGTTCTTCACAAAACCGTGCAAAAAAAAAATTCTTGTAAAAAATACATGCGACGTATGGTAAATTTGGGGATATGTTCCATAACTTTAAAAAATCGTGTAAGATGAAAAAAACTCTACATATTTTCCAAAAAAAAGCGTGCAAAAAAGTATTAATGAAATCCATATTACATATTTATAAAACAATTCATTTTTGTTACAAAAAAAAATTTAATGAGTGTAAGTGAAAACTCAGTCTCTGGGTACATAGAACATATAAAAATTCAAATTGAAATTAGGAATAAAACTACAAAGTGCTAGTCATCGCTACTTAATAACAAGTCTGCACGTTTATTACGAACTGGATCAAAATTGCTCTCATCAGTAGATATATCAGATGTGTCTAGCACAACTGTCGGCTTTAATACAGATGAAGAGTTTCGTTCGTTATAAACGGCCTCTGTTGGGTTTTTTGTTGCTACAAAGTCTGATATTAGCAGCTATTTTTTTTTTTGGTTTCTCAAGTTGCTTATATAATTCTTGATATCCTGCTAGTCAAAACTTAAGATTACGTTGGAATTTTAATGCACGCTCTATGTCAGGATCATGAGTAAGAAAATGTTGTTCCATACTTGTAGCAAATTTCAAGCCCTCGCGAATGAAATCAGCCGTTATTATCTGAATTTCACCTTTGATTTCGTTATTATTATCTTAAACTGAAAAATATTCGATGAAATCTTCCGCATTCAAAGGGATTTCTAGCATCAATTCTTCGATGTCAACCGTTTGCGTATTCTTAAAACTATCGTCATCAATTGCATTTAATAGAGTTATGATTTCAGAACATGCAGCTGACTTTTGTGTTACGAAACTTCCACTTTTGACGCATGTTGGCTAAAGTTTTTTTCAAACAAGCATTTAAGGTCGATTGGCGCAACTGTTTGATGCCAAAAGAAGCACGTGTAATACAATCCATAATCGTAAGCTTTCTCCATGCTTCCACAACAGTCAAATTTCTTTTTTCCAACGAGTCCAAAATATATTTAAACGTTTGCTTTATGTAGTACATTTTAAATGCTGTTATAATACCCTGATCGAGTGGCTGAATCAAAGAGGTGGTATTTGGAGGTAAAAACAGTATTTGAATATTTGGAAAAGAAATTGGGGGGTTTCGTGTTGGAACAAAAAATTCGTGTAAAAAATGTACTAGACTTCTGGTAAGCCCAGTTAAAACGATAAACATTTAATTATTAAAAAAAAGTTTTTTCAAACAAATACGTCTATATTTTTCTAGTTAATTACTAACTATAAAAATTTTATTTATAATATTTTTTTGAAACTTAAATAAATTTTAATCTTAACTCACAGCAGAGGATACACGTACTGCCGTGTATCCGCTGCTGTGAGTTAAGGCGGGGCTTAAGGTTGGAAGCCTCTATGTTACATATTTTACGTTTTTTTTTTTACATATCAGTTTGCATAAGTTTCATAGCAATGATCTGTTAGTCGAATAATACAATCAATTTCATTTGCTAAAATGTTTTTTCCAAGTACGAATATCGTAATTTTTAAGAATTTTAGATAAAAGAATTGATTTAACATTCGAATAGAGGAGGAATATAAAGCAATGTTCTACTTTTGTTAGCTAACCGAGTCTCCAACTTTTTGTTTAACTGTATACAAAAAATATCTATTAAATACCAATTGTAATATAAGTAGGGCCCGTTCCGCAAATAGTGGACTACGGGTTCCGGTTGGAACTATTCATAACATAAAGGGCCCCACATAAAAAACAATAGTCTAATCCTTAACCTGCAACATTTATAATACAAGGCTATTATTCAATCAGCCAGGAAATATCGAGACTTCAATTATAATCTAATTTAGTTTAAATTATTGGATGTTTCTAGCTGATAATATGTATTCCATTCAAAAGTCTGTTTAATGAAGTCAATAATCCTAAAAATCTAGAACAATTATCAGATGACGGAATGCGAACACAGAGTCTTCCCAAGAATCAACCACTCTTTTTGACGCTATAAATTTGTGCATCATTTTCCACATACACATCACGACATTTTTTATATACGCCATGATATACAAGACATTAATACCACTAAGAATTTGGATTCACAACACGTATAATTTACGTCCTTTCTTTCGCATGAAGAGGATTTTGTTTGGAATTGAATAAATCCTAAACGTGCTACCCATCGGTGTACCAGCCCGTTTTTTTACTAACAATATTCTCATTTAAAATTATCGCATAAAATGAGCAATGAGCTTACGTTACCTGTGTTATACAAAAATACTTATCGAAAATATCGTTACATGGTCATTTGTTAGTTCGAATTTATATTTATTTTTCATAAAACTTATAAAAGAATTTCTTATAAATTTTTGTCTTGAATATTTGATGTCTTAAAAAATACTGATGTACATTTGAAATGATTTTTTTTTTTTAAATTTAAATCATGACACATAAAAATACTGGCGAGTTTCCCATTTCATGAAAAATTTCTATAATTGGAACTCTATGCTTCTACGTCCTCACTCCTGCAGTTACTGCTATTAGAAGTGACAAAAAAAAAGGTGTTCATCAACTGAAAAGTGCGTTTGTTAACAAATTTCGTAGTTTCTTTTTCGATCCCTTTTCTATGTAAAAAAAAAAAAAGTGTTTTTTTAAAAAGTCGCTCATTAATGGGCTTTAGATCTGATCTAAAATAATCTCAGAAAGAGTTTAAAAGGCAAATAAATAAAGGCATTTTTTTTTTTATCTCGGAAGATAATAAAATATAAAATTCAGACATTTTCATTCACAGATCAGGCTTAATTATGGACAATATTATAACTGTGCGCAGATTTTTAAGCTATTTCTTCTTTGTGTCCGGACCTGGTGAAAACAAATTTGATATTAAAATTAGACACACAGTCAATCGGTATAGCATATATATTCTGATAAATTATTTATCATTTAAGGTAAAGATCTTCTAGATCTATAATTAATAATAATTTTAAACACGTGTTAAAGAGGCCACAAAGACATTTATTTTGGCTTAAAAATTCATTTAAAACAAAATAACTCTTTTAAATCCAATGTCAGGTAGGATCAATTAATTTTAGTTGTGAAATAGTTATCAAATATAACAATTGAAATCAAAATATCGAAAAAAAAAACTGTCATGTGCTCTGTGTTATTTTATGTCCCTTTTTTTTAATTATCGCATATACATGCATAATTTTATTTTGTATATAAATACACATAGTTTAAAACGCAATACCATTACCATATTTATTATTGACAACACTATGATTTAGAAAACTAAATTAGCATACAATCTGAATTTGAAATTTGTTCCAAAAATTAAACTACAGGTCTTTTAAAGTTATTTAAAATTTTTATAGCGCTTTGAATAATAAAAAGCTTGTCGACCCTATAATATATATATATGGAAATTATGTGTGACTTGATGTGAGAAATATTTTCATAACACAAAAAATACCCACAAAATATATAAGAAATCTACATTTATTATACAACTTTAACATTAAAATAATATATATATATATTTCAAATAGTAATATTTTTCATGAGATCGTTTTTTACATAAAAACTACATTGTACATACTTTCACAATGAAAATAGCTTTTCTCTATGTACAAAAAAAATAAATTAATAATGAAATATTTTCTTCAAAATCAGAAATATTTGAATACTGAAGTATACTCGTATGCAGTTCAAGAAAAACCTTTAACTTTTTTTCCAATATGAAAATATATATTTAAACAATTCTTTGATGTATAAATCAATGCAGCGTAATTACAAGACATAAGTGAAATGACATTTTCACTTGATATCCTTGTTCTTCTTAAATTAAATAATATTAATCCCCATACTTTAATACAAATTAATATTTTATTTAGAAGAATTTCAACGAAAAGCTTTTAAATAAAATATTAATCTCTTACTTTAAGAATTTTAAACCACACTTCCATATTGTTCAGAGCATCAAAGTTCTAAATTTTCTCAGGTTAGCTTTATAAAACGTTATTCGAAATTTTCCACCAAAATTTCGAAAACTAATCTTTTTTCTTTTTTTTAACTATAAATCTTATTTTTTAAAAAATAAAATAAAATATTTTAAAAGATTTAAATATGCAAAGAATGAGAAGAATTCTTATTTTTCAATCTTCCACATAAATCATATATCCCTTTCTTAAAAAAAGATTTAACAAAAAAAAAAAAAAAAAGCCTTTATTAACTCGACATTGCAACATTCCTTTTCTCAATTAGCATTCAACTCTCATGGTATTTTTGCATGAAATCATACTTTTAGAGTCAGAATAGTTATTTATAAGGCACTTATGGTTTTCAGTTGACATCACATGAATTAAACATTTATAATCAACCTTTTCACCTTAATGATTATCCTTACTGGCAATAAATATTACAAAAAGTATTTAACAACTGAATAAACAGATTTCTCCTGAATAAGTCTCCATAAACATCAATAGGCGAGCTCAGTTCCCCAAGGTCTATACGGTTTCACCGGTGATCGCTGTAACGGACTCTCTGGAAGTACCATTGACGCACGTCCAAAACCACCAATTAGAGCTGAAGCATTCAGTGCCACTGGACTTATTGGTAACTGAGACCTAACTCTGGAAGGCGATGACCTGTTACTACTTTCGGTGGACAAACCACTACTAGCACTGCTCGGTCTTCTGTCAGAACCAGCACTGCTGCTGCTACTGTATATCGAAAGTTCCCTTGGACTACCTCTGGCTTGGAATGGTGGATACTGTGGAGTCGGCATAGCTGGCAAAGCTGAGAACCATGGACTTGGTGATGAACTTTGATGGGATGTGGAACTGAGAGCCAAGTCCCTCTGAGCGGAAAAACACTGCAGATGACTCATGAGTCGAAGTCTCAAAGGATCTTGAAGGTCGAGTCCTTCAAAGCCCACAAGGTATCTTGCCACTTCTGAAGCACACTCTCTGAACCCGATACCGTGGTAATCCATGACGAAACTGTGAGGGTCAAAATTAAACATGTCCATACCTGGAATAACGAATATATTGAATAATTGTAGCAAACGTTTAATGAATACATTATATAATAAAGATTATATTAGATAATAACGCATAGCAATTAGTATAGAATAATGGTTCTAAAACTTTTTCTCAATATGCCTCTAGATCATAAATGGAAGTCTAATGTATCTTTTAGTCTTGTCCACGAATTTACTCCTAAATTGCTTAAATTTCCTCAGACTTTATTTTTCATATCATCAGGAAGACAGAAGAATATTTTCTAGTTATTTCGGGTAGAAGGGTAACTAATTGAAATTATATCAAAATAATAACCGAACTGTTCAAGAGAATATGTGTCATAAAATAAAGGATTTTTCAAAAGCGCTTCCAAGAGAAAAAAATGAATTACGATTGTGCTTTTTATATTAAAATAAAATTACATTGGACGATTGAACATTTTCAAACTAATTTCCAAATACAGTAAAGACACTTATTACATCAATATAAGCTATTCCGATAACACTCACCAAGGATTTTTCAATAAGATAGCTATTTTATCCATTTTCAATTTACTATTTTCAATTATATATAAATATGAATTTCTCATTCCCTCCCCCCATGCTAAATTAATATGCTTCAGAGAAAATTATTTAAGAAAGATATAGTTATGGATGAATCCTTGTCTTTTTAATTTTTAATTTTCCCTTCTACTCCCTCAGTTTGCTAGCGAATATCTCTTCATATTTGGGCATAAACTTAACGTAGTTATTGGTACAGGGCATACAACAAAATTATCAAGAAAAACCCAGATATTGCGATAAAATGGTAATAAAAAATACTTCAGATATATTGAAAGAAATCTTTTAATTCTATCACATGATTTTGAACAAAGCAATTTCAAGACAAAAAAAAATGATAGCACCTTACGTTAAGAATCGGAGAATTATTGATCATTAAAATAGCAAAATGAACAACATGACATTACGTAAAAACAATAAAGCAGTGTGACAATGCCATGATTAATCGGAAATAGAACAGATTCTATGAAACAGATCAGAATTTCAAACAGATCTAGTTAGCATTTGAAGAAAAAGAGAATAATTACTTATCCATGTGTTCATCTTTGTTTTAAATATAAGTAAATTAATACACATTGTAAATTTAGTTAGAGCTTTCTAGATTCCAGTCTAATCAAACAAATGTTTATTAAAATTAATGAAATGTTGTCAATTTAATTGAAAATGCGTTTGACAATATGAAATCGAATTAAAGTATATATGCGAATATAATTTACATATCAACTGAAAAAATGCACATTTTAGAAACTTTTTTTGTCTCATATTACACATAATTAAATATTCGAAGGATGGTTATGCTACAGAAATTCATGTCACACTTCGACAGAATAAACTTGATTATGAACTGCAATGTCAGTAATTGACTTAAGGATGTCATCTCACTTGATGTAAATTATTGGACACGGGACTCTCCAAGCATTTTTTACAGGGAGACAAATTTTCCAATCTTATTAAGATATTTTGTCTTACCATTGCAAAAACAGCATCGCAATATAATGTCCCACTTTTCCCTGCATCAATCAATTTTTTTTCTGTGTAAACTTTGTACCGTTCATTGTCTCCTGTATTCTAATAATAAAGGGATTTTTCGTTTTAAGAATATAGTATGATAAATATATGTATGAATCATAGCGTACGTATTAATATAAGGATATTTTCTAACTGTAAAAGTGTTTGTTATTCTTTACCATCTGGTAAAGACCAACTTAACAGATTGTACAACAATCTTCTAAAATTTAAAATGGCGAACACAAACGCAACAGGGATTCAATCATTGTTTTAAAACAATTAAAAATAAAACAAAGATTGCCAGAAAGTGAAGCTCTGAAATACAAAGCATCTGATTATCTGGAACATTAATTACAGATCTGAGCTGTGTATTTAGAACGGAAATGACATTTAAATAAAAAGTTAAAAGATTAGAAGTGAACTATATAAATACCGGAGTATTTCAAAGGAGTCGGTAACATCCACTTGTGGGCGTTGAAAATATATTAGAAGACTTTTTGATCCGAGGCTAATTTAAACAGAGTTGAAGACCAACACCTCCCCCCTCCTCACCAGAAAATACACTCAAGAATGCGCGCTGAATTACAAAATTCATTGAATATATGTTTTAGTAAAAAATTCTAAATATTTTTTTAAGAAAGACCAATCCGAATTAAAAGTAGGGAATGGTGTATTATAGCTTTGTTCTCAGTACCTTTTGACGAGAACATGAACCAGTCACCGCATGCGCAATACACCACACAGAACACTACGATGTGAGAGCGTATGCTCCAGCACATACGTTTAAAAGTTTTACGGGTCAGGACAAGATTAAGGCTCCCACATAAACTTCCTACCGTAATGTTATCCTATGGAGTTTCTTACTTTTTTTTTTCTCAAAATTAGATAATTGCTTGCAATTGCATGGAATGAAATTCATTCCAAAAAGTGAATATTTCTGAGAGATTACTTTCTTTTTCTGTCTTTCGAAAATATTTTTTATACAATTTGCCGAATGATTTCGAATTTCCATAACAGAATGCAATGATCAAAAAAAAAAAAAAAAAAAAAAAAAAAAAAAACATTGAGTTTTAGTAAACTGGATACATGTACCTAGCACTAATAATACAGCCAGTATATATATATATATAGTCAAAGCTCTCTTTTATTACAATAAAAGAACTACATACGCATAACTTTCACATATGCAATATGTATGTATTAATCATGATGTATTTGAACCTTTTTCTAAGAAAACTTTAATTTTCCGAGTGTTCGTGATTAGCTTTAAGTAATATTACATTTGGAATATTGAAGGACATATTTCTAGGATAATTAAGTTTTGGGAATGAAAAACAACACTTCTTTTGCTATTTTCTACGAAATAGCAAAAAATAACCAATGAGGAAAGCAGTATGGCGTGACTTGATGAGCCATAGCGCAAAGAAAGAAAAAAAAAGTGGGGGGGGGAATAAAACACTACATTTCATATACACTGCAAATTTTGCTGTACTGCCTTTTTTTTTTGTTTTGCAACCCGTCGGCAAATAGCGGTAGTTACCAAGATGTAAAAAATAAAAATAACAGGATAAAAAACATAGCTGTGTGAGAACCAACATTGATAAGCGAGTTACAGAGTGAAGAAAGAAGAAAAATTAGAGCGTGTAAAAAATCTCCACCGTGAGACAACGGCGATTCAGCAATGATAACATCATGAGAGAGAGAGTAAAAACTTCCCCCAACAGTTCACCTACTTTTTTTCTCGCGTCTGCTTCGTTCTCTAAAACAGAAAATAGAAGTGGGTGGTGATAAAAGAAAACGCTGTCGTGGGAAACAACGGAGCAACAGATAATGCTTAAAAAAATAACACATTTTTAAATAAACAAAAAATATGTTAATTTTTTTCTTTGTTTATTTTAATTTTTACGGAGCACTGCAATATGTAATTTGAAGCAATTATTTCATTCAAGATTTTTCAAAAACTGTTATATCACTATAATTACATTTTGAAGTAATGACGAAAAAGGAGAGGGAACCTCGTAATTTCTAACCAATATCTGAAGAAGACGACATTTGAAATGACACTTCAATCGCTTAACTTCTCTACGCTATCACATAGAAATCTTTGAAACTCATTCAATGTTATGTTTCTTGCAGTTCGGCAAAACGTACAAGGAACCTATCATTCCCAAAGGTGGTTTTCAACGGGGTGATTGAGAATTAAATTCTATATACTCATCTGGAAAAAGGGCAACTTAATATTTTGTTTTCGCGGCGTCTCATAAGTAAACCTTTATCTATGATAGTGAAGCGATTAAATTCAGCGTAAAAGCATACGAAAATTACACATTTGCAATGTTTTGTACGGATTATGTATGAAAGTCACTTAGAAGCAACAAGAGGGCTACTTGCGACAGATCTCGTAATTTTCAACCTCGGTTAAATGACGAGGACGACTTCTGAGCTGGCACCTCCCTATCCGAACTTCAACACCACGCCTATTTAATTAAAATTACTTAGGGAGAACTTAAGGCCTCGCTGCACGGTGGGTTTTTATCATCAGGACTGGAACCAACGACTCGAAAAACAAACGTTGGCTGCGAATTCGTGACCTTGACTGTTGGGCTACTGAGGTCACGAAATGTTTTGGAAGTTTACGGTAATATGAAATAACTATTACGGCTAAAAAAGAAACCTTTTCGCGAATAAATTTCTGTTAAGTTAATCGTACGAAACAACAATAGTTGCAAGATGGGAAATCTAATTTAAATTATGAATCTTCATGTAGTATGGTGCGGAAGTATGGAAAGAGAAGTACCAATTCAACCGTTGTCCTCTTTATCTAGGTATGACTTTAAATTACCCAATTCTTCATCAATAACCGATTTGTCACTAAACGCAGCATAAATGAACTAATTTAAATGTCTGAATAATCTTGAAACTAAGTCTATGGAAAATTTTATGTTTCTTTTTTAAGATGGTCCAGCAAAAAAATTGACTCCGCATTTTTCAAACATTCAGGCTGCATTAGCGAAAGAATTTAGACCCGGTTCCCCTTTAACGGGAGAAACGTGTATTACTTCATTATTGTACTTATCACCAACAAACATTAAAGAAAAATGAAACAAATTTCCGTTTAAGAATAAAATAAGAATAGAAATTAGCAAATAATTCTTCGGAATGGCATTTTTTATGCTAGTGGAATGAAAAAAAACTCTTACATTTGCTCTATTATTTAATTTAAAACATTACATTTTTTCAGCCAACGTTAACATTTTATTTTTAACAAAAAAATATTTATATTTTTCAAAATGTATTATTCGATTAAAAACAATTTAGATCTAAGTGTTTACAAATGAAAAAATTACGGCTATTTAAATCAAAAGCTAATGAAACTGACTCATTTACTTTAATAATTTCAATTCTCTAATAGTTTTCGAAGTGCGAAGAAACCCAATCTTTTATACAGTAAAGGATCATTACCTATAAATAGAAAAAAAATTAACAGATTTACTCTTACATCTTCCTTATCCGCCTATCTATTAAAGAAGAAATAAATCAACTTGATTCTTAAATTAAGTAGCCTCACGCATGCGCATTTCCACCTAATCATTATACAAGCGCCAAGATCAAAAACACAAAATAAAAGACAAGGGATAGAAAGAAAAAAAACCAATCCGGCTGACGTTTGACTTTAATTATTTCCGGTACGGCCCTTCTTTCAAATTACAGTAATCGTCCGTCTCTCGTTAATAAAGTGACCAGGCAGACAATAGGCCCGTGGCGGTCGTTCATAGTCTTTTGGCTACCAGGCTTGGCGCCCTTGGCGTATCTTTCAATAATTTTCCCACGCTTCCGATTGGTACAATTACCGCGGTTTGACCCCAACCCTGTGCCGAACATGAGGGCACGTTTCTAAGACATCGCGATGATTAAGAAGTGCGGAATTCGGTACGATTCGTTTGTTTGCAGGTGATTAGAGTGAGCTTCTTGATTTTCTTGTTAAGGGCAGGAAATATTGCACATTTTATTCGCGATCGTTTTTTTAAAAAAATAAGCTTACTAGAAAAAATTGTTTTTCATATTTTATACAATAAGGCTTTAAATTGAAATATACAGTGGGGCACCTCTATTTAAGGGACAAAATGTCTGGTCCGGTGGATGTGCCTCATAGGAAGATACTACTGTGTTAATGTGTGTATGTATATACATGTGTGTGTGTCTATCATATTTAATTTTGCTTAGCATTACAATATGAAGTTACACAACGACAATTCAACATGGGAAATCAAATCGCAGAAAATATATTTATCAGTGCTTCCCTTATTAAATCGGTATGACAGAAGTGGAAATGACATCTGAATTGTGTTTCATTCGATTAACTTCCATACTATGGGAAAGACTTTGAGATCCAATAAAAACCAACGAGTAGGAGCTGCCACTGCCCTTATTCTGTATATAGCATGATTCTTCTCGTAGTTATCCATGACATCTACAAAAGTTTCTTGGACTTTCTGCAGGTGCAATAGATATTTATTGAATACATATATTTCAAGGCAGCAGAGCTTCAATTTCGTTAACAAAACTAGCGCAGTCTCACACAAGAAGTTAACTTAAATTGTTGTAAAAGTAACATCTTTCTTATCTTCAGTGGCATAAAATATGAAGATTTAAGAGTTATACTTCCTGTAAGTAAACCAGAAATTTCATTGAGTAATCTGGTAACCGACTAAATATAATATTAAATAAACTTACTTTTTTGAATGGCTTAAATAAAGCCTGTTTATTTTATTTATTTATTAAAAAAATCTAATTAACTTGAAGCACATAGTTGAATAAAGTATTCAAATAATTTTTTTTTAAATATTGAACAGAAGTTAAACATAATCTAAGAAATAAAAATTTTGTAGAAACATCTGAGATCTCAATTTATATTTGATTTATCAAGCATAATATCCGCTCAGGGGATATTATGTCTTCAGACAAGTAAAGTTTCTGGGAGATGTTCCCATGGATTTTGCTATCTTCAGCAAACATGGGTGAACCGCCACCTGGATGCACTAGCAATCCATTTTTGATTCGTCTTCTAGTCATCTTATACCATTCTACCTTACATTTACAGACACGATTTTTGTCAATTAAGGAGTGTTTGGCGCAGCTTGACCATATATGGGTCTTGCGTGAATAAAATCAACCTATCATTAATCATAATACAGGTAACCCCCGCACAACACGGCATTTCTGCAGCATTGGATTCACTCTAACACGGTTCGAAAATTGAGAACATCCTCGTATAATGCGGTGCTTTTATAACACGGATTCATTCTTAAACGGTTCGAGAATTGGGGAAAACCGTTGTAAAAACTATTAATAAAAACTATTAAAAGTAGGCTTTATAATTTGAAATTAGGGAAAACCTCGTACCAAAGCTCAATTAACGTGATAAAGCTTTTAAATGCCATAGATACCTCATTTGGCATTTTTCATTCAAGCGCGTACATACAATCAGATTTTTCTGCAGAACACACACATTAATGCTTAAGTACACTTTCAGACTTTAATTGCGTCTCTCTTTTGGTTAACTAGATTAAAAATTTCCGGGTAGTAGTACTATATCTTTTTTTAGAGAAATAATAATTATGTTTTTATTTTTTATGAATAAATCTGTAGACCTAAGCTATGTTAAGCGAAAATTTAAAAAATGTCTCTAAAAAGACATTTCATCTCCATGGAAACAAAATTACAAATTTCAAATCGATTCAAAAAGGGCTAAAATAAATCAAAAGTCACCAAATCGTTGGATTTAAATGAAGCGACGTAAGGAAAGCTACGGACTATGAGGAAAAATAAACAGAAAGTTAAGAGGTTTCGTTTCTGTGGGCTGTTCTATCTCCTCAAACATGACAACTCGTCCTAAGGCAGCAATAATTGAGCAGATGGTAAAATCACAGAGCATCTAGATTAGAGACTATTTTAAAAAAATTAATTAATAAAGCACCATTATTATTTAACACAAAGTCCTGAAAATTTGCAACTACTTAAAGGAAAGTGGAGAAATTGCTACTAATCTAGATTTTGTTGCAATTTAAGGGTGGTTTGATCGCGTGTGAAAACGTTTATCTCAACAAAAACTTAAAAATAGATTAACGTGCATCAGCTGATAAAGAAACCGGCGAAATTTATCCAATGAAATTGAAAAGAATTAATAAAGATGATGGATATTCAACATATCAGGTTTTTAATACCGACGAGACTGATCCTTGGTGGGAAAAAAAAAATACCCAAGTGGGTATATATTCCTAAAGACGAAAAAGTTATGTCAAGAGGTGTTTCAAGGTATCAAATGGCCCTATAACGTTACTTATGAGCAGGTTTATAAATCTCTAAATTACCCTACGCTGGTTTATAAATCTCTAAATCATGTGAAAAGAAAAACCCAAGTAAGAGTAATTTACCAGAACACTGGGCAGCAAATAAAAAAAGCATGGGTGACTTCTGAATTATTTGAGAAATGGTTTTTAAACTGTTTTCTGACGAGTGAGGAAAACAGTAAAATTTTGATTTTACAGTTCTACTCATTTTAGATAATGCACCCAGCCAGCCATAAGATTCAAATAATTTTGTTTACCTCTAAATACAACTGCTTTACTTAGCAGTTGTTAGCAACCGTTAGATCAGGGAACCAATCACGTGTAGAGATCGTAACAATACGTTTGTATCTATGAATGTCAAGAAGACGTGGGAACTCTTTACAATTTTGGACTGTACTAATCTAAAACACGCATCCACTAAAGAAATAAAACTGACAATATTAAATGGTTGTTAGTAGAAAATATGACCGGAGTTGATTGAAAGTGAAAATTTGATCGAGACAGCAGAAAACAAAATGGATGCAGTTGTAGAAGTTGTTAAGTCTGTAGAAGGGGAAGGTTTTGATAATATGACTGCACCAGGTATCCAAGAATTACTGGTGGAAGAAGAAACTAATGAAGCAGGTTTGTAGAAAGAATATCTGGAATCTATGAAAACTCAAAGGATGATAGCATAGATGAAGTTAAAAAGTTAACTCCTTAAAACGTTAAGAAAGGCTCAGACTAAGCCGAATAGTTAGTCCTATTTCTTAAACGAAGATCCTTTAATAAAAGGAGTACAAAATTTAAAAGAGAACTTCCTAAGTGCTCAGCACCATATTAAGATCTTATAACTAAAAGCAAGCAATCTAAAATAACAGATTTTTTGCAAAAGATAGAGAATAAATCGGAAGAAAATGCAGAAAAATACTCAGAGGATGAGGATATCTTGCCAAAAAGAGAAAACGCCCTCGTTTAATAGTGTTCAATGATGATGAAGAAAACTGTTTAGTTAATAGTTATACGTATTACTTCTTAACAAAATTTTAATAAAGCTATTTATCATACATATGTAAATATAATAGCCCTTTTTTAAAAAAAAATTGGAACCTAATCCCCCTTTCTTTACTAGTTCTTTGTATCGTATAACACATATTCGCATTCACACAGCAACTTTTTGGTATGTTACTCCCGGGTTATTCGAGGGTTACCTGTACTACATTAGTCTATTCGAGTCAAGTTTTACCAAATGCATTTCCAAAACAAATTCTTGAATTTGAATGCACAATTTATCTGCAAATCAGTCACTCGATTTTTAGCCTAAAATCAAAATTTCATTTTACTAATTTTTTCTTTCATTGTTATCAAAGGAATTTGTATGAAATTAAGATTATACATTTGGAAGAAAATTAAGCTTACAATTAAGAATAAGTGAGAAAGGTCTAATGTAATATTTCTTATTAGGAAAGTACGAACTCTAAAATAAAATGTGATTACAAAAATAAGTTTTCATTCTAAAATGATACATGTTTAATTTTACAATATGATTTTTTATATTCGTAATCATTATATTTACAAGTGTTAAATTATAAATCATCTACTTTAAATTAAAAATGTTACTCTTTTCCCCCCCATTCAGTCATTAAAGTTTAAAAGCGTTATGTGAATAACACACAAGCACATTGATCTTTCTATACTTCTAACCACTGAAGAGCTACCACACATCAACCATTCCAACACCTTTCGCTTCAAACAGCTGAGTTCAATTTCATCCACCGGAGTCATAACAAATGGAAACCAGACATATGGATTAGCTCGCGTGGGAAAAATAGCAATCGCAGATGAAATCTGACCTTGCTAGACATAACTGCAGACGATAGATCAAACCAGGTGCCGAACAAGTGCTCTTCTTACAACAATTCTTGTAACTTGATGCCCGACACCCGTCCAATACAAATCCTCTGACACTAGGCTTATTACAGAAAATGCTCTCTCTCTCTCTACTCGTCATCCCCTCTCCTTCCTCACCTTGCATTTCAATTTTCTCCCATTTTAGCAGAGAAGGAAAAAAATTCCAGGCACATGTTCGAAATAAAAGAAGCAGATGGTCCTTTTCTTTAGTTTTTTCCCTCCGAGTTCGAAATTCTCACAATTTACACGTGAATCGATGTAATTTTTTTTCTCATATTTTTAAGGATTACACGCAGGTGAGATGTTTATGTTGAGGTTGAATTCTGCTAAGCTTAGAGTCGATGTGGAATAAAATTAAAGAAAAAAAAAAAAAAAAAATCTTCGTTGCATATGTTCGATGAATTGGTACAGAAGGTGACTTGGGAGTTTTAAAGGGTATCCTTTCGGAATGGAAAAACTAGAATTTAAATAATATATCATTGCGTAAGACTTATATATATCTTTAACATTATATGAACCTATACACAATTCTTACGTATAAAAATGCATTGTCAACAGTTTTGTTATTTTATCTTAAAATTTAAATTTTTTTATGAACTTATAACAGTTTTTCTACAGACTTTAAAAATTTGTTGGTAACTTTATAAACTTCTCTGAAGTTTTTTAATCTCACATTCTTTAAGTCGTGAATAAAAAACTCTTTAGTATAATTCAGCCTTTTCTTAAGAAAATTAAATTCTAACATCTGCTGACATCCTTTGGATATACAGTTTAAAATATAACAATGTTTTCGACATCAATTTTCAATTGCTAAAATTTAAAATTCTTTTAGAAAGGGATAGAAATAGAGTTCATATAAACTATTCTATACATCATAATGGTCATGAATGTAATGTAGAAAATACATGTAGAATTAGTCTTTTGATTAAAAAACACACCCTAATTGATAACTTTAATTAAACATTCGCCTCGATTATCAATTGCCAACTGTTATTGAAATTCAAAAACACCGTATTAAAATAATTTTATTTGACAAAATATGTAACAAATATGTTTGGATTTATTTGTATTCAATATCTTTTATCTAATTAATACTTTAGTAATATTTCTTTATTTTATATGTATGTAAAATAATTCTTATGCTATTCCCACACCATCAACCCAGTTTTTATCTGTTGCGTGTTGGCAACATCCTTGTTGTTTTGGAACGAACTGGGTTTGGCGGGAGACGCCATTAGTATGTTAGTGTTAGAAAACGAGCTCGCCGCAAAGTTTAGCTGCTGGTAGTTGTTTAAATAAATTAATAGTTTGTTGAAAAGTTTCATATCTTTTTACACAAGACTAAAATAAATGAAAAAAAGATTACCTTTGGAATGCATAATCCTCAAATGATCCACGGTCATCTGAAGAATTTCAGCCTTTTCAAGTTTTGCAGATCCCTGAAAATAAACTGACTCATTTAATTTATGATTCGACACCCAACAACGTAAGTTTTACAGAATATGAACTGCGTTCAGAAAGATTTAAAGAATACCTGGATATAAAATTTATTGATATTAATTTAATAGATGAAGTAATCAAAATATATTCTATAGAAAGTTAATCTCTGTATATAACTTTCTCCCCTCATTAACACTTCATGTTTATGAATATATCGATATTATAGATCACATTTGCGATGTGCATTTACAAGATCATCCTTTAAATACTATAAAAATCTATTACAATGAATTAAATATTTCTCTTTAATTATTTTGTGTGTCATTATTTCATTCAGCGTGATTAAATATTTAATAAGAATACCGAAATAGTTTATAATAATAAATATTTTTTTAAGTTAAGGATAAATCATTTAAGATTAAAACTATTTTTTTTTACATGGATAAATTGGTCTTGTCACATACGAGGTACAGCCTATTAAACAAAGAGACTGACGATGCTACAGAAGAAGTACGCATGCGCCAAACGCCAGCGACCGACAGCTGTTTAACGTGAAGCCTTCAGTTTCGAATGCAGTGCCTTCCGCTTCTGTAAACAAAACCGTATACCCGTAGCCTTTGTTCGCATTAGAGTTGTTTTTTTTTGTTGCGCCGGAAAAAATAATAAGTGAGCAAAGAATGGTTATGAAATTTCACATGAAATTGGAATAAACCGCTACTGAAACTTATAATTTATTAAAAGAAGTGTATGGCAATGTATGTTTATTGCATGCACGTGTTTTTCAGTGGTGTGTTTTCAAGATGGTCGAGAAGACATTGAAAATGATTCATACCATGATCGCCTTTTTACATTGATTCACGCCCGGGTCGCCTTTACACATCAAAAACGGATGACAAAATCGAAAATATCGATAATCTGGCCCAAACTGACCGTCATTTGAATATTCGTGTGTTTGCTGAGACTGTAGGAATTGACAAATAATCCGTATGACAAATTTTGTATAACAATTTTAACGTGCAAAAAGTGTGTGCCAAAATGGTGCCTAAAATTCTCACGTTTCAACAACAAGAAGCTCGCAAAAATATTCTGACAATATGAATGCTATTGAAAATTATCCAAAATTATTGGAAAAGATAATAACGTGTAACGAATCGTTGTTTTTTTTTTCCTTATGATCCTGAAACGAAGCGTGCACACACAGGAAGAGCCCATCTTCACCGAGAGCCAAAAAAGCTCGAATGAGCAAATCAAAATTTAAAGCAATGATGATTTTTTTCCCATGGAATTGTGTACCTTTAATGGGTTTCTGAAGGTCAAGCTATTTATCAAAATTACTACTTTCACGTTCTTGCTGAACTCTGTGAAAGAATAAGGAAAAAACTACCAGAATTGTGGAAGCACAAGTCATGGATTCTACACCAAGACAATGCGCCAGCTTATTCAGCATTGTCTCTCAAGAAGTTTCTAGCCAAGCTGTTAGACCATCCACCTTATTCGCCGGATCTTGTGCCATGCGACTTCTATCTGTTTCCAAAGGTGAAATCTACATTAAAAGGAACAAGCTTGAGTCCTTTGAAGCTGTGAAAGAGAAAGCGGTGCGCGTCTTGAAGGAGCTGACAGAACGCTTCCAGCACTGTTTCGAACAATGGAAGATTCGCATGGAACGTTGTAGTGAAAAAGGAGGCGTGTGTATTGAAGATGATAAGTAAATATGTATGAAATCAAAATAAAATGTTTTGAAGCGTCAGTCTCGTTATTTAACAGCCACTCCTCGTGCAACACGAATCATTAGTTTGTAAATGAAACCATTATTTAAAAGTAGTTGAGAACACCTTAACTTTCGAAGCAATTTTAACGATTCCATAAAAATGATGAATATTATCATCTGATCATAATATATTATATATATATATATATATATATACGTGTGTGTGTGTGTGTATAAAAGAAAAGAAAAACGTTTTGAAAGTGTTTTACACTCGTGTATGTTTTTTGTAAGAATTTCTGTATTAGAATAATAACCATAGCTAGATAAGCTGGATTAATAATTAGAAAATTCCTTAATGAACAGCTAAAGAAACATTACAAACCTGTTTTTCAAAGGCAGCAGGAACTAAACGCCGTAACTCTGATAGTGAATTATTTATTCTATCTCTCCTTCTCTTTTCAATAATCTAAAACAAAGACCAAAATATAATAATTAAATAACGGACTATAGGCTTCTTCGGAATTCAGTTGTGACATCATTTCCATGTAATATATAGATAGATAACTAATTTTAGAAATAATAATGAAACTTTCAAGTTAAAATACAATATAGTTATTTTATAACCAAATGATAAAAATACACAAAAGCCTTTCATGTTTCTAGAAATGAAACCTTTCATTATTTATCAGCGTACAATTCTTATTTTGCATGGCAAACCATTGTTAGTATAAAACAATATTTTTCATTACAACAATTTACGTAAGAAAATATCAAATGAGTGCAAATGGGGAGGATGAAGGGCAGTTCTACGATCAGAACCATGAGCTTCACAGCCTATAATGAAGAAGTCAAGTTGAAGTTCGATTCCTGATTCCACCAAACACTGCCGTATGAAATAAAGAGATGGAATCGCATTCAGTTCTACTGAAGTTTAAAATTAGAAAAGAGGGGTTCCATCTTAGGTGTCGTCTTTGTCATCAGACCATGGTTCGAAATTACGATGACTGTCTCCAGTCGTATTCCAGAAATTCAAAGTCAATTGGTTAACCTTGAAATTATTTTTAAACTAAATATTACATACATAATGTAATATACTTTCAAAAGAAAAACGCACAAATTATTTACAAGTAAAAAATGATGAATGAATTATAAAATCAATATATTCTTCTCAAATGCTCAAAATAGTTTAATTGAATCTACTTATGCACATACAAACACGCAAAAAACGTTCAATCGTCAAGTAAATTAAATAATTGTTTGCATTGCTTTTTAACACTTAAACATTTTTAATATTCAAAATCGGTTTTATCGAATTTTCTTACTTATTTTTTTTTTTCAAAGGCACAAACATAAATGGTATCACCTCCAAAAACCGGGAACGCCGACGACGTGGACTTATTTAGCCAATTTTGTTTTCCCAAATTCAACAAAATTATATTTCTCAGGAATCAAAAGAAATGAAAACATTTTCTGACATATTTTGAGCCTTTCGAAATTGCAAATGTTAAGTTTCTCTAATTTGAAAACTGGAATTATAGTTTTTTAAAAAAAAAAAAAAAAAAAAAAAAAAATTCCAACCAAGGGAAAAAAAAAAAGAATACATCGCGATCTATCTTTCATCGGAATACGAATAAAAAAATTCGTATTATCTTGTTTTTATCTTTTAAATATTACTTCATGTTTTTCGTTATGGTTGTTAGTACTTTCGATGCATTTGTTACATAACTAAAAAAAATGTATAATTATATTCAGCAAAAAAATACTCAAAGATAATCACAACACAAACAAAAAGTTCATATAATAAATATTTACTAGATATTGTTTAAACTGCATTAAAATTATATATAACAATAAAATTGATTCCAATAGAAATAGAATTTTATCTGAATAATCTTTCAATCCACTTTTATTACCGAGTATTTTCTAGTTTTTCTTTTATTAATTATTTTCGACTGCTTGTAATTCAAGTATTGACTTAAAGAACACGATTTAGAATGAGGTTTTGTAATGTTGATTTGATTCAACTCCGTATTGATATTTGATTGCATTGATATTGATTCAACTCCGAGTGACTCACAAGCCATAATCACACAGCGGCATCTCTGAAGCAACACATGCGGAAACGAGAGGCAATGTCCTTTTCCATAAGTAATTCACTTCATTTTTCCTTAAAATGACCACACCATTGGATATTCCAACTCCTTTTTTCCCTTACCGAATACGTAAAAAATTAAACAAAACCAAGAACAAAAGTCCAGAATAATTCAGAGCATTTCCTAGAATATATTTTGCAAATGAAAGAGACCGACATTTTGCATTCGAAGTTTACCATTCTCTGGAGAAAGAACAGAAGACAATGAAAGATTCATTCGTGGGACGAATCCTGTTTAAAAAGTCACGTTTAGCATTTCCGATTCGTTGAATGTGAAGTTCGTGAAATTCCAACTGAAAATAGGTTGTGTGGACGGAGTTCCGTAATAGCAATCTCGTGTGACATCAGCTGTGAGGGTCGTGAAGATTTCAGTCACATAATGCAACAATGGCACAAAAAATTGTGATATTTGGGTTTTGGGCACATTCAATACAGCGAAAGTTAATTACACCTTTCAACGTAATCAATTCTGTCTTATCTAGCTCATATCAATTATTATATGAATTTCTATTTCATTATATATAACCAAGAACTGAGTAAGCATTAAAGCCTTTTGTCATAACAAACTAAGGTAGTCTGAAAAAACAATCATTTGGTCGCTGAAATCTTTTGGGATCGTCTCCCGATTCCTGACCTAAGATTATTTAAGAATCTAGAATCTATCTAAGACGATACAAGATTTCGATACTGTTTAAGACTCAAAGACGAACTTTCAAATCCTCAAGCAACGGAATGTAAAAATTAAAGTACTGCATTTGTTATACATCGTCTTGTCATCTGACCATGGTTGAGAATTACCAGTTTTATTGCCAAAGTGCGGTTTTAAGAAATGTTATGTGTGAATTCAATTAAACCTGACTAATATCAATGAAATGGTGGATTGCAGTTGATTAATTTCAAATGTAATAAAACACACCCCTCGAACAGCGGATTGATTGATTGTTTATTAACGTCGTACTAAGGAGCAACACAAAGACTATTGGTGACAGACATCGTAGTTCTGAGTCTCTGTAAGTGACAAGGGCGGCATTTGAGCTGGCACCTCTTTATCCTAACTTCCACACCACGCCAAGGATTTAATATGCATCAGCTCCGGTACACAGAGGGTCCTTAGAGGCTTAAGGACTCGATGAAAACCACGCCAACCGATTAGCACCAGACTAATTAGGCTCGTGACCATTACCATTTAGCTACCACGACCACTTCAAATAATGGTAAAAGAGGGCAGGGAATAAAAGTTTCTGTTATGGTTAATTAAATTACTATAGCTTCACAAAGAGCTATTGTGGATGATAAACTTCGTAATTTTGAGCTACTGCAAAGTTTTCAGAACAATATTAAAAGTTGTACATCATATTCCAAGCGTTTTTGCTGCAAAAAATCGTATTGAGTTCAGAGTGCAGCAATTTCCAATTATTACGCATAACGATCTTTGGAGGAATCAAGCTCCAACCTATGACTAATCCAGCACAAAAAGCATATTTTTCTACCAAGTTACGGTGACTAAAGATGTTGGATAGATTTTTGTTTCATTGACGTCGCACTGAAATTACATAAGGAGATCAAAAGGAATTTTTAATATTTGCGCATGATTAAATAACCAGTCGACCATTTAAATTGATACCTCACTTTCTAAAAATCAAAATTATGCCTACAGGCACAACCTCTAAGATACAGATTCTTTAACTTTTTCCTCTTCTCAGATAAACTTCCCATCTTGCGGACCATATTCCTAACACATCCGTACGATAGATTTACTAACAAAGGGTTATTCAGAAAAAGAAGAAAATTAACAGAAAAATATAAAACCTTTCACTTCTATTTCAGAATATTAAACTATAAGGAATATTAAATTATTAACAATGCACCAAAATTGTGACGTATTTGATATAAAATGTCATTGGAAATACAGAGTAATAATTAAAGTTAGTTTTCTTTTTAATCTAGTTCATGGAGCCTTGAGGGCTTATGGATCCTGATAAGAGCCTCATCTCCAAGATTATGCTTCAAGATTAATATAATATATGATCCAATACATTATTTTCAGAGTATATAGTCAGCATTACCAGGGAATAAAGATACAAGCTGATTTAGAGATAAAAAAAAATAAATAAAGGAATATCTTTTACTCTACAATGATACCAAATTGTCATAGACGCAGAAGATGGGGGAATAAATTTTTTTTATTATTATTATGACCACTACTGACAGCAAATATTCAGATTATATCAGAGTTTTATTGTTAATTAAAATATTATTTTATATTCTACAATAAAATATATCAAATACAACGTCAACTTTAGGGAAACATTAAGATTTTTTTTTAATCAGCTTTCCTCGAGTTTTTTTTTTTTTTTTTTTGCTACAGATGATTTTTTTTATTGTTTGTAAAAAGACAAACGGAAATTGAAAAATAACAGAAAGCTAAAGAATTGAATTCAGAAAACTTACCCCTCTTCTTCTTTTTCTATTCATTAAATGTCGTCCATCGTCTTCAGTTATCGAGGAACTGAAAAGATTATTTAAAATAAAATTAATAAAATTTCTGAAAATTTAATTTCTGTTAATTTAAATGAAAAACTTCATTTTTCCATTTAACATTAATTTTAATACTAATTTTTCATGGAATATATCCATTTATTAGCCACACGTTAACAAAAATCTTTAAAGAACTTTATCTACAATAGTAGAAAAAGAGAATGGCTGAGAATTCAAAGAATGAACACTATTGAAAATATTAGCAGAATAATATATAGATTTGATTTACTGATGGATAGAAATACCTGGAAACAAAAAATAAAACGACCTGAGAGTAAAATAACTATAATTTTTAAAATGGTTTCAATATAGTAATGTTTCGTTTTTTGAAGAAGAAAAAAAAAGAGTTCAAAATTTGCTTCCTGGTCCTACGTATAGACTAAAGACTACCCTAATATCGTAATTTTTTTCGCTTCAAACTATGTTCTCTTAACAGTAGGTATAAAAACCTAACTGAAAACATTTTATCAGCGGAAAACTGTTCGAAAAAATCTTGCATTCTTTCTTTTACAACGTTTATATAGAACAGAATCCTGTTCACTAGTTATGTTACGATAAATTTATGTGCAAAATATTTTCTTCTATATTTTAACATACAGTTGGTTCCCAAAATTAATTATACATATCTCACTATATTTATGAAATTCCTAAAACAATGTTAATAAATACTCACTTAAGTTTAATATTTTGGAACCAATAAAATGCATTAGACAAAATGTATTAGACTAAAAATATAAAGGAAGAATCGATAACATTTTAATTCACAAAATTTTTACATCAAAACTCCTAATTTCTTGGTCACAAAATTGAGTATACACCCTACGAAAATTGCAATGTTTGGCACCACTGTTTTTTTTTCTCGTAATGATTCAATTTTATAGTTATGTTTCTTTAAAATATTAAAATTTAATTACAATGAGAAAAAATATTTTTTTTTTTTCTGTAAACATAAAAAATAAGCTTCAGAACAGAAATCAGTAATAAAATTCAGAAAAATGTCCTCCTGATGCATGAGATAGATTAATTTTTGTGTGATATTGGAAAGGAAGTTAAACGTTGTCACAGAGGGGTGCAAAAAACTATCCAGAAGTATAAAAAATTTAAGGAAATTGCAAATAAGCTACGAAGAGGGAGAACAAGAGTTCTTAATTCGTGGCCAATAGAAACATCATTCGAGATGCAAAGAAAAACTCTTTGAGTGCTGTAAAAATTGCCTCGTCTACTTTTACAACACGAAGATGTGTTTCTGCAGAAACAATTCAAAGAGTATTCCGATAAGCAAATTATAATGGTCACATACCTAGAAGAATATCCTAAAAATAGCAAGAAGCAAATTGAGAAAAGAAAGATTACATTCACAAAAAGTAATATTTCAATGCCTCAGTATTTCTGGAATAACATATATTGTGATGATAGCTAATTCCACTTTTTTAGCATGGAAGTTATGGCATGTTTGGCGGAAGTCTCCAAAAGGCGCTTGAAAATCAATTTTCCTGGATGAGTCATGATAAAATGAAGAACGTGAACTTACTATAGAATAATTTAAAATTAAGCGCTTTAAATCATTTTTCAGAAATTGGTCCCATTTATGTTTCAACAAGATAACTAACATGTATATATATTTAAAACTGTTCAATTACGGTTGTTATACAATTGTAAAATGCTACTGCATCCACCACCTCAATCTCAAGATCAAGTTGTGATAGAAAACCTGTGGTATCGAGTGGGAAAATCTATTCAAGAGCATAATATTAGGATCAAAGAACACTTTCAACCAGTATTACAAGAAAGATATACAGTGAAACTATACAAACAGTTTCAAATCAAAGTACACCAATTGTAATGAGGATTCTATTGTTCTTATAAATATCATACTTAAATAAGTATTTAATAATTTTGTTTTACGCCTTTAAAAAGGAAAGTCAGTGATGTATATTCAATTTTCGGAGCCAGTGTATTTAATACTAGCAGTTAAAAACCAATTTTGCATTAAAATGAAAACTTGTGCATTTCTAGAATTGTTCGTTATTTTTTTAGAATTCATTATTATTCATGAGTATGTGCATTAATATAAAACGAATTTATGTTAACACTGTAGTTTTTTCTCCCCTATTTAAAAAAATGTTTCCAATTCGGAAATTACTCTCTAACGTCAGAATAAGACAACCTTAAATTTCTAACTTAAAACATTTTTTACGTTCTTAAGAGTTTCTAATCCTTTAGAATTATTTTTACACTCAATGAAAATACGTACAGTTTAAACGCATTTTTACTAATAATCGAGAATTTAATATTGACAAATATGTACGTGTAAGCTTGGAAATGATGGGTTCTTCCCCCTTTCTTATAAATCAGAAGAAAAAAAAATTTCACAACATATTTAGTTGCATAAATCATAATAATACTTTTATAAGGATGTAATTTTACTATATATCATTTTTTAATAATTTCTAAAAATCAGACATTTCAAAGTATTAGAACAACAACAAAAAATTGGGACATTAAAATAATATAATTTAGTCAAAACACTCGTTGTGTTCTTTTCTAATTATCACAATTTCACAATACTTTTCAATAATATATAATAATTTTTTCCAATAAAGTTACAACTTATTCCAAATATGTCCACAGATTTCACACTGACTGGTATTTTCTCCGTATCTTTCCCCTTTTCTCTCTATTTGTTACCCTTATTTTCTTTTTTAGTTCAGTTGCCCTAATGTGATTGATAGCATTAACACAGGATTGAATTTCAAATAAATTTTATAAGCGCAAAAATATTAGAACCGTATCTTTTTCAAATGTTATATATTTATTTTTTGTCCTTATTTATTGCCTATTTTTATTCCGTAAACTCTCTGCCTGGTGATAAGTATTAAGTTCTTATAATGTTACAATATAATATGAAAACAATAAATGATTTGGGTAATTGTTCAGTAAAAATTTGTCAGTGCATACAACAACGCGAGAGCTAACACACAATTTAATTAGGCAAGAAAGAATTGACTTACTAAAAATAATATGTAGTAAGACATTCTAACAATTTAATATTTTCTGTCGAACATATTAACAAAAACAAAAAATACATAACAAATATGAATTATAATTAACTTAAATTAACTCAAAATTTTGTTATCAGAGAATGTATCTGAAATTATTTTCATTGTATTCTTACAAAATGTTAATTTTGTTTTTATACATATTATGAAAATAAAATCACTATATTTGAATTTTTATATTTCATGCCCAGATTTCAAAATTTTAAGATATAACTTTAATATGAAAAATGACCTATATTTTTTTTTAAAAAAAAATTGTAATTAAATATGCATTAAAGCTAGCAGGGGAAAAAAGACGAATTTAATTTTATGCATTTCATCTTCTATTACTAACACTAAATACAATTATGACTATTCAATGTAATGGCGAAGCGTTCAAAATATGCAAAACACACAATTAAACATTAAACAGAAAAAATAAAAAGAATGAACAGCAAAAAATGTACCGTTGAAGTAAGGAAAAAAATTCATACATAGGAAATGTTACAAAAATGTAAAAAAATTTAAGGGAAAAAAGGCAATACATAAAATTTTAAGAATACTTTAAAAAGTGCAAAAACTCCTTTTTTCTTGAATAAATATTTCGACAGAAATGTTTTCCCTTCGTTCCAATCAATTTAGGAACAGCTATAAACCGTGAACTAAATTTCCTACAATTTCTGTAAAATTCCTCTTTTTTTCCAAGTGCAAAACATCGCAACAAAATCATCGCAGTCTAAATACGAACACAATATTCTACCACAAAAACCAAATAAATTTCATTACACACCTTTTTACTTCCTCGGTAACTTCATATCCCTTGGAATCTTCCGAAAACACATCATCACACTCCGAATCCATATCACTCATGCTGACAGCGAGAGCGGAGACGCGTTTCTATGACAACCCGCTAGTGATCAGACACGCGAGTGGCAAACGAACGGTACAACGGGTCCGGTCCCGATCATCCAGAGTTAATTTCGAACCGACACTTTCCCACGGCATCGAAGTTCCTGTGGAGCAGGGGGAAAAAAAACCACACAAAAAATAAATAAAGGAACACCCACTCGCCAATGCGTTGCTCTCTTTTGATGGGGTTGCCGAGAACACGATCTCTTCTCGTGCGTGATGATCGCCAAATAGCTCTATTTGGCGAAGTTTTTTTTGGTTTTTTTTTTTTTTTTTTTTTTTAAAATCAAATTTATATTTTATGCAAATCAAACAAATCTCCTTAATTAATCAAACAATCTTAAATTTAAAACGCAAAAAATCTAAACTTTTAAAAATCAAACAATTTAAAAACAGCAAAATATGATCGAAAAGCCACATCACTTAGAAAAATGGAACAAATGTAATTAATACGTTATTTAGCCGTAATTACAGATCTAACTATCATCGGATTTCAGACAGTAGCATTATAAAAAGGGTGGAAATCAAACCAATCGAAATTCAACACAGAAAAAAAGAAAAGTATAGTAAACGCAGTGAAACAATTTTACAAAGCTAACCTAAATTACACTGAAATAATCATCTTAAATATTTTAAACTCTACTATAAAGAGTTATATTAAACTAACTCATAATTATACCACAAAGGTAAGCAAACTAAAACATAATGAAATAATATATATAGTGCCTCAATAAAAAAAAAAAAAAAAAAAAAAAATAGTTGAACCATTTACAAGAAAAAAACACAAGCATAATGAAATTATTTCTCCTGACTAAAAACTCTTCATATCATTGATACAAAATTAAACAAAATTACAAATAAAACAGTCAAAATAATAACATTCTGCTACGAATTTCACCATGCATTATACCATATATATACTACATAATATATATATATATATATAATATATATATATATATATATATATATATATATATTTACTTCCATGAACGAATAACAAAGTAAAAATTTGATTGAATAATTTAAAGTAAAGAAAAAAAG